>JAVJIF010029965.1:0-515758 GCA_038442645.1 Agave tequilana
TGCAGCAGGTAACAGATACTTTCTCCTACTCGTGGATGATTTCAGTAGGATGATGTGGGTGTTCATGTTAAAAGATAAGAGTGAAGCTTTCAATTCTTTTAAGAAGTTCAAATCACTTGTGGAGAATGAGTGTGATAGTAAGGTGAAGACACTTGAACTGATCGCGGAGGAGAGTTCTTGTCCAGAGACTTCACTAATTATTGTGAAGCTGAAGGAATTCAACGACACTTTACTGCCCCGTACACGCCACAACAGAATGGGGTGGTAGAGCGTCGGAACAGGACCGTGATGGACACGACGAGAAGCTTGATGAAGAGCAAGCAGGTGCCTGCAATATTATGGGGTGAAGCAGTCAGACATGCTGTTTATTTGCTCAATAGATTGCCCACAAAGTCTCTCCACGAGATGACACCCTTTGAAGCTTGGCACGGTAAGAAACCAAACGTTAATCACTTGAAGTTGTTTGGTTGTATTGCACACATGAAAGCTGCAGGTCCCTATCACAAGAAGTTAGACGATCGCAGCACCCCTCTAGTCTACCTTGGTGTGGAAGAAGGTAGCAAGGCTCATCGTCTCCTTGATCCTCAATGTGGCAAAGTCCATATCAGTCGGGACGTCGTGTTCGACGAAGCAGGAAGTTGGGATTGGAGCACGCCCGACGGAGCTAATCCAATGAGCTGGGTTGAGTTCTCCATTCAAGTTCCAGTTGAGGAAAATGCAACCCAGCCACTACGAAGATCAGAGGAGCATCCAGCTGAGAGCGTAGGAGACGCGCTCTCACCATTGACGCACGGGACATCACCAACGTCAAGACAGCTTGCTACACCAGAAGTTGAAGGCTCAACTTCAAGCAACACGCCCGCACCAACACCACAATCAAATCAGCCAAGAAGAACCAAATCTCTAGCTGACATCTATGCAGAGACTACAGCAATGTCACCTTACCCAGACATGTTGTACTTGTCGGCTGAAGAACCGGCAAGCTATCAAGACGCAGCTCTAGAACGGGAATGGCGTCAAGCAATGCAAGCTAAATTCGAAGCCATCGAGAAGAACCAAACCTGGGAACTCACTGAGTTACCACCAGGTCACAAGCCTATCGGACTCAAGTAGGTTACAAGGTGAAGAGAGACAACGAGGGAAGATACTCAAGTACAAAGCAAGGCTTGTCGCGAAGGGCTATGTACAAAGACAAGGTGTCGACTTTGATGAGGTATTTGCCCCGGTCGCGAAACTTGATACTGTTCGATTAATTCTCGCCCTTGCATCTCACCAAGGATGGCAAGTACACCACTTAGACGTGAAGTCGGCATTTCTTAATGGAAATCTCAAGGAGGAAGTGTATGTAGCTCAGCCCGAGGGATTCATCATCAAGAATCAGAGGACAAGGTGTATCGCTTGTCCAAAGCTCTTTACGGCTTACGACAAGCACCAAGGGCTTGGAACATGTGCCTTGATAACTGCTTGAAGAACCTTGATTTCAGTAGGTGCACCCAAGAACAAGCAGTCTACACGAGAAGCAATGAAGATGGAGTGCTGATCGTAGGTGTATATGTCGACGACCTCATTGTCACAGGAACAAGTCCAGCTGCGGTGAGAAGTTACAAGCTACAAATGATGCAAGAATTCGACATGAGCGATCTTGGATTGCTCTCATATTACCTTGGGATCGAGGTAAATCAACAAGCTGATCACATTTCTTTGAAGCAAACAGCCTATGTTAAGAGAGTATTGAAGCAATCTGGGATGGAGGATTGTAACGCAACGAAGTATCCTATGGAGGCTAAGTTGCAGCTCAACAAAGATGAAGGAGGGACACCCATTGATGCAACTCAATACAGGCGTGTCATCGGGTGTCTAAGGTATCTAACTCACACTCGCCCAGACTTGAGTTACTCCATGGGATTGTGAGCAGGTATATGGAGAGGCCGACGACCCTCCACCATCAAGCCGTGAAGCAAATTCTCAGGTACTTGAAGGGGACACTTGAATATGGGCTCGAGTACAAGAGAGGCCAAGGAGATGCAGAGGTGATTGGCTTCTCCGATAGCAACTTGGCCGGAGATGCAGATGACAGGAAGAGCACCACTGGTATGGCTTTCTATCTGAATCAAAACCTAATCACTTGGGCTTCGCAGAAGAAAAAGACCGTGGCCCTTTCCTCTTGTGAAGCAGAGTTTATGGCGGCAACAGCCGCAGCTTGTCAAGCACTGTGGCTCAGGAGTTTGGTGAGCGAAGTGACTGGTCGTTCACCCGAGCCAGTCACATTGTTCGTCGACAACAAATCGGCGATTGCCCTGATGAAGAACGCTGTATTCCATGGTCGGAGCAAGCACATAGATACCCGCTTCCATTTCATACGGGAGTGTGTTGAGCAAGGGCAGATCAAAGTCGAGTTGTGTGGACTGAAGATCAGAGAGCAGACATTCTGACGAAGGCACTCGCAAAGCAAAAGTTCGCGGAGATGCAGCAGAAGCTCGGAGTTCTCAACCTCAATCGTGCCTAGATTAAGGGGGAGACTGTGAGCCAATAATCAAGGCACGATCCAGCTACGCTTAGTTAAGTTTGTTGAGGTTGTGATTTGATGATATCATTTTAGTTAAGTTTGTTGAGGTTGTGATTTGATGGTATCATCTTAGTTAAGTTTGTTGAGGTGGTGATTTGATGGCATCATCTTAGTTAAGTTTGTTGAGGTTGTGATTTGATTACATCATTTTACCTAAGTTTGTTGAGGTTGTGAAGGCTATTTAAATGCCAAGTAGCTGTATTTGTTTCACAGTGAATTGGAAAATAAAAAAAAAAACCTGAAGTTTCTTCTCCCCTCAAAAATTAGTTTACCTCTCGTTCCCAGTTTGTTGCTACCGATCCTTTGCAGGTCTCGGAGCTGCTCGAAACCAACAGAGTTGCTTTGTTGTGAAGAGTGTTGTCTAGAAATATGAGAAATCGAGAAGATTGTGATGTCCGAACAAATGCATCCAGAAATAGTTTGTCCTAGCAATGGATAAGGTAAAAGTCTCTAGAATTATTTAAAATGTATGTGCCACAGACATTTCCCTGAAACTCACCTTGGCTTTCTCAGTCATTTTCCTGCTCGGCATTCGGCACCTTCATTTTCTACTGCTGCAGCCAGTGCACGGCACTCACATACGCATCATTTGTTGTATAGTACAGGAAAACTCTTTCTACAAGTGGCCTGCATTTGTCTTTTTTCTTTCTTTTTACTCACTTTTCTGTCTTTTTTATCTCTGAATACTTGCATCTGATTCTTTATCAACTACTAATACATAGCTTATCAACATCACTGCATATATCTGTCAAAATATTCTCTTCTTAGACAGCAAAATTAAGAATTTCTCGCAGTCTTGTGTCTCATTGTTTTTGAATGAATAAGATGGATAAATCTGGCCCTCTTCCCAAATTAGAGAGAGTATATCATCTCAATGAAAAATATTAACAACTCCCACTGTATGATGACGTCTATGTTTCAGTTATTTTTCACTTTCTTGTCATCTAAGAAGCAGAAACACAGCACATATGTGATACAACCCAAGCAGAAAAACATGCGAATCCTTAAAGGCCTAGAACACAAGAACATGCTTGTCATCTAGGAAGCATTCACTTTCATGTCACCAAGAAGCACAGACACGGACATGGACTCATATATGATATGAACCAAGAAACGGCAAATCTTTAATAAGTAGAACATAAGAACATGCTTGTCATCTAGGAAGCTCAGACATGAATGTGTATGTGCATGTGTGCACGTGCATTTGAGCCACATCGCAGCAGTGCAAGAAAGAGAGAGCAGAAGGAGAATCACAATAAACAAACAGAAAAAAATGATTTATGTGGTTCGGCACAATGGCTTACATCCATGGATGGCAGTATTGATTGAAATAAACACCAAATGGTTAATAAACAGATTAAGTAGTGTGACAACAAAACACTGTGACCTGTGGCTTGAGAACAATAGATAGTAGTTTTTGCTCTCTTTCCTTAAATTCATTGATGTCATAAGCTAGCTAGTTAGCAAGATACTGAATAAGACTTTTCTTTCAAAAGTTTATTTTATTTTTCCACTTCATTGCCATATCGACTGTCGTTAGCTTGTGTTTTTCACTCATTTTCACGGTGAACGAAAACATATGTACATATTGGATCATCGTTTGCTTCAAAGAGTCATGCATGGCATTAACATTTGTCACTATTCGTTGATCCCATGGGGGATAAAGAGTAGAAGATGAGAAAGCCTTTGTATACTATCATGTAAGAGCATAGGATTGACACAAGGTTGGATATGGGCTCCGCGCGCGCAGGCGACCTGGTTTTAAATGGGTTGATCCAGGTGGCCTTTTCAGTAATTACATCTTCAATTCTAGCTTTCTTTCCGCTAACCAAACGAGAAAACCAAGAAATTGGAAATATATTTGATATCAAATCTTAGTTTTCATTTCCATTTCAAAATAAGGTTTTGGATTAGAGCGAGAATTTCGAACCCGATCTTTTGGAATCTTCATTTGAATGGAATCACCAAAACCTAGTTTTTTTCAAACTCTGGTCAAACATGCCCTCAAGTAACAAGCAACGTTATCAATGGAGGCACGAGAAAGTATATATATCAAAGGAAGCTGAGATCTTGAGCTTGTCCATGGCGAAAGCTGGGCTGACGACCATCCTCCGGTGTCTGGCCTACTCCGCGCCTTCTGTTGAAACCAGCCCCCTACCGCGAGAGCCAATATCGCAGGGTGTGGTTTGGTCTTGGGATAGAAACCAAACTTGTTTGATAGAACTTGCTGAACACACTCAGGATCAGTGATGTAGAGCCTGGAATCTGATCCCATCCGATACAGAATGTTCCTCCTGTGATATGCATAACATCATACAAACAAAAGAAGCTTATTTCCCTTAAAAAAAAAAGTCAGACAGTACTCACGTCTAAGTGACAAACAATATTTTATTTATTCATAAATATTAGATATTTTGCCGTATTGCTGCTGTTGTATACTAGTCTACAGACTAATATACTATAATCTAAAATTTTAAGTGGAAATGGATCTTATGCAACTTTTCTTTCTTACTTGCTTGCTTTAAAAAAAAACAAAGAGATACACTAGTCTTTTATAGGCAAATGACAATAATGCATATATGATGATGACTCTTCATTCCTTCTAATTGAAGATGATGACTCTTTATTTCTCTCAATTGATGAGGACTCTAAATTGATGATGATGACTCTTCATTTCTCTAAATTGATGATGATGACTCTTCATTTCTTATGGTCTCTTCTTCTTCTAAAATTAATGTCATAAAGACATTTTTATTTGATATTCCAATACACCCCTCAAATCAAAATATTTCATACCGAGCATTTCTTTTAACCTTCTGAAAGGTTCAATAGGCAATGGCTTGGTGAAAATATCTGCTACTTGCTCCATAATATGATAATACTCCAGTTCCACAGTTTTCTACTTTACATGGCCTCTGAGAAAATGAAACCGTGTATCTATATGTTTGCTCCTCCCATGATGTACTGGGTTCTTTATAAGTTGGATGGCTGATTTGTTGTCCACAAATATTATAGTCGCTTCTTCTTGTGGATGATCCAATTCTTTTAAATGTTCCGCAACCAAATAGCTTCACATACAATAGATGAAGCTGTCACATACTCTGCTTCGCATGAAGATAAGGCCACAACTCCTTACTTCTTTGAGGTCCATGAAAATGCAGTTGACCTAAGATAGAAGACATAATCAGTGGTGCTTTTTCTCTCATCTTGGTCATCTCCCCAGTCGCTATCTGAATAGCCTACTAACTCTGCAGTTTCACCATAAGTATAAAATAGATCAAGGTTGAGTGTGCCTTTGATATACCTTAGAATTCTCTTTGCAGCTAGCCAATGAGACTCCTTCGGTGTCTCCATATAGCGACTCATAAGTCCGACTTCGTAAACAATATCAGGCCTTGTGATCGTTAAGTACCTCAGGCTACCAACTAGACTTTTGAAAAAAGTCGAGTCTACAAAATCTCTAATTCCTTCTCTTGATAGCTTCATTCCTGCGGCTATTGGGGTGTTTACTGGGTTGCAGTTACTCATCTTGAATTTCTCCAAGATCTCCTTCATGTACTTCTTTTGAGATATAAATATCCCTTCTTGTTGTTGCTTCACTTCGATACCAAGAAAATAGGACATCAATCCATTGTCCGTCATCTTAAATTCATTGAACATCGCCTTCTTGAATTCAGCAAGCATCTCGACGCAACTTCCTGTGTATAACAAGTCATCAACATAAAGACAAATTATTAGAAATTCGCCTTGATAGTTCCTCTTCATGTAGATGGCATGCTCATAAGGACATTTGGTGAAGCCGTTTTGATGAAGATAACCATCAATTCAGGCATTCCATGCTCGTGGTGCCTGCTTTAAGCCGTACAAGGCTTTCTTTAGGTGATATACTTTGTCTTCTTGCCCTTTTACCAGAAAACCTTCTGGTTGTTGTACATACACCTCTTCTTCAAGAATACCATTGAGAAATGCTGACTTGACATCTAGATGATATATCTTCCACCTGTGATGAGCTGCAAGTGAAATTAATAGTCTCACCGTGTCCAATCGAGCAACTGGTACAAAGACTTCTTCATAGTCGATGCCGTATTTTTGTTTGTAGCCTTTCGCCACAAGCCTCGCCTTGTACCGATCAACCTAACCATCTGCTATGCATTTGATCTTGTACACCCATTTGACACCTATCGCCTTGTGATTTTGTGGAAGTGTTGTCAACTCCCATGTGTCGTTCTTCTGGATGGCATGCATCTCTCCTTCATTGCTGATCGCCAACAATCTTCTTCCTTAGCCTCTTGGAAAGTGAGAGGCTCATGATCGGCATATAAACAAAAGAGATTAGTTTCTCCATCTTCTTCTATCTCATAGATCTCCCTGAGGCTTCTCATTTTGATTGGACCTCGTTGCACGGAGGATTCGCTACTACTATCTTCCCCAGAAGATGGAGACCTCTTGCAGGAGACGGTGTAGCATGTTGAGGAGATGGTGGTGTAGTGGTGGTGGACCTCTTGTAGGGGCTCGTCAGGTCACTCACCATGGGTTGCTCTTTGATAGTCTTTTCATTACTCCAACTCCATGCTTCAGCTTCATTGAAAACAACATCTCTACTAACCACTAGTTTCTTAGTTAGTGGATTGTAAAGCTTGTATGCTTTCGACTCCTCGCTATATCCGATGAAAATGCATTTTTTACCATGATTGTCAAGCTTCTTCCTTTTGACTTCAAGCACTTGAGCATATGCAACACACCCAAAAATTCGTAGGTGTGCGACATTAGGCATATAGCCGCTCCATGCTTCTTGAGGCGTCTTGCCCTTCACTTGCTTCGTCGGGTACCGTTGAGCAAGTAGGTTGAACATGCCACAGCTTCCGCCCAAAACTGCTTCGGCAGTCCCTTTTCTTTAAGCATGGTTCTTGTCATGTCAAGAATAGTGCGGCTCTTTCTTTCTGTGATACAATTTTACTGTGGTGTATAGACAGTAGTAAACTGCCTCTTTATGCCTTGCTCCCTGCAATATTTTTGAAACATATTTGAAATGTACTCACCACCTTGATCAGATCGGAGAGTTTTTAGCTTATAGCCACTCTCTGCTTCAACAAGAGCTTTAAAATTCTTGAAGGTAGTAAAGGCAGCAGATTTTTCTTTAAGAATGTACACCCACAACTTTCTACTAAAATCATCAATGAAAGTAATAAAATATCTATTACCTCCTAAAGAGACGGGATCTAGTGGTCCGCAGATGTCATTATGAACAAGTTGTAATGGTGCCTCCGCTCTTCACGACCTTCCATTGGGAAAAGGAAGTCGTGTTTGCTTACCAATTATGCAAACTTCACAAGTATGACTTGGTGGATCGATTGTTGGTAAACCTCGTACCATGCCGGCTGTAGATAGTAGCTTCAAGCCGCTGAAATTTAGATGACCGTAGCAAAGATGCCACCTCCATGACTCATTCTTCATGAGTCCTTAAAACACTTCTCAACTTTTGTGTCTAGATGCAAGGGAAACATGTGGTTCCTTGTCATCTTAATACAAGCTATAAGACCTCCTTTTGCATTTTTCAACAAAGATGGTTGTTCTCCATATATACTTATATCCTTTTTTGAGTAATTGACCGATGCTGAGAATATTACTTTTCATGTTAGGAATATAATAAACATCGGAAATATACTCGGGCTTACCATCCTTTTGATAGATTTTGATCTTCCCTCTGCCTTCAACGGAGAGTTTTGAAGAATTTCCCAAGCTCACACTTCCATGAACTCCTTCTGCGAGTTTCATGAATAGTTCTTTCTTCCCGCACATGTGGTTGCTAGCACCGAGTCAAGGTACCAAACATCATTCTGAACATTTGAATCATCATGAGCTAGAAGAAGAGTAGAGTTATTACCCACGTCATTTGTTGCTTCGGCAAGATTGGTAAGATCTTCAGTTCTATGCCAGCAATCCGAGGCATAATGTCCAAATTTTTGACAGTTGTAGCATTGAACGTTCTTATTGTTTTCACATCTAGATGTAAATCTTCCCCGATTGCTTTGTCCTCGACCTTTGAAGCTTTGGAACTCCACTAGATTTTGAGTGGTTCGTTATTGGGGACCACGTCCCCTACCTCTACCATGACCACGACCTCTACTATGTGATCCACGATCATTTAGAGTCAGCTTTGACTCTAATGCTTGTTCCAAGACTATAGAATCAGTCTTCTTTTGCATGCGCTGCTCATGAACTTGGAGGGATCCCAAAAGCTCCTCTATTGAGATCTCCTCCAAATTCTTAGACTCCTCAATTGCCGCCACCACGTGCTCGAACTTTGATGTAAGCGATCGCAGCAATTTCTCCATCACTCGGATGTCCTCCATCTTCTCTCCATTTCTCCTCATTTTATTCACAATTAGAAGTAATCGTGAATAATAATCGGAGATTTTTTCTTCATCTTTCATTTGAGCGGCTTCAAGATCGCCCATCAAAGTTTGAAGGCAAATTCGCTTCACCCGCTCGACTCCTTTGTAGATGGTAGCAAGGATTTTCCATGTTTCTTTGCTCGTCGTTGCTTCAGCAACTCTCTCGAAGGTAGACTCGTCCAACCCTTGATAGAGTAGAAAACGAGCCTTGCTATCCTTCTTTCTTTGCTCTTTAAGAGCCTTCTCCTCTTCGGCGGTGTAAGCGGCTTCTACCTCCGATGTGGGTTCCTTAAACCCATCAAAGATTAGCTCCCACAACTCTTGAGAACCAAATAGAGCTTTCATCTGAATTGACCAACTCTCATAGTTATCTTTTAATAACTTGGGCACTTGTGGATTGATGAGATTGTTGGTGGAGGCCATGAGGAGAAGAGGAAATGAAACAAAAATTGAATTGGCTCTGATACCAATTGTTGTATACTAGTCTACGGACTAATATAATATAATTTAAAATTTTAAGTGGAGAATCGATCTTATTCAACTTTTCTTTCTTGCTTGCTTGCTTGATAAAAAAAACAAAGAGATACACTAGCCTTTTATAGGCAAATGACAATAATGCATATATGATGATGACTCTTCATTCCTTCTAATTGAAGATGATGACTCTTTATTTCTCTCAATTGATGATGACTCTTAATTGATGATGATAACTCTTCATTCCTTCTAATTGAAATATTTCTCTCAATTGATGATGACTCCAAATTGATGATGATGACTCTTCATTCCTTCTAATTGAAGATGATGACTCTTTATTTCACTCATTGATGATGACTCCAAATTGATGATGATGACTCTTCATTCCTTCTAATTGAAGATGATGACTCTTTATTTCTCTCAATTGATGATGACTCCAAATTGATGATGATGCTTCTAAGTAAAGATGAAGACTCTTTATTTCTCTCAATTGATGATGACTCAAAATTGATGATGATGACTCTTCATTTCTCTAAATTGATGATGATGACTCTTCATTTCTTATGGTCTCTTCTTCTTCCAAAATTAATGTCATAAAGACATTTTTATTTGATATTCCAATAGTTGCGTCCACTTGGAGTAGTGAGGAAGACGTCTGGAGATGATATCATGAGAGAATGTCTCCATCACCATCTCTCTCGCGGCGCACTTCAGGCTCCTGATCTCATCGAGGCACCCGGACACCAGCCTGTACTTCGGCCTGTCACCCCTTGCTTCTACAACCTCTTGGTCAGAGAATAAGGTCATCATATCAAAGTCTGTAACTTGCTCCACAGGCTTGAAACCTGGATCACACAGATCTCCCAAGATCAAAGCAAGATACCCTATTTTTCTTTGTTCTCCTTGTTAAAAAGAGAGAGTTTACTGATAGGAAAGTTGACAAGGATCGTCGAGGGTCGTCGAGTGATCGCCAAGGAGGTCGACGACAAAAGACGAAGGAAGGAGACAACAGCAAACGACACAATTAGCAGCAGAACAGGTTTAGCAGTCGACCGGCTCGGTCGACTGCCCGCACAAGCAGGTAATCGGTCGACCGGCCCGGTCGACCAATGTGCACAACGTGCACAAGGAAAGAGCTCGGTCGACCGCCCGGTCGACCGACTGAAAGTACCCAACTCTCTGTTGGGCACCCGGTCGACCAACCGGTCGACCGGTAGAAGGGGTCGGTCAACCGCCCGGTCAACCGACAGTCGGGTGCGGGTAATTTTCTGCTGATTCAAAAATCTGTGTATTTAAGGGCTGTTGTTGGTTTCTAGGGTTAGTACCTGGAAAAGATCTGAAGGCTGGGAATTTCCTGGAGCTCTCTTGCACTCAAAGAGGCTGCTAGCAATTGTAATCTTCTTCCAAAGTAAATTAATCTCTCTTTCGATTGCCACGAGGACGTAGGCGTTGAGGCCGAACCTCGTTACATTGTTTGTTTGCGCTTGTGCTTTCTTCTGGTGATTGTTTTGTGCTGTTTGGGATTGTTCTTCTTACTTGGGAGATTCAGGGATCCTCATCAGGTTCTTGTCGGAGTCGCAACACTCCTTGTGTGGAGAGAAGGTAAAATCTTGACAATTGGTAGAGTTTTAACTCATTAGAGAAGATTGCCCAAAGTTATGGAGTTCAACGACGTGCCCAAGACTGTAGAAGACCCAAATATTGTCAAAGACAGAGGTCCGATCGACTGTCCAGTCCACCGACCATGCACAGAAGTGCACAAGAGAAGCAAGGCATGTAGCGGTCGACCGCTCAAAGGGAGCAGTGCAGCAGAAGATAGTCGGTCAATCGCCCGATTAACTGTCCAGAGTATTAGTTTTGGCTCTGCACAAGTAGCGGTCAACCGGACGACGGTTTTGAGCGTTTTCCTATTTGGATTCAAAATTCGTTTCAAATCTGAATTCAGATCTGTTGGTTTTTTCCTTCATAGATTCTCTGACTATATAAAGAGATGTGTTATCCCCCAGTATTTGTAACTTGAATTGATTGATTAATAAGATCTTTCTCTCTTTTTGCCCCAAGGACGTAGAAAATTGTTAAACCTCGTTAAATATGTGTTTTCTTGCTTTCTTTCTCTCTGTTTTATTCTTACCAATTTGTGATTGTTCTGCGACAATATTCTAGTGTTTGCACGTAAACCTCTGGCGGGCCCCTAACTAGTGGTATCAGAGCTTTTCGGGTTTTGACAGGAGTTTCGTTTGAGTGGAACAAATCGCTTTAGAGACTGTTCGATGGTCTTGTTTGGAGGTAAAGCTCTTATCTTTATCTATTTGGATTTATTTTCGCTAATTATTTTCGCATTACTTTGATTGGATCTATTGGAGGAGATAGCTGAGAATAGTCAACCAGCGGTGAATACCGTGAATAGTTATCCGTTAAAGATTGACATGGTAAAATTTGACGGCGCGAACAATTTTGACATGTGGAAATGTAAGGTGATGGACGCGCTGACGGCGTCAAACCTTGAAGATTCTCTATGTTTGGAGGAAAAGTCAGAGGATACTTTTGAAAATGACCTAGACAAGATGAATAAGATGGTGCGTGGCATCATAAGATCTTATTTAACACAGGATATCAAGTATCATGTGATGACCACCGAGACTTCAGCAAAAAATATATGAGAGATCCTAGAGGGAAAGTACTTAACCAAGAGTATAGAGAATCGCTTACACTTGAAGATAAGACTTTATCGCTTCCAGTTGAAGAAAAATATCTCGATCGGTAAACACATGAATAACTATACGAAGCTTTTTGCAGATTTAGCCAATGTGAATGTGGTTATCAAGGAGGAGGATAAGTTGTTGATTCTTTTGAGTTTTCTTCCTGATGAGGACTACGAGATCTTCATTCTCATCCTAATTAACAATAAACAATCTCTTGGATATAATGAAGTTTTTTCTGGTCTTGTAAATCATGAATTAAGAAGGAAGGACAAAAAGTCCCCCAAGAGTATATTGGCAGAAGCGTTGACAGTAAGAGGTAGGAGTTCTAATCGAAAGGATAAAATTGATCGTGGTAGATAAAGTCCAGAGCCAGTTTCAGATGTCTGAAGAACCATTGTGCCCTCTGCAAAGAGTTAGGATACTGAAAGTTTGATTGTCCAAGAATCAAAGATAAGAAGAAGGAGTCGAAGCCCGAGGCAACTCTCGCACAGGTGGTCAGTACATAAATTGGTGGTACTTCACAGTCAGGTGGATCAGATTCAGACTCATCAGTATTCTTATTTTCAGTCACTACTCCTACTATTGGCTATTCAGGTGACTCTGAGTGAAGACTAAATACAAGTGCTACCTATCATGTGTGTCCTAATAGGGATTAGTTTTTTTATCTTCGAGAAGCTAGATGGTTGTTCCGTCGTCATGACGTTAACATTAAAAGGATATGTACAGTCCTTATCGTGATGTTTGATAGGATGATGCGGGTATTGAAAAAAAGTGAGGCATCCATCTTAATTGAAGAAAATCTTATCTTAGTTGGTGCTTTCTCAAGATACTTAGAGGCTCGATGGTTGTGATGAAGGGCGTCTGATGCAGTAGCCTTTATTATTTGAAGGATAATACGGTTACAGGGTAAATGATGACTTCTATTAGTTCAGATGATGATTGTACCTGGTTGTAACACATGATGCTCTGACATACACGTGAAAAGTCTTTGCAAGCTCTAGCAAATAAGATTTGTTGCAAGGTGCTAAAACCTGCGAATTAAAATTTTATGAGCAATATATCATTGAAATAAAGACGAAGGTGAAATTCGGCATCACGATTCATTGCACCAAGGAGATTCTGGATTATATTCACACTGATATTTGGAGAACTGTCAAGATGACATCTATTGGAGATAACCGCTACTTTTGTATCTTTTATTGATGATTACTCTAAGTGGTGTTGGGTAAATACCATGAAGAACAAAGGAAAAGTCTTAGAGTTATTTGTGGTGTAAAAA
This sequence comes from Agave tequilana, assembly GCA_038442645.1. NCBI lineage: Eukaryota > Viridiplantae > Streptophyta > Magnoliopsida > Asparagales > Asparagaceae > Agave > Agave tequilana. The sequence continues at coordinate 13,417 of JAVJIF010029965.1, forward strand.
AATGAATATAGAGAATAATACAGGAAAGGAGATCAAGGTACTCCGGTAGGGAGTACACTAGTGATCCTTTCCTACAATTATTCCATGTTGAGGACATAAAAAGATACTTCACAGTGAGAGAAACTCTGCAACAAAATAGGGTGGCCGAAAGAATGAATATGATCTCACTGGAGAAGGTTCATTACATGTTATTCAATGTTGGATTATTGAAATATTTTTTGGGTTGAGGCATTAGTGTATATTTGTCATCTCATTAACAGGTTGCCTTCATCTGTGATAGGAGGTAAAACTCCTTTGGAAGTTTGATCGGAAAAGTTGCTTAAGCTATGACTCACTTCGGGTATTTGATTTTTGGCCTATTATCTGTCAAGGAAGATAAATTGGGTCTGAAAGCGAGAAAATTGTGTTTGTGGGTTTCAAGAAAGGTATGAAAGACTACAAATTTTGGAATCCAAAGGACAAGAAGATTATCTTGAGCAGGGATGTCACATTTGATGAGGCTTCAACGGTGAAACATATGGACTCGCAGCAGGAGGAGAGTGAAAGACCAATAGAGTATCATTTGATATCACACTTGAGGTAACACAGGTTGGTGATCATGTAGCCGATGAAGATGCTGCTGATGATGAGGATCAAGTATCGATTATGGGTCATGTCTAAGATTCTATTGCAGTTAGAAGAACTCAAAGAAATTTGTGTAAGCCTAGTTGGCTCACTACAAATATGATTGTGATATATGCTCTTTCAGTCATTGAGGAGGCGGGGAAGTAAAATCAGTTCAGAATCCAAGATGTGAAAGGATGCCATTACATAAAAGATGGACTCTTTTCACAAGAATGACATTTGAGAATTGACAGAATTGCTAAAGGAAAGAAAGTTATTGGTTGTAAGTAGGTATTTGCAAAGAACAAGGATCTCCAAATGATGATATTGTATGTTACAAGACCAGATTGGTAGCTAAAAGTTACGTGCAGCGAGAAAGTATTGACTACAACGAAGTATTCTCACCTGTTATAAAACACTCATTGTTTTGAATGTTGTTGGTACTGGTGGAATAGTACGGGTTAGAGTTTGATTAGTTCGATGTAAAGACTGCTTTTCTCCATGGCAATTTTGATGAGGAGATCTTTATGTTTCAGCCTATGGGATTCAAGATTGTAAGAAAAGAGAATATGATGTGCAAGTTGCAGAAATCACTTTATGGGTTAAAACAATCACTAATACAGTGGTACTAGCATTTCGACAGTTCATAAAGGCAAGAGGTACACACAAAGTCATTATGACCCATGTGTTTACTATAATAAATTACCGGGTGGAGAGTATGTTTACGTACTGTTATGTATAGATGATATGATTATTGCTTTTAAAAGTAGATCCGTGATTGATAAATTGAATAAAGACTTGTCTTCTGAATTTGATATGAAGGATCTTCATAAAGCAAAGGGCGAGGTAAGGAGATTGAGAGAGATAAAAAAGTGACAATGTTTGTTTTACATAAAAGGGGTATTTGAACAAGGTACTGCAGAAATTCAACATCAATGGCGAAGCAAACTCTGTAAGTACATTGTTGGCCACTCATTTCAAGTTAAAAGCTATTATGTCTGCTATTACTATTAAAGAGCATGAGTATTGTAGTCTGTATAACAATTACTGAAGACTAAGTCTCGGACGTAGGCCTTATACCAAACGTGAGGGTCACGTTTCAACTCAAATGCGGACCTCGCGTCTTTTGTCAAACGTGGAAGTCGTGTTTTCAAAACTCAGACGCGGACCTCGTTGCCAACATGATTTGTCACATACATTGCATTTATGTTGTCACTTTACCACACTTGTTAGCTAATAAATTCTATTAATAAGTTGTCTTTTTCTTTGCTAAATGCAGGCCCAAGTGCTTAAAGGAAGAAAGGAGGAACAAGCCCAAAAGCCCACTTTATTCTGAATTAATTCAGAATAAACTCGAAGTGAAGAAATTTGGGCTATCAAGGAGTTGAGAAAATCCCTCCTTGAATCGAGGAATCGAAGCTAGAAAATCAAATGCTGATTCAGTCAGTGGTTGAAGAAGCAACAAGAAAATCAGCTGGATATGCGAGAAGTTCTCTACCCAAGATAGCTCCCCCCTCTTTCCATGGCCACCTGGCCACACTATTGCCGCAAAATCGCGGCAATAGCCGCGTTTTTGCGGCAATCTTGGGGAGTTAGGGGGAGCGTTTGCTCCCCCGACCTCCCCGGGATCGTGGTTGTTGGGTTTTTGGCTATAAATACCTCTTTCAGCAAGGCAAAAAGCAGCGAAGACTAGGATTAAGTTTTGCATTTCTTTATTAGGATTTAGGCTCTTGTTAGCTAGAAACAAAATTGTAATCTTTCTTTTTAAGTTGTAGTCCAGTTTCAAGAACTTGTGAGAGAGAGAACTGAGAGCTTGTACTTGAAGGTTGAAGTGACAGCAATACAAAGTTGAGCCGATTTCTCTTCTACTTGCAGTACGGTATGGCTTATATTATGTCGTCGTTTTCTTTTTCTTTCTCCATGGGTAACTAAACTTCTTCTGGGCTTGCTATCGAACTCTCCCTTGCTTTTTCTTTTCTCTTGTTTTTAAAAGGAAAAAAGACCCTATGACTCATATGAATGCCTCTCTTTAAAGCCTTTCTTTTTGAAAGTGTTCTTGAAGGCACATGAGGATGGGCTTAGATAGTTGAATCCACAACTCTTTCTTGAACATCGCTCGAATCGTTTTTAATTAATGCTTGCTCTTCGCGCTTGATTTTTTAACATCCGATTCTCTGATTTCTTAAAAGAAAAAGACTCAACATCTTCTAACATCTTATGTGCTTTACTTAAAGCCTTCTAAAAAAAGATTCAACTTGAAGTTTGGCAAATGAGCATTTGAGGGACTTAATATTTTAAGGAAAAAAAATAAACAATTGAGTAGTAAGATAGTAAGCCCAGACTTGATTTCATATTATTAAACAACAACACAACTCGCAAGCTTTTTAAAATCATCTTCTCCAAATCGTTTTCTGAAAGTTGAAATTTCTCTTTTTCATCTCTTTTCCTTCCATTCTCTTTTTCTAAAAAAAACTGACACACTTCTTTGTTTCTATTTACTTCACCGAAACGCTTCTATCGCATCCCTCCTCGTGGACTCGACCCGTTAGCCACAAACTACACGGTACATTCTTAACTTCATTGGTTGTTTCATTTACTTTAGCAATCAATTTTTGGCGCCGTTGCCGGGGAGGGAACGGTGTAGTTGTTTTAACAACTCTTGTGTGTTTGTTTCAGGGACATTGAAGATCAAGATCTAGCATTCAAGCTTTGCCAAGAAGACTTGAAAATTCTGTGCCCCTACTCTCGAAAGTAGGAAACAGAATTTCAAGAAATTGCTTTGCAAATCTGAAATTTTTTTTGGACTACTAAAAACTTTGTTTTGCAGGACATATTGCTTGCAAAAATTTCTAGTTTTTTATGTCATATTTGTGCTAGTTTGTTATCACCATCCCTGTTTTAATCCAACAGTAATTTGAATGATTGTGAATTGTTTAAAAAACGTTTAGACTTGCATTCTAGGCATTTGTCTAATTACGTTTTCTTTACAATTACTGTTGAAGAGAGCTGGAGACAAGGTATGTATGCATAGCATATAGTTTAGGAAACATTCTTGGGTGTTATTGCTTTTGAATGCTACTTTCCTATATCTTGCACACCTGCACTAAGCAATTCTAAGGGCAAAACCCTAATCAAGATAAGGTGGGGAAGTCATTACCCTTCCTTAGCCCACAAACCATCTCCAAGCACCCACAACCTAAGCCTAATTAAAATTTGATAGACGTTGGCCTTAGGGACATCTCGAACTCAATAGGAGATTATCCTAAAGAGGAAAAGTGTTGGAAATTGACTCCTGTAAAATCAGTGTCAAGGAAAGGGATTGAGGGCCGAAAGCCTGAAGAGTTGTGGTTATTTAATTAAGGAACGTCATTTGACGAAAAACCTCCCACCACTCTTGCCCCGACCTGGCTGATTAGCTTGTGGTCAAGGTCTACATTCTACCTCTTGTGGACAATCAACCAGTTAGGAGTTGTCTAGGTCAAGGATACCTTAGACTAGGCTTGGTTGATTTTTATTGTTGACCGCTGTTTGAACTTGTTGTGATTGTGATTGTGATTGTGTATGCAAGTGTGGTCGAGAGACCCTAATTCATCTAGGTTGACTAGACACACATCACCACCTAAGTTTGAACCAAGACCAGATCCGGTAATGGCTCAATCCACATCACTGCAGGATAGGTTCTACCCCATTAGGACCTCACTTCCATCATGCATCTCACTTTCATCGGTTGGTGAATACAATTTCGAGCTCAAGCCTCAATTCATCAACACACTCCCCAAATTTCATGGTCTAGAGTCCGAAGATGCCTACTTCTTCATAAGAGAATTTGAGGAAGTATGTCTTATGATGAAAATCTCACACCTTGTAGACGATGCTATTAGGTTGAGATTTATCCCGTTTGCACTTAAGGACCTAGCAAAAAAGTGGCTCTACAGCTTAGCAGCCGGTTCCATCACATCTTGGGATGGTTTCATCAAGGTCTTCTTGAAGAAATTCTATCCTATCCATAAAACCGCTCTCATTAGGAAGACGATCATGCAATTTAAGCAAGAGCCTAGTGAACCGTTCTGGAGGTACTTTGAACGCTTTAAGGACCTCCTTGTCCAATGTCCATATCATGGAATAGAGAAATGGCGACAATGCCAAATTCTCTATGACGGTTTAGACTATTCCACCAAAACCCTCTTAGAAAGTATGTGCCAAGGGAGTTTCTTGCAGAAAGATGAAGATGAGGGATGGGATTTGTATGAAAATTTAGCTGAGAAAACCATCCAATGGGAATCTGCGAGTGAGACCCCTAAGAATCCTAACTCCATCTCTTCAAAAGGAGGTCTCCACTCCATAGAATCGTCCATCGCTAATGAGGCTAAGTTAGCTAATTTATCTAGAAGACTGGAAGCTCTAGAGACAAAAGAACCAAGTCCAGTCAATCAAGTCAGCCCGAACCAATTTTCACCCCCGGGCTGCACTTATTGTCAAGCCATGAACCATGTGTTTGAGGAATGCCCAGTGTTTTAAGCCCAGCAATCCTACCACGAACCGATGAATGCGGCCTTTTCAAGGCCGAACAATAACCCTTACGCCCCAACGTACAATCCCGGCTGGAGAAATCACCCAAATTTCTCATGGAGCCAGAACAACAATGACCATTCACGATCCAATCATGCTAACCACTTCCTTCAAGGTAACAATTCTTCCAATCATCAACCCAACTTCTCCAATTTCCATCATAATTCTCCCAACCATCCACCAAGCTTTCCAAATTATCAACAGAACTTTCCTAACCAATCTCCCCAATCCTCCTTCCAGAATCCTCAATTGGAAAGGAGAATGACTGACTTTGAAAGGAACATGGAGAGATATATGAAAAATCAAGACACTCTCATGCAAACCATTCAGAGGTTAGAGGTTCAAATGAGCCAACTAGCCAACCCACAGAATGAGAGACAAAAGGGTACCCTGCCTAGTCAGCCAGTCACCAATCCGAGGAATTCCCAACAAGCTCATTTGGCTGAGGATCCTTCATTCAATCAATGTAATGCTGTGCATACATTGAGGTCAGGAAAGAAAGTTGATAACCAAGTGTCAACACCCACCAATCCTATTCAGCACAACCACAATCAAGCTTCCACCTCATCCAATCCAAGCTCTTCCAAATCTGACGAGTCTGAAAAAGACAAGTCAGCCAGCCAGGTGCACCAGCCTATAGTACCATTTCCGAATAGGCTGAAAAACAATAAGCAAAATCCGCACATGGACAAGATAATAGAGATGTTTAATCAAGTGAAAATAAATGTGCCACTTCTTGATGCCATCCAACAAGTTCCTTCCTATGCTAAGTTTCTTAAGGACATGTGCACCAAGAAGAGAAAGACTAATGTTCCTAAGAAAGTCTTCCTAGCCACTAATATTAGTGAGCTATTTTCGGGTCCTATCCCTGTCAAGTACAAAGATCCAGGTAGCCCTACCATTGCCTGCACAATAGGACAAGCCGAGATTAGTCGTGCACTACTTGATTTGGGGGCAAGTATCAACTTGCTCCCATTCTCTGTTTATCAACAACTCAGGTTGGGTGACCTTAGTCCAACTCGAGTCACCATCCAACTGGCTGACCGTTCTGTTAAAGTTCCAAAAGGGGAAATTAATGATGTCCTAATCCGGGTAGGGGAGTTCATATACCCTGTCGATTTCATAGTTTTGGAGACACAACCTGTGTCCAACTCCAATCGTAGGGCTCAAACTCCGGTCATCCTAGGTCGACCATTTCTTGCCACTGCTAATGCCATCATCAATTGCAGGAATGGGTCTATGAGGTTAACCTTTGGAGACATGACTAAAGAAGTCAATGTCTTCCATCTAGGAAAACAACCCCGTGACATCGAGGACCAAACTTTTGAAGTAAACCAAATTGAGAACTTGACAAGTGAACACGGGGAAGAATTGGAATCAGAAATGGAGATTGACTTCGAGTTAGAGTCTGATGACTTTAATCTCGATCAGGTGGTAGATTCTGCTGTGAATTGGGCTTCAAACCCGATCTCACCAACTATGGAGCCAACAGATTTGACTAGTCCTTCTAGTAAGCCTTCCTCTTCCTTAGAATTGAAAGCCCTTCCTGCGCATCTCAAGTACGCCTATCTAGGCGAACAAGAGACCTTTCCCGTCATCATTGCCTCCCATTTAAATGACGGGAAAGAAAAAGATTTGAAAGATATTCTAAGAAAACATAAGGAAGCCATCGGGTGGACTATGACTGATATCAAGGGATTAAGTCCAACCATCGTTCAACACCGCATCCATCTCAATGAAGATGCCACACCCAAGAGAGACCCGCAGCGTAGGTTAAACCCTATAATGCAAGAGGCTGTTCATGCTGAAATCATAAAACTCTTAGACAATGGGATAATTTATCCCATTTCGGATAGCCAATGGGTCAGTCCTGTCCACGCGGTCCCAAAGAAATCTGGTTTCACCGTAGTGGAAAACGAGAACAAAGAGTTGGTTCAAACTCGACTTCCCACGAAGATTCGAGTTTGCATTGACTATAGGAAACTAAATGCTGCAACTCGTAAGGACCACTTTCCACTTCCCTTCATTGATCAGATGCTTGAACGTTTAGCAGGTCAAGAGTACTACTGCTTCTTGGACGGTTACTCGGGCTATAACCAGATCCCTATCGCTCCTGAGGACCAAGAAAAGACCACGTTTACCTGTCCATTTGGGACATTTGCTTATCGTCGAATGCCATTCGGCTTATGCAATGCCCCAGCAACGTTTCAACGTTGCATGTTGAGTCTTTTCTCTGACATGGTAGAGCGCTTCTTAGAAATCTTCATGGATGATTTCTCCATCTACGGAGATTCATTCACTCAATGTCTCCACCATCTTGAACTCGTCCTCCAACGTTGTGCTGAAAAACATTTGACACTAAACTGGGAGAAATGCCACTTCATGGTGAAACATGGAATTGTCTTGGGTCATGAAATATCCAAGAAAGGAATAGAAGTGGATAGAGCCAAAATCGAGGTTATTGCTAAGCTTCCCATGCCCAAATGCGTTAAGGACATTAGATCCTTCCTAGGACACGCTGGTTTCTACCGTAGATTTATCAAGGATTTTAGCAAAATTGCTAGGCCCTTGACTAATCTGTTAGCTAAGGATGTGTCCTTCACTTTCGATGCTGACTGCATCACTTCTTGGGAGAAGCTTAAGAGAGAGCTGATTTCTGCACCAATCATATCTGCCCCGGATTGGTCTAAGCCGTTTGAGATTATGTGCGACGCTTCTGATTTTGCCATAGGCGCTGTCCTAGGACAACGCACTGATAGCAAGCAGCATGTGATCTACTACTCTAGTAGGACTCTCAATGACGCTCAACTGAACTACACTACGACCGAGAAGGAATTCTTGGCAGTAGTGTTTGCCTTAGAGAAGTTTCGTCCCTACCTACTAGGGTCCAAAACTACCATCTTCACCGATCATTCTGCACTTAGGTATCTCATGATGAAGAAGGATGCCAAGGCCCGACTCATTCGTTGGATCCTCCTTCTTCAAGAATTTGATCTCGAAATTCGAGACAAGAAAGGTGTAGAAAATGTCGTTGCTGACCATCTCTCACGGATTCCCAATTCTCCATGCAACGAATTACCCATCAATGAGGATTTTCCTGATGAACATCTCTTAGCTATCTCTAGGGAACCTTGGTTTGCTGATATAGTGAACTACTTAGTCACAAACCAAACTCCGTCTCATTGGTCCAAAAATGATGTTTACCGGTTCTTATCCCAAGTCCGGTATTTCTTTTGGGAGGAACCGTATCTTTTCAAGTACTGTTCCGACCAAATTATTAGGAGATGCATTCCCGATGAGGAGGTTAGGAGTGTTCTGTCCTTTTGTCACGAACTTGCATGCGGTGGACACTTTGGTCCCCGCAAGACTGCTGAAAAGGTGCTACAAAGCGGGTTTTATTGGCCCACTCTGTTCAAGGATGCCTATGATTTTTGCAAGACGTGCCCTAGATGCCAAATGGTAGGTAGGATCTCACATCGAAATATAATGCCCCTCAACCCAATTCTAGAAATAGAACTCTTTGATGTTTGGGGCATCGACTTTATGGGTCCATTTCCTAACTCATTTGGGAACCAATACATATTGGTTGCTGTGGATTACGTGTCCAAGTGGGTAGAAGCCATTCCATGCAAAACTAATGATAACAAGGTTGTCATAAAGTTTTTGAGGGAGAACATTTTTTCCCGCTTCGGAACCCCTCGTGCTATCATCAGTGATAATGGCACCCACTTTTGCAATAGATCCTTTGAAGCCCTTATGCGAAAGTATGCCATAACACACAAGTTGTCCACACCATATCACCCTCAAACCAGTGGGCAAGTTGAGGTTTCAAATAGACAAGTCAAACTTATATTGGAGAAAACTGTGAACCAAAACCGGAAAGATTGGTCCTTAAAACTTGTAGATGCTCTATGGGCCTACAGGACCGCTTTCAAGACGATTTTAGGAATGTCTCCCTATAGGTTAGTCTATGGCAAACCTTGTCACTTGCCCGTTGAGTTAGAGCACCGAGCCTTATGGGCAATCAAGCAATTGAATTTCGATTTGACTAAGGCCGGTGACCTTCGGAAATTACAAATTTTCGAATTGGAGGAATTGAGAAATGAGGCCTATGAAAATGCTAGGATCACTAAAGATAGAGTGAAGATTTTCATGACAAGCACATCCTAAGAAAAACCTTTGTCCCGGGTCAAAAAGTCTTACTCTACAATTCTAGGCTTCATCTTTTCCCAGGAAAATTGAAATCACGATGGACTGGGCCATTCGTTGTAAAAACAGTGTTTCCACATGGTGCAGTTGAGATCAGTGACCCCAAGAATGGAAATGACTTTAAGGTAAATGGTCAACGCCTTAAACCTTTCTTGGAATCGGTGCCGGTAGATGAAACGGTAATGGGTCTTTTTGACCCAGTGTATCAATAACTTTCCTCCTTTTCCATTTTATTTCATGCACTTATACATTTCTTTCATTCATTGGGGACAATGCATGAGATAAGTGTGGGGGAGGGTTCTAACATGACTGAAAAAAAAAAAAATTTTGCAAAGGGTAGACAATATTTTGATATATTTTTTGTAAGAATTTAAGTCAAGGAATAGGAGAATCATAATTAGGATTTCTTACACTTGGTTGAAATAAAATAACTTGTTTCATTTTTAGAGTCAGGAAGAAATTTGGGAAAGTAATTTAGTCTTGATATTTACCTTGATGAAATATGCACACAAAATACACTTACACACTTAGGGTTTGAAAACAGAGACTCTTGTGCCTCATAAAAAAAAAAGAGAAGAAAAGTCTAATTATTGAGTAGCTAGGTGCTTTGGCCTAAGCAAGCCTTAGTATTTATGCAAAAGATAATTAGACAAGTTTGAAAAAAAAAAAAAAAGTATTCCCTGATTAAGCTGGGTATTTATGCCTCATGAAGCATAAGTATTCACGCCTAAAAGGGGTACCTCGTATAAATAATGTGTATCCTCTGATTAAGCTGGGTACTTGTGCCTCATGAAGCATAAGTATTCACGCCTAAAAGGGTTACATAGTGTAAATAAAAACCTTGGTTTCGTGGCCTTATCTGCTCGGGTGTTTAGGTCCTTAGGGGTGTTTTCTCACCTGGTGCCCTAAAACCGTCTGGTTTGGGTGTCACCGACTGAAAGCTCGTTACATGGGCAGATTAGAAAGCCTAATGAAATGGAGGAATAAAAGTTCACAATAAAATAAATAAATATGAGGCATAGGAGTTAATGTTGAAGAACCCTTAGTAAACTTCACAGTCACGATGGTGCATACGACTCAGGGTAAATTAATAGACTAGATGAGAAGTACAGTTTGACTCCTTACTTTAAATTGACAACATGTTTTTGAGTGGAGACTAAGTTTAGGAATGAAAAATTTGATATTCTTATAACTTATAGATTACTTAAACTCTCACAAATATACTTCAAATATTTTCGCCTTCCAAAAAAAAAAAATAAAATAAAATAAAAATAAAAATAAAAATGCTTTTCGAAAATACTAACCTTTTCTCTTCCTTTTTGGATTTTGTGGGTGTAATCCGCTGAAAACCCTCACGAGACAAAACTCGTCCTCTAGGGGTGACCTAGAGGTTTAACGGCTTGTTGCACATGCTCAGTGCAATCGAGTGACCTGCGAAAGTGGTCTAATAATTGATTCAAGTTAGTCTAATGTTTTTGCTCGAGGGCGAGCAAAAGATAAGTGTGGGGGTGTGATTTGTCACATACATTGCATTTATGTTGTCACTTTACCACACTTGTTAGCTAATAAATTCTATTAATAAGTTGTCTTTTTCTTTGCTAAATGCAGGCCCAAGTGCTTAAAGGAAGAAAGGAGGAACAAGCCCAAAAGCCCACTTTATTCTGAATTAATTCAGAATAAACTCGAAGTGAAGAAATTTGGGCTATCAAGGAGTTGAGAAAATCCCTCCTTGAATCGAGGAATCGAAGCTAGAAAATCAAATGCTGATTCAGTCAGTGGTTGAAGAAGCAACAAGAAAATCAGCTGGATATGCGAGAAGTTCTTCACCCAAGATAGCTCCCCCCTCTTTCCATGGCCACCTGGCCACACTATTGCCGCAAAATCGCGGCAATAACCGCGTTTTTGCGGCAATCTTGGGGAGTTAGGGGGAGCGTTTGCTCCCCCGACCTCCCCGGGATCGTGGTTGTTGGGTTTTTGGTTATAAATACCTCTTTCAGCAAGGCAAAAAGCAGCGAAGACTAGGATTAAGTTTTGCATTTCTTTTATTAGGATTTAGGCTCTTGTTAGTTAGAAGCAAAATTGTAATCTTTCTTTTTAAGTTGTAGTCCAGTTTCAAGAACTTGTGAGAGAGAGAACTGAGAGCTTGTACTTGAAGGTTGAAGTGACAGCAATACAAAGTTGAGCCGATTTCTCTTCTACTTGCAGTACGGTATGGCTTATATTATGTCGTCGTTTTCTTTTTCTTTCTCCATGGGTAACTAAACTTCTTTCTGGGCTTGCTATCGAACTCTCCCTTGCTTTTTCTTTTCTCTTGTTTTTAAAAGGAAAAAAGACCCTATGACTCATATGAATGCCTCTCTTTAAAGCCTTTCTTTTTGAAAGTGTTCTTGAAGGCACATGAGGATGGGCTTAGATAGTTGAATCCACAACTCTTTCTTGAACATCGCTCGAATCATTTTTAATTAATGCTTGCTCTTCGCGCTTGATTTTTTAACATCTGATTCTCTGATTTCTTAAAAGAAAAAGACTCAACATCTTCTAACATCTTATGTGCTTTACTTAAAGCCTTCTAAAAAAAGATTCAACTTGAAGTTTGGCAAATGAGCATTTGAGGGACTTAATATTTTAAGGAAAAAAAATAAACAATTGAGTAGTAAGATAGTAAGCCCAGACTTGATTTCATATTATTAAACAACAACACAACTCGCAAGCTTTTTAAATCATCTTCTCCAAATCGTTTTCTGAAAGTTGAAATTTCTCTTTTTCATCTCTTTTCCTTCCATTCTCTTTTTCTAAAAAAACTGACACACTTCTTTGTTTCTATTTACTTCACCGAAACGCTTCTATCGCATCCCTCCTCGTGGACTCGACCCGTTAGCCACAAGCTACACGGTACATTCTTAACTTCATTGGTTGTTTCATTTACTTTAGCAATCACAACACGAGGATTGCATTTTAACCCAAATTTGAATGTCACACTTCATCAACAATAAACACGAGGGTCACGTTATGTGCTAAACACGACAGTCGCACTTCTTCTCAAAACGCGAACTTGTGTAGCTCCACGTTTTCAACTGAAAATGCGAGCTTGCATAGCTCTGCATTTTCAACTCAACACGCGAGCCTGCGAGCTTCGCATTCCTTCAACTGAGCGAGATCCGCGTCCAGCGTGAGACCCACATTTCTGCTGTAACTGATAGCCACCAACTGAGTCAGTTACACCCCATTTTCTCTCACTTAATAAGAGACTAGTCCCCATTAATTAAGAGATTTAAGGGGTTAGTTACACCTTAACTTCTCTATACATAGTTGTGAGAAGCTATAAAAGTGGAGGAACCCAAGAGGGCTAAACTGGAGAGGAGGCCCCTCAGAAAGCCAAAGGCTAAAGGAGGAGAATCCCTAAAAGGGCACACTTGATGCTTGAAGCTGAATAAGCACAGAAGGCTGAAGCTAAGTACAAAACTGTTGAACACACATTGTGTTAGAGGAGAAAACTCTACAAACTTGCTGAGTTCAAATTGAGTTTCTAATCTTTTTGTGATTTTAGCCACTGAAGAAGGTTTCACATCTGGCCAGTGTGTTTTCAGTGAAAGCGAGAAGATCTGAAGATTAAGCTTCTAGTTTGGCTCGTCAACAGAGAACAAGACTTACTCTCTACCGCTATACGAAGAACCCGGCATTAAATAAAGAGGAGATCACTCAAACCCTCCTATCTTTTGTAATTGAAATTTGTTTTATTGTAATCTTTCATTGACTCAGAAATTTTACTTCGCTCAATTTTTTCGATGAAACAAAAGATTACGACTCCATTCAAAACTGTTTTCTTCACTAACGAGAAGGCCATAGCGCAAGCTGACCTCAAGCTTGTCAGATCGACAATCGAATCACTCGTCGTCGAGTTCGACCAAGAGAAGTTCGAAGAACTTCTCTCCTTAGGCTCCATTAGCCCCAAATCAATGTGGCAATATCGCAAAGTCTCTTCGGGGACTTCTTAAAGAGAAGTCCATACCCTTTTTGATCAAGAAAGTGGCTCAACCTCTCTATGTATTCTGACAACCTCTTGTAACGCCAACATGGCTTACGACATCTCTCAAGAGACCCAGCAGGCCAGTGTCTTGGCTCACAGCCAACAAAATGGCGGAGGCTAATCTTGCCGCCAAACTCCCCTGAGGCTTAGCAAAAGCAATTTACAGGGGGTCACTTCAACTCCCACGAGTCACACGGAATGCTGGTCGTCGACGAAGAGGTCAAGCTTGTCATCAGCAAACAGAGGCTGAAGACAGTGTTGTTGGTACTAAACATGAAGCTCACATTCAGCCTTGTGTTTTTGCAACAAAACACGATGCTCGCATTCATAAGCTGCGCGTTTCAGGGCCAATATGCGAGTTCGCATTCAGCCTCAAGCTATGCCAAAACGCGAGATCCGTGTCTCACTTCAAGAATGTGAGACCCGTGTTCAGTCTGAAGCCGCACTAGAATATAACCTTCGTGTTTCAATTCTAAAACGCGAGAGTCGCGGATAATGTCAAAATGCGACCTTCGTGTTTCTATTCAGAAGCACGAGACCTGCGTTCAGTAGGAGGCTGCGTCAGAACGCGACCTTCACATTTTACTTCAGAAACGCGAGGTTCGCGTCCAACCCCAAAAGACTAAGTTCAAATGTGAACTAGAAAGCCCTCACCCCCATAGGTTTGAAGCTAGTTCTTTAGATACCCCTGTAACGGATCTAAGAGACTACTTAGAAAGAAAAAATAGTGCTCATCAAATCACTCCTCAGTGCCATTGCGAGCGGTCATCTCGGGGTACTCTCTGATTGTCACTGCAACTTTCAGATGACTAAGCCATTAGTTTTTAGCCAGTTATCAAAGGTTTCAAACTTAAACACCACCAAAAGGCAATAATTTTGCAAGAAGAAGTCGTTCTCTAATACTGAGTAACTAGAGGTGACTTCTAACATGGTGGGTCCATGCACCACACCAAGCAAGTCGAAAGAAAAAGCAACTTGCCTTTAGTTCTGAAGAGTCGAATACTGAACGTTTCTCAGATTTGAAAGAAATACTGATTGAACCTAAAGGAAATTACCGATGCACTCGGATTCGAATCGAAATAGTTGCCCTAATTGACTACAATTTGCTGGCTAGAGAAATTTGAAGCGGACGATAAGCACTTTGCCATCGTAGGATCACATTCATCTAACTCTTATAAGGAGACAGAAGCCTTCGTATATATGACTGATATTTCAAAAGAGATAGTCAAAAAAATTGAGGAAGAAGCTCAAGTGCAACAGGCACAGCACGAGATGCTTTAAGCCCAACAAGAGTCTATCAATGATCTTAAGAAGATAATAGCACTTTTGCTTCAAAAGTCGAAGAAGAAGATGAAAAGTCCGAAGACTAAAGCTTCTTCTCGCAAAAGCAAAGATAAAGAGGAGGATGAAAACTCTATCTCCAAATACTCTGATGGCAATGAGAACAACTTTGGATATGAAAATCATGAGTCTTCTTCTGAAGAATCAGAGAATTCAGAAGATAATCATGCCAAGAAGATGAACGAGGTTGAGAAATGCCTAGAGGCTATCCCAAACCAAATCCATCTCCAAGAAGTGGGGATGTCAGACCATACCCGATTGAGTGGGATTCAGCTCCCTATCCTCCCAGGTTCAAGGCACCGAATATGCACGCCTTCGATGGTAATGGTTCACCCAACTAACATATATACTACTTCAAATCCCAAACAGAGAATATAGTATCAAATGATGCCATCATAGCTCATTTATTCATCGGCACCCTCAAGGAGGTTGCCTTTGAATGGTTCATGAAGCTTCATGCTGACTCAATCAAGAGATAGATCAACCTTAAGAAGCTCTTCCTGCCGCAATTCTTCGAAGATGCACTGAAGTATCCGTGCCAACTCTCTTCCCTACAAAGCAAAAGAAAAAAGAGTCAATCAAAGTGTTTATGGAGAGATTTCAGAGTATAATGCTCCGATGTCCAAGTGGCATGACATAGTCTGCAATAATAGACACTTGCTGTCACAACCTACAAACCACACTCCTTACTCAAATAGAAGTAACTCAAAATTGCACTGGAAATAACTAGTCTTACAAAGCGAATGAGTAGAAGACATAGTTGCAAGAGTAAGCTAGGAAGATTAGAAAAGCATGTAGCATCGAATCTACTGGGCAATGAGGATCCGATTCTACGACTGTCACATTCAACAATTACCTCTGAACAGTGTGAATATTCCATCGGTGTAATGTCAAAGACTATCTGTGTTTGTCATCTCTATGGAATAAAAATCCCTAGAAGTACATTATATACTACTTCAAACAAAAAAGTACTATCCATGATCAAATTAACACCACACCTCTGATCAAATAAGTACTCATAGAGAACGCCAATTTTCCTATAAATTCTCCATGGAATTTATACTTCTTGAATCCCCAGCAAGATTTTAAAAGTTATTTGTGGAACAACAGTCCATCGCCTCAGACAGCTAAAGGATAAAGGAACACATTGGTTTTTAAGTCCAACAAAATCTTCGACAACTCATCATGTTGAGGGGGATAACATGGCTAGCCCAACTCAAATGATAGTTGGTAAAGATATACCAAAATCATTGATAGTTGAGAGTTTGTTAAAAATTCTAAGAGAGTTAATCCCGTCAATCTCACCAAAATCTCTTACCAATTCCCTTTCATAGAATGGTAGGTTTACAAAAGTTGTATATATATCCTCAGTGAAATGAATTACAGATCAAACCGTCATGTCAAAAAACACATCTTTAATAGTAAACTTTCAATATACCCTCAGTGGGTATAAATTTCACTTGTCAATTCTCTCCAATAAAATGATGAGTCCACCAAATTTCTTAAATCGCAGACAAATCCCGATCAAGTTAACATTACACCTTTGATCAAACTTGCTCAAATTGCAAACAAATTCTGGTCAAGTTAACATCACATCTCTGACCAAACTTGCTCAAATCGTAAGATAAATTCCGGTCAAGTTAACATCACATCTCTGACCAAACTTGCTCAAATTGCAAGACAAATCACTGTTACGTTAATACCTCACCTCTGATAGTAATTCCTTTTCAATGCTAAGTTAACACTACACCTCTAACATTCATTCCACTATTAAATTAACATTACACATATGATAGCGATCTTCTCGATTTTCTTAGTGAAAATAAGATATTTCAGTGCTAATTTAACACTACACCTCTAGTACACATCCTTATTATGTTAACATCACACCTCTAACATTATCTACTCAATTTTCTTAATGAAAATGAGACCTTCAATGCTAAATTAATTGTTACCTCTAGCACGCAAAACAAGTCCCTATTAAGTTAATATCATATCTTTGACAGTAACATTCTCTCCTATTTACCTTCCCCGGCAAAGTCATCCAAAGTTCAATTGCTAAGTTAACTATTATCTCTGGCAATCAAAACTCATCGCTTTGGTCTGTCTGATGTTCCAAACAGAAAGAAAAACAGACACAATGGACTTGCTGACTGAGATCTAACTTCTTCAAACAGTTTAATAGTATACTAAAAGAAAAATTCAACAAGTCAACCAGTTCAATAGTACACCGACAAGAAAATTAAAGCTCAGAAAAGTTCCAGACTGTGCTTCTGGATACTTATGATGATCTTTCCTGGAGGCTTCAACCAATTCAACAGTACATTCATAAAGACCTGAATCCAGACAATATCAAGCTCCAGGTATTTTAAAAGATTGCCAGCCTAATCATGAAGGCCCAAGCCAATATGAAGTCCAAAATATTTCGAAATCTTTCCAAGTCAACCACGAGGTTTCACAAACATTAAAGTGGGTTCTGTAGGTTGTGTAAAAATTACTGAGACTAAGCCTCAGATGCAGCCCTCATGCCAAATGGGAGGATCTTTTTTCAACCCAAATGCGGACCTCGCGTCCTTTGTCAAACGCGAAAATCGCATTTTCAAAACGCAGACATGTGCCTTGTTTCCAACATAAGGGTCGCGTTTTAACTCAAACGTAGATGTCGCACTTCATCAACAACAAATACAAGGGTCACGTTCTGTGCTAAATGCTATAATCACACTTCTTCTCAAAATGCGAGCCTACGTAGCTCCGTGTTTTCAACTTAAAATGCGAGCCTTCGTAGCTCTGCATTTTCAACTCAACATGCGAGCCTGTGAGCTCTATGTTTCAACTCAACGTGTGAGCTTGTGAGCTCCACATTCCTTCATTAGAGCGAGATTCGCATCCAACACGAGACCCGCATTTCTGCTATAACTGATAGCAATGAACTGCGTCAGTTACACTCCACTTTCTCCTACTTAATGAGGGATTAATCTCCATTAATAGAGAGATTTAAGGGTTTGATTACATCCCAAACTTCTCTATAAATAGTTGTGAGAAGCTATAAAAAAGGATGAACCCAAGAGCACTGAATTGGAGAGGATACCCCTAGGAAGCCAAAGGCTAGATGAGGAGAATCCCCAAAAGAGCACACTTATGCTTGAAGTTGGATAACCATGGAAGGCTGAAGCTAATTACAAAGCTATTGAACACACATTATGTTGGAGGAGAAAACTCTACAAACTTAATGAGTTCAAGTTAAATTTCTAATCTTTTTGAGATTATAGCCACTGATTAAGGTTTCATACCTGATCAGTGTGCTTCCAACGAGAGTAAGAAGATCTGAAGATTAAGCTTCTAGTTTAGCTCGTCAATGAAGAATAAGACTTACTCTCCACCGCTACACAAAGAACCCGACATTAAACAAAGAGGAGACCCACTCAAACCCTCCTCTTTTTTGTAATCGGAATTTGTTTCGTTGTAATCTTTCATCCACTCAAAAAAAATTTACTTCACTCATTTTTTTGATGAAACAAGTATATGTCTCACGTATCCTATGCTAGAGCAGTTGGTAGTTTAACGTATATAATATTGTGTATGAAGCCTGATTTGTCACAAGCTGTCTCAATGATTAGTATATACATGTATTATCTCGCTGGTAGTTATTGGGAGGTAGTGAAGTGCATTCTACGATACATCAAAAGTATCATAGATGTTGGTTTGGTGTTTGAGAAGGATACTGCAAGTAAGTAGGAGTGTATCGGATATGTCGATTTCGATTACGCTGGAGATCTCGACAAGCGCCGTTCTACAACGGGATATGTATACACATTGTCCTAAGCACCGGTAAGTTGGTGCTCTATTTTATAGTCTACGATCACTTTATCTATTATGGAGACCGAGTATATGGCCATGATGGAAGCTATGAAAGAGGCAATTTGACCTCAAGGGTTGCTTGATGACTTGGAGTTTGAATATGATATATTGAAGATCAATTGTGATAACATGAGTGTTATCTATTTGGCAAAGGACGAAGTTTATCATGCAAGGACGAAGCACATCGATGTCAGATTTCACTTGTTCGGTAGATTCTTGATGAGGGTGACATCGAGTTAAAGAAGATTCACACGAAGAGAAATCCCATTAACATGCTTATAAAGGTTGTTCCGTGAGTAAAGTTCACACATTGCAAGGAGTTACTCCATATTCTTCAAATTGCTTGAGTTTGGTGGAGCTCGTTTGGACGAATTATGGATGGCTTAATTCCTCGGGCAGGGGCTACATAGGCAATCACATTAGAGCAGCCCGGTTGAGTCGACATAGTGCCTTGTTGTGTTCGACTCAGATTTAAGAAATCTTTATCTAGATGGAGAATTGTGGAGAGAAAGTGTAAAATCTTGTTGGTAGAGTTTTTTTAACTCATTATATAAGAGCGCAGAGTTATGGAGTTCAATGGCGTGCCCAAGACTTATTGAAGGCCTAAGCACTACAGAAGATAAAGGATCGATCAATCGACCATGCACAGAAGTACACAAGAGAAGAAAGACATATAGTGGTCGACCCCCTGGTCGACCGCCCAGAGGGAGCAGCGCAACAGAAGACAGTCGATTGATCACTTGGTTAACCATCCGGAGTATTAATTTTGGTCCGTACAACTAGCGGTCAACCGACCAGAGCGCAGACTTGAGCCTACACAGAGAACGATCGACCACACGACGATTCTGAGCATTTTCCTTTTTGAATTCTGAATTCGTTCTAATCTGTCTGTTGGCTACCTTTTTTTGTGGATTCTCTGGCTATCTAAAGATCGACATTGTCCTAATATTTGTAATCTGAATTGCTTGATTAATAAAATCTCTCTCCCATTTTGCTCCGAGGAGATAGCTAATTGTTAAACCTCATTAAATCTGTATTATCTCTCTTTTTTCTCTTTGTTTTATTCTGCAATAATACTCTGGTGTTTGCACATAGACCTTTGGGAGGTACCCAACACTCCTAAATGCAAGAGAGCGCAAAATTGAGCTCTACAACTATTTGTAGAATATGAACTGCATGCATTATGATCTATGATTATGAGATAAAAATATAGTAAACATGTACAATTGATTATTAAAATTGCTTGTGGTCATCGTACGCGAAAAAGTTTAATAATATGGGTTTTTGATATTTTTCTCTTTAAACTTTTAACATGTTGCATGTCTCTCTCCCTATCTCATGTCTAACTGCGTGTTTGTGATATTTTTTTGTTAGAAACAAAGAGTTTAAGAACAAGATAGCCTTTTAGATTGTGACTTGAATCTAGGGGTGCAAAAAGATATGGATATATGTTATCTTATCTGAATGAGTACTTATTCACGTAGATTGTTAATATAAATATGAGTTTTTCTAACCAAACTATATTTATACATTTGTATTGGTAATCGTAATTTGAAAACGAAGCTATAGGTATAGTAAATACATTATCAACTTGTATCCGAAGCACTATATAGCGGTCCCAATTCTAATAATCTTAATTAACATAAACATTCTTATTAATCATGGGTTATCATAATCGTCGCTATTTTTTTAAAAATTTTCGACAACATCTCCTCTATATTTGTCACTTGTCCCAAATACAACATATATCAAACTCAGCCCACATGGCTTATCTCAATCCAAATACATATATATCAACTCAACAAACACCCACACAATGAAATAATATAATTTCGGCTCACACGGCCTACTTACATCCCATATAAAAATTTCAGTTGACATCGCCTATTTATATGAAACATAATAATATAAGCTCGACAATACCCCTCTCAGTATTCACAAAATAATACAATGCTGATATATGTCCATTATCATGATCATCACCATTAACTCAAAGGAAACCATTTACAATGTACCTCTAATCATATTTAAATAAGATCAACTACCTATCTCACATCTAACAGAAGCAATCTATAAGCACAAATGCTCAAGAATTTGACATGACTAAATTACATATAAAAAAATAGATTCATCCAAAATGAATTCCAACCAAGATTTCCACGCAGCTTAAATCGAGCCCCTGCCTCAACGCAATCCTGCAAATATATCAATCTGTGGGAGAATGAGCTCGACAGCTCAGTGAGGAGTCTTAAAAGAAATAAAAAAATTACTTATCTCAATATGATATATAATTTCACCACAGATAATGAATATAAACTTGAACATGACCAAATAAATAGGGAAATGATTATACAACACAAGTTAAATAATCATAATAGACTTTCTCATGCTCTTATTTATTTAATCAAAACAGTCCAATTCCTTTTTGAACTTTATACTTTCATATCATATAATATACGAGTTCAAAATGCAATGACATTTGTAATTTGTTAATAAGTTCTTTATGTGTGCATTCGATATACAACCTACACGCATCTCAATTGCCACACATAATAATATACAAACTATGATCATATAATGACATCTTATTACTATAGATTGTCAAAAAATCATCAAGAATAAGTCATCAGATGCAAACCTCACTTCAACACGAAGGTTGCATCTTGAACTGAAATGCGAACCTCGCATCCTCAGAAGAATGGACACTTCAAACGCAGGCCTGAGCAGACCCACGTTCGACGCGAGTTTGAGTAACTCTACGTCACGACCAACGCGAGTTTGAGTAACTCCGAGTTTAAGGTTAACCATGAGTCTGAGCAACTTGGCGCTTGATTAGTCTCTAATATTGCATATTTCATACCACCTCTTCACATTTATTTTATATAAAATATTGTTAATAATAGTTTTCTTATGTGTTTTTAGGTTCATAGTGTAAAATGAAAAGAAGACCCAAATTCACCATTTAATTGGTGATTAAAAGCCTACAAAGATACTCATTGATCTTGGAGGGTGATTCTATCAAACCAGGGTGCTCAAAACCAAAAAACAAGAGGTACAGCCGACAGGGGGCGAAGTCACAGCAGGCGTCGCCGCGCGCACATAGCTTTAGTATATCTGCGAAAATGCGGCTTTTGCCATGTTTCCGTGGCAATACTGACACTGTTGCGCTAGTACTTCAGGCCATGGATTGTCCCCCTGGCCCCTTACTCCTAATGCCTATAAAAGGCCCCTTGGTGCTCTACTGTAACACCCCGCTCCCGAAATACGTACTTAGTTACGTATTCAGATTTTTTTTGATCATATTTTTTGATTTACTTCCTATATTTATTTTGTATTATGAATTATTTATATGACCGTTTTGCCTTAGATCCAGATTCGTGGACTCGGAGTCAGCCCTAATCTGAACCGAGGACCCGATCCTAGTGTATTACTCAATTTAGTCTTTTTGATAGTCAGATTTGACTGATTTCAGTTTCAAACAACATTTTCCAATATTCTAGATTTTTTATGATTTTTTGAAATTTTTCTGAATTTAATTGAAAATCTTCAATACCCACTTCATACAGAGCTGAATGTTGCTGAAGAGGCATACCCACTCTCTTTCCCCTCATCATCAGACCATTGGAATAACCTTTTCATTAGTTCTAGTGATGTTATTCCAGTCGAAGAGGATGGCTGCTTATAATTGTAGGGTATTACCACCCTAGATCAGGTGCTTCAGAACACACCTTCTCCATCTACTAAGACTTGGCCTAAGTTAGGGCTATTGTCTGGGTCTGAAGAACTGAACAAAGGGGAGTTAGCACCAAGCGGCGCTCATCTGCCCCTATGCGGTTCACATCTCCTTCCTATCATGTTGACAGATGCAGAGGACAGATCTGATAGATTTCATGATTTGCTCCTTTTGTGATGCTTTACGAGAGCTCGTACCGATAGTCGATTAAAAACTGACTGTCAGTTTGAAAAAGTGGCAGGGACTGGTCCTACTCGGCAATAGACTGAATAGACTGTCACCAATTGACATCCCACTTGTTCACAATAAGAATGAGAAGTATGGAGTAGTTCTAACTTTCACTTATTAGCTAAAAACTCTCGCAGGTCGAGATTAGCTCAGTTTAAGCGATCCAGCGCGAAGACTCGAGCGGATCATGCACTGTTCTGTTCAGGTGATTTTGAAATTACCTTTTTGCTTAAAGCTCTATTTGCAGGAGCGAACTTAGCACCAGAAGGCTTTGAAAGTGAAGCTCGGGATGATGCTTCGTCCTTTGCATTACCACGGAGGCAATTAGCACTGCATAATGCTGTAGTCTCAGCTTCGCGGCTAAGAATTCTGGTAGCAACCTTAGGCGCTGAAACTGCATAAGCCCCGCTATCAGCACTCAGGAATGATCCATTAGCTTCACCGAAGAGCGGACTTAGCGCTGGAAGATTTTGAGAGCGAAGCACGCTGTGGTTCTTTGCTCTCGGCCTTGTAGCGAAGGTGTCTAGCACTGCTGAGTGCTTCAGTTCCAGCCTTGTGGCTGAAAACTTTGTTCGTATCCTCAGGTGCTGGCACTATATTAGCCATACCATCAGTAACTTTGTTCGTGAGAACAAGGTTAGCGCAAGGGGTCCCTGCTCTTGGATTAGGTGAAGGCAGAGATACCGATCTAGCCTCGCGGTTAATAACCTCGATGCTGCTGCCAAACTGGATAGGCAGTTTGCCTTTGTCTTCACGTGATAGGCGAAGTTGGGTGGAGCTTTGCCTGAAGCTTCACATGGAGCTTTCTGCTTTGGCTTCCACATCTGCTTAGGAAGTGAAGTTTTCGCAGGGAACCTGGTTAGCCTTGCGTAAGGCACTTGTAGCCTCAATTGAACCAGAGAGGAGTTGGGACGAAGCTCTTCCAGTTGCTCGCCCAACTAAGGCTTGCTTGTGCTCTTAAGCCTTGGCCACTGAGATCTTTCTGTGCTTTCAAGCGTGGAGCACTGGACTACCTTTAGAGAGCAATTCTTCAAATTTTTCTTGGTCGAAATGAATGACAAATTTTTTGAAAATGACGGGCTTAAGACTCTGATCGTTGCATTATGGCACTGTCTCCTTGTTGCATCAGAAGACAGATTTTTCCAGCAAAGTCGCCATCTTATTTTTCATTGAAAATTCAATAAAGGAAAAAACTTACAAACAGGATCGAGGAGCGAAATTACAAGTAATAAAAAGAAGAATTACAAGTAGATCTCCTCTGAGATTTCTGAGAAAATGTGCTGGTAGGAATCTGA
Source organism: Agave tequilana (assembly GCA_038442645.1). NCBI lineage: Eukaryota > Viridiplantae > Streptophyta > Magnoliopsida > Asparagales > Asparagaceae > Agave > Agave tequilana. The sequence continues at coordinate 37,280 of JAVJIF010029965.1, forward strand.
TCAGCGCGCGATCACTTTATCCGTTTGATGATGCAATCAATCAGGTGATCGAACTGCCTCCTAATAAGGCTCTCTTCTAGCTTGGTTCAGGGAATCGGAGAACAGAAGATCAGTAGAGCCCTTTTGTTAGGAATTCTGCTCTTTCTCTAAGCCAATCTCCTCTCTGTCTGTTCTTATCCCTTGTGTCTAGTAAGGGACTATTTATAACCAAAAGTGGGGTATAACTGCCCCTTTGAATTCAGCAAAGCTGAATCAGTCATTAGCTTCGCGTGAGGCTCGCAAATGACCTTACCGCAAAGCTTTTTGCTAGTTTTTAGTGAAGCTAAAGGGTTCGTGTGAATGTCCTCTTGCCGTTATGGCTTAATCGTCTCCACTTAATGTGGGACGAAGTGGGCGGGTATAACTGCCCGCTTAGAGTGGCGTTAATCCCACTAAATTAGTGGGGTTCACCCATTAATCCTTCATGGGATTTTTGATGACTTGGCAGAGCCCACTACGGAGCTAAATAACGCGAAGCTAGATTACACGAAGTTAAGACTTAGCTCATAGCTTCAGGCGAAGTTATCTTCAGAGCCTCGTGCGAAAATGAGACTCAGCTTATAACGGAGCTATGACTAAGCTAGGGATAAGGCTTCTGGCGCGAAGCTCCTAGATTAGCCTCTGGCGGGGCTAAATGGGAAGTTTTAGGCGAAGCTAATAGTTAGCCTCAAAGTGAGGCTACCAACCAAGCTTAGGCGAGGTTGTTAGTTCCATGCAGAGGTATGAAGCTTACCTTAGGGTAATGCCAGGCTAAGTACTGAGCTAACTTAGTGGCTTAGGCCTGCTTGGGTCGCTTTAAAAGTGACTTTCGCTTACTATCTGCTTTATTGGATTAGTAATGTCCATGTTGCTGTCTTATCTCTGGTCTTCAGCTTGTCTTCGACTTATTTTTTGTAGATATCGATAAGTTAGATGTCGTTCAAACCGGTTGAAGATGAATGTGGGAGTTTTATCTTTTTCGAGTGTCAACACTCGTTCCGGAGTAGTAGTCAAAAGTTAGAGTCGTAAACTTCTTTGGGAACTCGCACTCCAGGATCTCTTCGGAGAGAGGAGAGTCAGAGCCTCTGGTAGTGACTTATTTTAGTCCGCTTTGGAGTTGCAGTTTAGTCTCATTTGTCTTTGGATTAACTTGTCAAGGGCTCAGATGTTAGGAGATTCTTCGATTTTTCTCTGAGTCTGTGGAGATAAGCTTTTGTTTGGATGTGAGGCAATTCGGCCTTGTTGTTGTAGTCCTCGTGGAGAGGGGACGTCAAACTGGGTTGCCTTAGGTTTGTGATAGGCTCATCATTCAAAGCTTCTCTGATTTCGGGCTCGCTTTCCAACTGTGTTTGCTCCCGAGCTCTCTGAAGGGTGGCAATCTGCACCTGGAGCTGATCATTGATCTGCTTCAGCGCTTCCTGCTCATGGGCGGCTCTCTCGCGGTCAAGTGCCGCTTTGCCGATCACGATCTAACTGAGCTTGCTGCTCTTTCATATGATCTTTTATATCGGCAAGCATATAAAGGATCTGGGTTTTGAATAATAGCGCTAGTCAGACGTTGGCGGCTGCCCCTGAGGTAAGGAGTCAGTACTCATGGTAACATATTGTTGGTCGACGGCAAACGGGGAGACCGTGCCCCAGCGGCACTACTGGTCTTGCCTTTTTACGGGATGCCATTGTGGTGATGGATTATTTTCTTGGGGCCATTAATGTTATAGAAGAGGCTTTCTTTAGGAAGGTTTTGAGTTGGATGTGAAGGAGATCTTGAGTATGGCCTCAATTCATAATGAAAACACTAGTTCGTGGTGGATAAAAATCGCTTACCGTAGATCGAAGCGATTTGAGGCACTCTCCTAATGGTACCTGTATGAGCATATACGCGAAAAAATATCTTCTAAGTTAGGAGCACCGATGTGACACCGGTCTAAGACCCTCGGGTGTAAGAATTAGAAGGTAGAATAGAATAAAGGACAAGATCTCTAACCTAGACATGCAACAGGGTCATCAGAAAGTGACCTAGTGAGTGGTAAACTGAAGGAAGGAGTAACAATATGTTATAATAATATTACAATCACGTTAACATATAATACATGATTAAATAACGGTGAAACATTATAGTTATACTAACAGTGGGTAACTGCCAGTGTAGAAGATGGAAGAATCACGCAGATTATAACTACAGTTGTATTGGTGTGGTTGTGTGCTCAGAGGATTCAGAAAGTCATAACCTTCTCCCAGGAGAAGAATTATATATATCTGACATGGATACTGACGTAGAGGCGGAATTGAATGACTGTTGTTACTACACAACTGTACGTACTGAATTTGTTGTAACGGCTGTGGTCATTGGTATCGGTTGGTTAGGATTACATGCCGGAAAATCTGTCACTGTTCATAATTACCCATACTGATAGGTGTTACATGTTATGTACGTGAGAGAGTGAAGAGTTGCATAAGTATCGGCGGAGATCATGGATGATATGTATGTTGGAGCTTCAGGTTCGGAGCTGAGACCTTCTGGATGGGAAAGACTTCAAAGTGGTAAAGGCCTTGTAGGTGAAGAGGTCTCCAAATAGCAGATTGTGACGCTGGACCGAGGACGTCATTGGGGCGGGCGGTAGCTCGGGATGGCCATGAGTGGCGGAGGCTTCGAGAGTTGTGAATTTTTTGGGAGAAACTCATGGTAGTTAGAACACATGCCATCATTTTTATGAGGGTCAAATTTTAACCACTACACTCTCATTAGGCAGCAAAAAGAAAATGAAAACAAAACAATGACGCTAACATGAATCTTTGAAAAATATTTCACTTCAACAATTTTAACCTTACGTTACTCAAGAAAATTAGATGTAGTTCTAATATTGTTTTGGGGCACTTCATTTCATTATGGTGTAATATCCTAAATTAAGCATGCACAATGTAGACCACTTGGAAGCTGCTATGCCCTATAGGTTTACAGTGTTTAGTAGGTGGCAGATAATTGGGCGAGAGAAGGATCAGTGAAACCTGACCTTGATCTTGCCCATGATGAAAGCAGGGCTGACGACCCTCTGCTGTCTAACCCACTACGCGCCCTCACTTAAAACCAATCCCCTGCCCAACAGAGCTAATATCCCCGAGGGTGTTCTACCCTTGGTGTAGAAACTGAATTTGTAGTGCTTTATCTGTTCTGGATCAGTGATGCAGAGCCTTGGTTGTGTTCCAATCCAATACAAAATGGCTCCACCTGAGGTGCACAACATTGTGATCAGTGAAAACGAGAGGGAATCAGACTTTAGTACTAGTTTCAAACTTCGAGTATCCTGGTTCCTGAAATATGTCCAAAACAAAAGAGAAACATACCGATTGAGGTATCCACTTGAAATAGTTGGGAAGAACGTGGGGAATGATATCCTGGGAGTGGATGTCCATCTCGATGCCATCTGCAGCATTCTTCAAGTTCTTAATTGTTGGTTTCTGAGATCAATCTGATAACTACTCAATATCACTGAAATATCAACAATCTAATTGGCCAGGTCGGTTAATATCAGGTAGGAGGTTTGCCGTTCAATAGAACGTTCCTTAATTTAAGAACCACCTTTCAATTACCTTCCTTAGTTAAACACAAATTAAACTGGTATAAATCAGTCTCAATATACTGAATATCAGTATATCCCCTGTATAAAGAAATTAATTCACTTATACAGTACTTGGAGTGAGGTACGCTTAAAGCGAATCTCCTTAAGACAATTACGTCCCCCGCACGGTGCTAACGGGTTACTGGACGCTGGTCTCCCAAGATACAACACTCCTTCACGGTATTTGGATAGCACTACCAAATCACCGTACGGTCGAACCGTAGTTAACCAGTACCTTCACAGGATTATTGAAGCAGCGGGACAAAGATAAATTTCGGGAGAATATTTGACTTTACTTTGGAGGAGCACCCACTGTAGAGGAAGAAGGAAGGTAGAAGAATATTCTTCTTCGGAAGTCTCAGATTCAGACAACAATTCTATTAAAGAATCTGTTGAATTTTCTGAGCCCTCTTTCAGAACGAATTTTTGCAGAATCTCTTTTGAAAGTCGCTTCAGAAACTGAATTTCCCACTTCCCGTTGGAAGTTACTTCAAGACAGAACTTCACTTCAGCCTCAGTTCAGAACGCAGAGAGAGCCTCAGTTCAGAACGCAGAGAAAGAGAGAGTTGAGTTTTTTTTGTGTGTTTAATTTGAGAAAACGGAGCATGTGTTTAATTTGAGAAAACGGAGCGCTATTTATAGCGCTCCGGGAGGGGCAAAATGGTCTGAACCCATCCAACAGCTGCAACGGTTCGGTCTGAACCGTTGCAATGGTTCGGTTCAACCGCCGCAACCGTCCAACCGCCGCGACGGTTTACAGACAGCCGTTGGCGGGGCGGTTCGGATCCGGATAGCGGAGCGGGTATGCTCCGCCCAACCCATACCCGTGATACCCAGTTCAAAAAGAACCAGGCCGGGCCGGCCAGCCGGCCGCCGCCGCCAGCGGTGGCGCGCGCGCATGTGCGAGCATGGTTTCCTCCCAATCGCGCACGAAAACTCCAAGTACCTAAAGGGCACGCCCTTTGTTCCCAATTTTCTCTATTTAGGGGCCGTTTGTTTCACGTAAAAGTCCGTAATTCGTAAATGACTTACAACCCAGTTACAACTACGGCGTTTGTTTGGACCGTAATTCGTAAAAGACTTACACAACCCAATTACCCCTCACTTGCAACCCAATTACCACTCACTTACAGCCCAGTTACAGTTAATTTTGTGGTCATGCAAATTTGTATCATTTTTTATGGTAATATTAAATTTTTTTAATATTTAGCATTTTTAATATTTATTTGCAATATTAAAACTTTTTAAATCACCAAATAGTTAATTTTGTGATCAACTTTTTCACTTACGACTTACACATTACGACAACCAAACACCGTAAAGCACAATACACTTTTTCACTTACAACTTTATATTACCAACCAAACACCATAAAGTTTACATGCATGTAACTCATTTACAACTGTAAAAGACTTTATCAATTACAACTTACGAATTACGACCAATTACGACAACCAAACAGAAATACTACAAACTTCCATCCCATGGTCAATGTGGGACTAAATGCCTTTAGCTACTTTTAGTCCTATTTTGGCTTTGAATTAGGCAATCTTTAGACTTGAATATCTCATTCATTCGAAGTCGGAATTGAACATGTGAATATATCACGTTCATCCCCAATGGAAGGAGAACACACTCCAACCATCATCCAATTGATTCGATCAACGAATCTCGCCGTAATTCAATTCAAAGATTCACATATATTCTTCATATTCCCAACAATCCCCCACAATGAATGGAGATTCAAGGAATTGACACACAAAGAGACTGGCTCTATTGTGAAAGGTACTTTAGAAAAGAAACTGCATCAGAATAGGTGAACTAGATCTTGAACCTTCCATAGCGAAAGCTTTATCGGACTTACTGGCTAATCAGTGAACTAGGTCTTAAACTGTTAGCCGTTAGTGTAAGCCAAGTCAACAAGCTTCACACAATAACTTTTCAAATCAACTTTGGTTCTCGGTTGTGTCCATTTTGGCCCTGGACATTCTTGGTTTCAAAGAGTATCTTTAGGGAATAACAGCCTCCATAGAAATTCTCAAAGAGCCGACCCAACTCTATACTCACATAGGTGATCGTCCTATTAAGAGTAGTCTACTCTACTCTACTTGTTTGGTAACAAGATATAGGCATCATTAAAAGCGTTAAGCTTATCCTTAATCTACTTGTAGACAAGCACTTATGTGCACCTTAGGAATGGATTGGAGTCAAACTCCCAAGTGCTTACTTGCTGAGTCAATCATAACTAGTTTTTCCTCTTGAACTTAGTCCGTGGGATCTCCAGTCGCTAAGTGAGGTTTCCATTAAGCTGACTCGGTAAGGTTAGGCTTTTAGACCCATTCCCCTCGATGCGCAGTTTATACGCTCTCCACTTAAACCTTTAGTAAGCGGATCCGCTAAATTATCTTTTGACGAGACAAAGTCAATAGAGATAATTCCATTTGAGAGCAACTGCTTCACAGTATTATGTCTACGACGAATATGTCTAGACTTACCGTTGTATATAACATTTTGTGCCCTAGATATAGCTGCTTGATTATCGCAGTGTATGCATATAGTGGGCACTGGATTTTGCCATAATGGTATATCTTCCAAAAATTGTCGAAGCCATTATGCTTCTTCTCCGGCCTTATCTAAGGCTATGAATTCTGATTCCATAGTGGAACAGGCAATACATATTTACTTGAAAGATTTCCAGGATACCGCTGCTCCTCCTAGAGTAAATACGTATCCGCTAGTTGATTTTGATTCCTCAGAATCTGCAATCCAATTAGCATCACTGTATCCTTCAAGTACAGGTGGATACTGTCCATATCTCAAGGCATATTCCTTGGTATGTGATACGTAACCCAATACTCGTAGTAGAGCAGTCCAATGTGTAAGTTCACCTAGAGGGGGGGTGAATAGGTGATGGCTAATCTAATGGTCACTAAATGCCAAATAATGCGGAAGCTAAAGACAATTATGACCTAATTAAATTTCTTACACTAAACACCACGTATAACCAAAGAGTGTTGCCGAATTCCCCGTGAAGGGCTCTGGACAAACTCCTCTAGATTCCCCTTGAATGGGTTGAGGTGCCGCGTTGGCTCTCTTGGTTGAATACAAGTGTTAGTCAACAATCCCAAGCAATATATCAATATGAGCACAAGGAATATATCATGCATATAAAGATTAACACTATAATAGAATGCAAGATATAAGTAGGGGGGAGAGAGAGAAAAGGCAATCGCAAACACAAAGGGTTTGTTTCGAGGTTCGAGCACCCTTGCTCTACATCCCCGCCTTCGACACACGAAGGATTTTCACTACGCAAGATCCCAATGGATCTCTCCCCGGTGCCGCAACACCTACAAGCCCTCGGACTCCCTAGTCCCGTACACACCGCAAGCCCACCGGCTCGCCGAGGCCGCACCTCGAACAACAAGTTCGCACCCGAACTCGAAACAACGCGGACACACACGTCCGCCTCCTCTAAGTACAAGAAATGATCTCTTGGTGATCTAAACACTTGATCACCAATAAAAGCTCTCACTACAACACTCCTATAAGATGAATAGCAATAGATAGCTCAAGTGTTTGTGTGAGAAAAACTAGGATGAGAATGGTGGAGGAAAACTCAAAGAATCTCTTTTAAACATTCTTGAATAAAATCTTCCCTTTAGATAGGAAATATTTGCTCTCAAATATGTGGAGAAAACTCTTTTAATAGAGTGGGAAAACTGGCTCAAAGCTCTCCTAAATCTTGTTACAAAACAATGACCAAACCCCCAAATTTATAGGCTGTCAAAAACTAGCCGTTGGGGTCTGTCAGGCCTGCTGGTCGACCCGAGCGGTCGACCGCCAACGGTCAGAAATCCGACCGTTGGAGCCACGGTCGACCGCCCGGGTCGACCGAGCCACTCGAGCAGAGAGTTGAACTCTCTGTCGGTCGACCCGTACGGTCGGCCGTCCTCCAGTGCACAAAGGCGTGCACGTCTGTGCACGTCGGTCGACTCTACCGGTCGACCGACTTCAGAGTTAGTCGACTATAAAGGAAGCAAGTCGACTTATCTGAAGCCTGAAACAGTTTTTCTGGGATTCAAAGGTTAGTCTTTTTGGCTCAAATAAAATCCCATAAAATTACAGAAAATCTACAAAAATAGTTTTGATGTTATACTTTGATTAACAAACATGCTTGCACAAAATCAAGGCATGTTACATATGATTTGAACTATTTTTGTAACTAGGAAATATTGGCTCAAAAGAAAACTTGTATTTTTCTAAAACTTGTTTTCCAAACTTCTTCATGATACAAAAATAAGATATTTTGAATTCATTAAAGCATAGTGTATATGGATATGATCCACTACACAATTAAGATGAAATATCTATGTTTTGGCATTAAGCTCTAAATATGGTTTTGGGTAAAAGATATGCATATAAGAAATTCCAAAAACCAAAAAGTATTTTTCCAAAATGAAAGTCTTTTCTAAATCTGAAAATTCTTTTATGAAAAGATAATTAAATCAAGAGTGTGTGTGTGATCTATACTTGAGCAATCCACCAACTACTCTATCCTTTACATTTTAACTAAAACAAACTAAAATCTTATACCTAGACACAAGTCTTGATCTTGAAGTCTTCCCTTGAAGTCTTCTCATCATCTTGACTTGGTCCAAGCTTGATCCAAAAGCTCCTTGGATCACACCGTGCTAGCTCCAAATCTTGACATTTTATCCTTTGTTGAGCTATGCACCTACTAAGATCTTGATAATGAATCTGTCACTAATTAAACACAAGATCATTAGTAAACATAACTTCATGAGTTGATCATCATCAAAACTAGGGTGATAGGCCTTTGGGCCAACAATTTCCCCCTTTTTGATGATAAAACTCATGAAGTTATATATGCATGGATTAAAGTCAAGCTTCAAAGAAGCTCCCCCTTAACTCATGCATAACAAATAAACAATAATATATGCAATGAAAGCACATAAATATGTATGCAATGTATGGAGATAAAACATGAAATCCTTTTTCTCCTAGTTGCAATACAAAACATATATGCATAATTAACAAGGAAGACAAATACTTCTCCCCCTTAAGCAATGAAAACATGCATATAAACTCAAATACTTCTCCCCCTTTTTGTCACTCATCAACAAAGGGTTCAAAGTAAAATCAAATCAAACAAATTTTACTCCCCCTTTTTGTCAAAAACAAAGAGATCAAGAAGGGGTAATACAAATCAATCAATAAAGATTTATATGCGATATACATTCATGAAGAGGAAGACGCTAAGTTAGCTTCCCTACACATATGCATTACATGAAGAAGGGATGACAAGCCCTAACTCACATAACATATATTATGTAATGCATAAGAGGAGATGTGAAGCTCCCCCTACACACGTATATCATATAAAGAAGAGTTGTCAAGCTCCTCAATTATAATATACTCAACATGAATCCATATGTAAGAGAGATGTTAAGCTCTCCTTGCATATAGGAAATACAAATCAAACATTTTGAATTTTTCTTTAAAAGTTTGAACTTTCTTAATAAAACACATTTTGAGATATCAAATCAACAAATTTTTTATTTTGATATCAATTTGAAAACATATTGCATAAGCTTTAAGAATTACCAATTAAAAGTTGAATTAAGCTTAGCATATACATAGTGTTTTAAGAACAATTGATTCACTCTCTTAAAGCACAAATAGATCACATATATGTATGAAAAGATAATACCAATAGAAATTGATATAATTTAAATTTGAAAGCATTCATACATACAATCAAAATATGAGTATATAAAAATCATATTGATACAAATTGAAAATATCCAATGATACCAATTGAAGAGTAAGCTTATCATATACTCTACCATGTGAAGAATTTACACTGGATAATATGAAAATGTTTTAAAAACTAGTACGGAATCCTTCAAGTAAGGAATAAAGCAATAATATCAATTAATCTCAATATTCCTTTAAATCATGAAGACATGAAAATCATCACACATTTTTTATTAAAAACAAAATTTATATTTTAAGATATATGTATGTTTTGACAACACAATAAGTATACATACATATCCCTTAAACACAATTGAGTCCATATAAATAGATTTACATTAAATGCAAATGACTCAAGAGGTATACATGTATATCTTAAAGTTTGACAAAATACACATATACATGAAATGAAAACACATGATCATAAATCAAATCCAAAAAGTGAGAATACAAGTTTAAAAATGTATGTATCATCAAAACCAAGCAATACAAGCACATTTCATGGGTTCAAATAAGCATTCAAGCACAAATATAAATAGATTTATTTGTGACCCACAATATGTTCGAGTATAAATCCTAGTGTTGATAAAAACTAACATTTAAACTAATATTCAATACATGAAGCATCAAATCTTTAGAACACAAAAGATTTTATCCAAATAATTGAAGTAAAGTAGGATCATGTGGAAATCTTATAAATTAATAGAAGAATAGATAACTAGTTTAAATTGATTTTGAATAACTAGTTAAAGATCCTTCAAATACATCAAATCATATGTTTTTCATGAATTATACTAAGTACATAAAAATTCAAGCACTCATAATCCATAAAGCTCAAAATTATCTTGAAAAATAAAAGATGAGTGTTCAAAGGTTATGTAAATGGTATTTTCATGAAAATAGACAATGAAGCTTAAAAAAAGATCATAAGTCACATTTTTAACAATTCAACTCAAAATCATTTTTCATAAAATCAACAAACTTCTAGGTATATGTATGATTTATCCAAATCTAACAATATGCATACATATCCCAAATATAAAAGAGTCTATTAATGATGTTTGCATTAAGACAAGAGACTCACGGGTATACATGTATATTTATTAGTTTTGAATTTAAAATACATATACATGAAGTAAATTACTAAAATAGGCAAAAACATGTATAAAAGAGAATCATCAAAACTAGATTATACATATGCATAAAGTGGATACAAATGAGCATGAAGCTCAATCATATATGAATCAATTGTAATTCACTTTTTGTATATGTATAAATGCAAGTTTGACACATTCTACATCTAAGCATGTAAATACCACATGAAGCACACAAAAATATGAACATGCTATGAATATGATAAATGAACTAACATGTACATAAAAAGTAGGAGTTTAGAGATTATTACCAATACCAAAGCTCCTAACATGGTGGTTGTCCCACCAAAGCTCCTTGATAGTGATGCATCCCAAAAGTATGTCCATCATGTCCAAGTGCATCCACTACCAAGGCACCAATCCTCTTACGTTTTGTGAGAGCCCTCACCTACATCAAAAGCAAATGGTGGGGGTTTTGGTACCCATATTTTCTTGGGTCCTTTGGGGTTAGTACTATAAGGAACCCAAAATCTTTTATTAGCAAATTGAAAGCATTAATCTTATCATAACAAAATTTTGCTAAATGGCCTTTCCGGCCACAATATGTACATATGTACACCTTAGTATGCTTATGTGAGTGTGTATGATCATGGTGTGCAACATAAGCATGATGATGTGCATGAATGAATGGAGTTTGTTTCTTTGAAAACATAGACTCCAATCTAGTATGATTGAATGCATAAGAGTTCAAGGTTGAACTCAAATTATTAATTTTATTTTTCAAAAGGGTAATCTCACTATCATCAATGGTGGCATGAAGATTATAGTGGGATATAGAATCATTTTTCTTTTCTTTTTCGAAACAAAATCTTTTTCTTTTTCACAAAATTTCTTTTTAAAGACTTATTTTCTTGAAAAACAACTTCCTTTTGTTTTTTCACCAAATCAATTTTATCCTTTAAAATAGTGTTCCCTTCACACAAATCATTTAATTTAGACATAAGGGAAACATTTTCATTTTTCAAATCTTTATTTTCTTTTTCTAAGCATGCAACCTTAGTTTCTAATGAATCTTTTTCTTTAAGCATGCAATCAAAATCCTTTTTCAAATTTTTATTATCTTTTTCTAAACATGCAATGTTACTTCTAAATGAATCATGTTCTTTATGCATGCAAGCAATGTTCTTTTTCAAATTTTATTTTTCTTTTTAAGCATGTCATATTTTTCAAGCACAAGATGACAAAAGGTAGTAAGCTCATCATATGACATGTCTTCATCATCGGATTCGGAGTTTACCTCAAGGGGGTTATCCCCTTGGACCATATAGCACTTGTTGGAGGTGTTGCTTCCAACGTCCGAATCGCTCCCGGCATAATATAGATCCTTTTCGCCAAGGGAGGTGATGATGTTCCAAGCTACAAAAGCCGATTCAACATTAGAAACCCTAGATAAATAATCATCATTTAGGGTTGACTTTAAAGTATGAAGGGCTTTTGCATTAGCCTCAATGTACTTGCTATCATTAATATAAGAATCTTTAATTGTAGCAAGATAAACATGAATGCCTAAGGCCTTGAGGTATATAGACATCTTAACCTTCCAAATTTGGATGTTAAGAATGTCAAAGGTGGGTGATGACATGAAGTCCATGGGGTGTGTACAAATATAGTGATTAGCCTAAAAATGAGGATCTTTAACTCTAGGTTGTTAGACCCAATATCAAGAGCACTAGCTCTGATACCAATTGTAAGTTCACCTAGAGGGGGGTGAATAGGTGATTGCTAATCTAATAGTCACTAAATGCCAAATAATGCGGAAGCTAAAAACAATTATGACCTAATTAAATTTCTTACACTAAACACCACGTATAATCAAAGAGTGTTGCCGAATTCCCCGTGAAGGGCTCTGGACAAACTCCTCTAGATTTCCCTTGAATGGGTTGAGGTGCCGCGTTGGCTCTCTTGGTTGAATACAAGTGTTAGTCAACAATCCCAAGCAATATATCAATATGAGCACAAGGAATATATCATGCATATAAAGATTAACACTATAATAGAATGCAAGATATAAGTAGGGGGGAGAGAGAGAGAGAAAAGGCAATCGCAAACACAAAGGGTTGTTTCGAGGTTCGAGCACCCTTGCTCTACATCCCCGCCTTCGACACACGAAGGATTTCCACTATGCAAGATCCCAATGGATCTCTCCTCGGTGCCGCAACACCTACAAGCCCTCGGACTCCCTAGTCCCGTACACACCGCAAGCCCACCGGCTCGCCGAGGCCGCACCTCGAACAACAAGTTCGCACCCGAACTCGAAACAACGCAGACACACACGTCCGCCTCCTCAAAGTACAAGAAATGATCTCTTGGTGATCTAAACACTTGATCACCAATAAAAGCTCTCACTAAAACACTCCTATAAGATGAAAATGGATAGCTCAAGTGTTTGTGTGAGAAAAGCTAGGATGAGAATGGTGGAGGAAAACTCAAAGAATCTCTTTTAAACACTCTTGAATAAAATCTTCCCTTTAGATAGGAAATATTTGCTCTCAAATATGTGGAGAAAACTCTTTTAATAGAGTGGGAAAAACTGGCTCAAAGCTCTCCTAAAATCTTGTTACAAAACAATGACCAAACCCCAAATTTATAGGCTGTCAAAAACTAGCCGTTGGGGTCTGTCAGGCCTGCCGGTCGACCCGAGCGGTCGACCGCCAACGGTCAGAAATCTGACCGTTGGAGCCACGGTCGACCGCCCGGGTCGACCGAGCCACTGGAGCAGAGAGTTGAACTCTCTGTCGGTCGACCCGTACAGTCGGCCGAGATTTCCAGAGAGCAGAGCTCTCTGGAGCGGTCGACCGATCCGGTCGGCCGTCCTCCAGTGCACAAAGGCGTGCACGTCTGTGCACGTCGGTCGACTCTACCGGTCGACCGACTTCAGAGTTAGTCGACTATAAAGGAAGCAAGTCGACTTATCTGAAGCCTGAAACAGTTTTTCTGGGATTCAAAGGTTAGTCTTTTTGGCTCAAATAAAATCCCATAAAATTACAGAAAATCTACAAAAATAGTTTTGATGTTATACTTTGATTAACAAACATGCTTGCACAAAATCAAGGCATGTTACATATGATTTGAACTATTTTTGTAATTAGGAAATATTGACTCAAAGAAAACTTGTATTTTTCTAAAACTTGTTTTCCAAACTTCTTCATGATACAAAAACAAGATATTTTGAATTCATTAAAGCATAGTGTATATGGATATGATCCACTACACAATTAAGATGAAATATCTATGTTTTTGGCATTAAGCTCTAAATATGGTTTTGGATAAAAGATATGCATATAAGAAATTCCAAAAACAAAAAAGTATTTTTTCAAAATGAAAGTCTTTTCTAAATCTGAAAATTCTTTTATGAAAAGACAATTAAATCAAGAGTGTGTGTGTGATCTATACTTGAGCAATCCACCAACTACTCTATCCTTTACATTTTAAGTAAAACAAACTAAAATCTTATACCTAGACACAAGTCTTGATCTTGAAGTCTTCCCTTGAAGTCTTCTCATCATCTTGACTTGGTCCAAGCTTGATCCAAAAGCTCCTTGGATCACACCGTGCTAGCTCCAAATCTTGACATTTTATCCTTTGTTGAGCTATGCACCTACTAAGATCTTGATAATGAATCTGTCACTAATTAAACACAAGATCATTAGTAAACATAACTTCATGAGTTGATCATCATCAAAACTAGGGTGATAGGCCTTTGGGCCAACATAATATTGATCACTAGGATTGCTAGTGTATCTGCTTAACTTGCTTACAACGTAAGCAATATCGGGTCTAGTGTAATTCATCAAATACATTAGACTTCCGATAATCTGAGAATACTCCAACTGGCGTATTCCAGTTCCTGTATTCTTATGAAGGTGGATGTGTGGAAGAAAAGGATTAGTATTCTCTTTTATCCCATGATCCTTGAATCTTTCTATCATCTTCTCCACGTAGTGAGATTGAGATAGACTGATTCCATCTGGTGTTCTGATGATTTTAATTCCTAAAATTACATCAGCAACCCCCAGATCCTTCATGTCAAAACTGTTGGATAACATTCTTTTAGTGGACTTAATAATTTCAATATAAGTCCCAAGTATCAACATGTCGTCTACATAAAGACAAATAATGATACATGCATTTCTAACTGTTTTAGTGTAAACACATTTATCGCATTCATTGATAGTGAATCCATCTTTGATCATGACACTATCAAATTTCTCATGCCATTGTTTTGGAGCCTGCTTTAGACCGTATAAGGATTTTACCAATTTAAACAGTTTGTGTTCTTGGCCCTTGACTATAAATCCTTCAGGTTGCTCCATATATATTTCTTTATTTAATTCACCATTTAAGAATGCAGTCTTGACATCCATTTGATGGATATCTAAGTTATGCAATACTGCAATTGCAATCAACATCCGAATGAATGTTATTCTTGTCACTGGTGAATAAGTATCGAAGTAGTCAAGTCCTTCTTTTTGTCGATAACCCTTGGCTACCAATCTAGCCTTGTACTTATCGATAGATCATCGGATTTTAATTTTCTTTTGAAAATCTACTTACACCCAATTGGTTTACTGCCAGGAGGCAAGTTTGCCAATTCCCAAGTATGATTACTTAGTATGGATTCTATTTCGCTATTTATAACTTCTTTCCACATTTGTGCTTCTGGGGTTGATATAGCCTCTTTAAATGTTTGAGGCTCGCTTTCAATAGCGTATGCTATGAAATCTAGACTAAAAGATTTTGAGATTCTAGATCTCTGACTTCTTCTTGGTTCAATTTCCGCATTAACAGTCGGTTCCTCGGGGCTTTCGTCCCTGAATGCCATCTCATGTGTTCTTTTCCCAGAAGTCTTATCTGTTTCCCGTTTATATGGAAAAATATCTTCAAAGAACACAGCATCTCTAGATTCGATAATCATGTTTACATGAATATCTGGTATCTCTGATTTATGAACCAGAAATCTGTAGGCACTACTATTCAAGGCATAACCTATGAATATGCAGTCCATAGTTTTTGCTCCCAACTTAGTCTTTTTAAGTAATGGTGCTAGTACCTTTGCAAGGCACCCCCACATTTTGAGGTAATGGTAGGAAGGTGTCCTTTCATGCCATAACTCGAATGGTATAAGACCAAGTTTCTTGTGGGGTACTCTGTTTAGAATATAATTTGCAGTTAACAGAGCTTTCCCCCACAAGTTTTGCGGAGCTCCAGAACTTACGAGCATGGAATTGACCATCTCCTTCAAAGTTCTGTTCTTTCGTTCAGCAATTCCATTTTGCTGAGGAGTATATGGTGCTGTTGTTTGATGGATTATACCAAATTTATCACATAACTCACTAAAATCATTTGATTCATATTCTCTGCCTCTATCGGATTTTAGAATCTTGATATTCTTATTGAGTTGATTCTCAACTTCGGATTTATATGTTATAAACATATTTATTGCCTCATTCTTACTGTTTAAAAGATATACATAAGATAACAGTATCTTATACAGTCATCAATAAAAGTAATAAAATATTTTTTACCGCCTCTAGTTGGCATAAACTTCAAGTCACACAGATCGCTATAAATTAACCCTAAAGGTTCTGTATTTCGATCAATTGAGTGAAATGATTTTTTTGCCAACTTGGCCTCAACACAAATCTCACACTTGCGAATTTCTTTCAAGTTGAGTTTAGGAATATATCCTAGATTAGACAAGTTCTTTAAAGACTTGTAATTTACTTGCTTTAATCTAGCATGCCATAAAGTAGGAGACCATGCAAATAAACAGAAGTTTTTCCTTTATTTATAAGCTTTGGGTACAAATACACAGACTTTTTATCTACCACTGCAACATTGGCTTTAAAAAGTCCATCAACAAGATAACCCTTTCCTACATACATCCCTCCTTAGTAAGTACAAATTATCTGATTCAAAAACCGTTCTAAATCCTTTCTTACTAAGTATTGATCCAGAGATCAGATTCTTGCGGATATCTGAAACATGTAACACATCGTTCAGAGTAAGCTCTTTTCCAGATGTCCACTTCAGGATGACCTTGCCTTTTCCTTCAACCTTTGAGACGGCTGAGTTTCCCATAAATAGTTGCTCACTTGCTCTAGTTTTTGATATTCAGGGAATAATAATTTCTCAGAGCAGATGTGCCGAGTAGCCCCTGTGTCTACCCACCAATCCTTATTGTTGGTTGTCAGATTTACTCCTGACACCACAGCTGAAAGGCTTGGCGACGCACGGTCGGTCAGGTTTGCCTGTGGATGGCTCTTCTTGTTGTTTTTGAGATGGCTGAGACATTCATTCGCCTTATGCCCTTCTTTATTGCAGATGTAGCAGGTTCTCTTGAAGCGCATGTTCTTGCCTTCTTAGACCTTGCCTTTGTACCTCTGGAAGTCTTCTTCCACTTTAAGCCTTTGGAAGTAGACGCATTCCCCTTTGAGTCTTCGATCACATTGACTTTGGCTTCGTAGGAGTTCTTACTGCTCCTTTTCTCAGACTTTCGGTTGTCCTCCTCGATTTGAAGCCTCACAATGAGATCTTCCAACTTCAGCTCCTTTTGCTTGTGCTTCAGGTAGTTCTTGAAATCTCTCCACGCAGGTGGAAGTTTCTCCACGATAGTAGCAACCTGAAAGATTTCAGATAGAATCATACCTTCGGCTTCTATCTCGTGTAAGATAAGTTGGAACTCTTGCACCTAACTGATTACAGTCTTACTGTCCACCATTTTGTACTTCAGAAATCGTCCTACGACGAACTTCTTGGTATCAGCATCCTCAATCTTGTACTTCTTGTCAAGACTGGCCCATAACTTCTTTGCCGTTTTGATGGGACTGTAGACATTGTAAAGAGAGTCATCCAATCTATTTAAAACATAGTTTCGGCAAAGAAAGTCACCTTGAGTCCATGCATCGACTGCAAGGACTGGGTCCCGATCAGTTCCGGATTCTGGTGGATCTTCTTGCAGGAATTTGGCCAGATGAAGAGTGGTTAAGTAGAAGAGCATCTTCAGCTGCCACCTCTTGAATTCTGTGCCGTCAAATTTTCCTGGCTTCTCCGGCTTCGGGTTAGGAAGTGGAGTAGGCATCAAAACTTGTAGCTGCATGTTTGGTGCCTTGCTAGAGCTATCTTGATTAGTCTCAAACATTTTCTGTAAGTTCAAGCAGAACAGAAGTAAGAAACTTCAATACTTAATTGTCTTAAGATTGTTGGTTTCTGGGATCAATCTGACAACTAATCAATATCACCGAAACATCAACAATCTAATTGGTCAGGTCGGTTAATATCAGGTGGGAGGTTTTCCGTTCAATAGAACGTTCCTTAATTTAAGAACCACCTTTCAATTACCTTCCTTAGTTAAACACCAATTAGACTGGTATAAATCAGTCTCAATATACTGAATATCAGTATATCCCCTGTATAAAGAAATTAATTCACTTATACAGTACTTGGAGTGAGGTACGCTTAAAGCGAATCTCTTTAAGACAATTACGTACCCCGCACCGGTGCTAACAGGTTACTGGATGCTGGTCTCCCAAGATACAACACTCCTTCAAGGTATTTGGATGGCACTACCAAATCACCGTATGGTCGAACCGTAGTCAACCAGTACCTTCACAGGATTATTGAAGTAGCGGGACAAAGATAAATTTCGGGAGAATATTTGCATTTACTTTGGAGGAGCACCCACTGTAGAGGAAGAAGGAAGGTAGAAGAATATTCTTCTTCGGAAGTCTCAGATTCAGATAACAATTCTATTAAAGAATCTGATGAATTTTCTGAGCCCTCTTTCAGAACAAATTTTTGCAAAATCTCTTTTGAAAGTCGCTTCAGAAACTGAATTTTTCACTTCCCGTTGGAAGTTACTTCAAAATTGAACTTCACTTCAGCCTCAGTTCAGAACGTAGAGAGAGCCTCAGTTCAGAACGCAGCGAGAGAGAGAGAGTTGAGTGTTTTTTGGGTGTTTTAATTTGAGAAAACGAAGCGCTATTTATAGCGCTCCGGGAGGGGCAAAATGGTCCGAACCAATCCAACAGTTGCAACGGTTCGATTCAACCGCCGCAACCGTCCAACTGCCGCAACCGTCGCGACGGTTTACAGACAGCCGTTGGCGGGGCGGTTCAGATCCGGATAGCGGAGGGGGTATGCTCCGCGCAACCCATACCCGTGATACCTGGTTCAAAAAGAATCAGGCCTGGTAGGGAACCCGAGCCCGTGCCCGAGCCCGCCCGACACCGGTGCCGGCGCCGGCGCCGCCAACGGCGGCGCGTGCGCGCATGTGCGAGCATGATTTCCTCCCAATCGCGCGCGAAAACTCCAAGTACCCAAAGGGCACGCCCTTTGTTCCCAATTTTCTCTATTTAAACACTACAAACTTCCATCCTATGGCCAATGTGGGACTAAATGCCTTTAGCTACTTTTAGTCCCATTTTGGCTTTGAATTAGGTAATCTTTAGACTTGAATATCTCATTCATTCGAAGTCGGAATTGAACATGTGAATATACCACGTTCATCCCCAATGGAAGAAAAACACACTCCAACCATCATCCAATTGATTTGATTAACGGATCTCACCGTAATTCAATTCAAAGATTCACATATATTCTTCATATTCCCAACACTAATCTCCTCAATGACACCCTGACTAGAACTTGTACTTAGGTCCACTCACCTCTTGTTTCCTGAACCTCTTCGTTATAAGCTATGAAGCATGAACATGGGATATGAATACGACACGACACGGACATGGCGACATGGTAAATCCTTAAAATGTAGGATACGGGAACACGGTGATATAATCATATGGATGTGTGTAAGTATATACATATCAAAACCCGTAGTAAATATGATGTGTTTTATTAAAGGTAAAATGGAAAACAAATAAAATATAAATAATTTACATCTATACTTTTTAATAAAGTAACAAACAAAACAAAAAAAATAATCTAACTAATACCTGACTTAGTTCGTGATGTGTAACGTTTCTACTATCATATTTGCTTATGTCAAGAGACATTATTTTTTTCATGTTTATTTAAGTAACATGTGACTTTTAGGTATCTAAAATATGATCTTTAAATTTTATTTTATACCGACATGGCTTTGGACACAGCGTCGATACACAATTTTGTGATTGTTTAAAATCTGACATGATTTCGGACTGTCCAATATGTATCGAGTGAATATCGGTGTCCGATGTGTATCCAATATAGACACGACATTCAACACTTTGAGTGTCTGTGCTTCATAAGTTATAAGAAAAAGCTTCCATGTTAGGAACACCGACACCTTCCAAATACTTGAGACCAGCATCACTCCTTGAGCTCCCAAAATCAATCTGGTGTAGCACATCTTGAAAGCTTTCATGTTGCGCTATGGCTATTAAATCTTAAGTGGTGAATGAAGTTCAGTGTTTTTACAGTGGGGGTTTATTGGCAGATAAGGATCTTTTTGGCTAGCAAGGAGAGTGAGGTTTACAGTAGGTATGCAGGTAGATGCTGATTGATTTGAGACGTATTTTGGAGTATAGCGATGCCATCAAGCGCTGGGAGATTTTGGAGTATTGCAGTATGCATCAAGCACTACCATTCAAGAGAACAACAGCATAAACAACGTCAAGCAAAGGTGAGCAAGTTTGTGGAAGTTTTGACTTGTTATAAAAACAAAAAGAAACGGGTTTTGTTTCTCTATAAATTGCTCTCTTGTGTGGTTTTAATCCTTTCAAAAAATTGTACTAACAGTTTTAAAACTTTTGTTAATTTAAATGTCTCCTTTGTTTCTTATATTGATTTTTGCACAGGATCGTTGCACGAGACACTGACCTGTGTGCGTCAACGGCTCAATGCTCAGAGATAGGAGGATATTTCTCGGTGGGGGGTCGGAGAATTGGCTCCTCTTGTTGCAGCTGATCATTTAATCCTGGTTTCTTTAGTTTATTTTTCTTCCAGTTTTCTCGCGTATATGGCATCGCAGATGAACTTTGTCTATTATCGTATGGGTTGTATATGGATGATTGATAATGTTGTGACAGTTGTCCTCTTTTGTCGTATAGAAGCATCGTCTATTGTCATATTTGGAAACTTATTTTCCTCAAAAA
This sequence comes from Agave tequilana, assembly GCA_038442645.1. Classification (NCBI taxonomy): domain Eukaryota; kingdom Viridiplantae; phylum Streptophyta; class Magnoliopsida; order Asparagales; family Asparagaceae; genus Agave; species Agave tequilana. The sequence continues at coordinate 57,941 of JAVJIF010029965.1, forward strand.
ATATCTGGCAAATTTTTTTTTTTTTTTTTTTTTTTGAGAGAACAATGGGGCCTTAGCCCCAGAAAATTTATTAAAGAAATACTCATTGGCAGGTGGATGCGAGATGACTTTTGTAGCAGCATTTGAAGTATTGTTAAATCTAAAAATTAGGGTCTAACACAAAGGCGATAAGGGAAGGAAGCACGGGAGGGGGAGGAAGAGGAGCGTTGAGGAGAGAAGGGCATAGCTCCTTTTCACTCTTCTCAACAGGGTTCAAAACGCCATAATTACTTGGTTAAATACTTATGATTTTTCTTTTTTCTGGCAACTTCTTGAATGTGACAACTGCTCTCTAGTCTGTTTACCTTTGCTTGAGAAATTGTAATAACTTTGACTCTCTCGCCTAAATAATATCAATTCCCTTGCCTCTCCTATTACAAGTGCGTGCTCTTGTCAATGAAATAACATCAGAGTGGCTTTTGGGCCGGTCCTTGGGCGTCCGTTTGGACCTTAATACTATTTAAAAAATGCATTAATATATTTTCTTACTTATTTGTCTCAGACCTTGTACTTTCTAAGATTGAAACTCTTTATTTTGACTTTTAAAATTTAGAAAATAATAAAGTAATATTAATTTGTAATGTAATAATGATATTAAATATATTTTATAATAGAGATAGTCTCATAAATGAGCATAAACACATGCCTCTTTAAGAGCCAAAGTTGGCTTGGGGTTGGAGCCTGACCTAGTGTAGGCCCCAGCCCCAGTTCTAAAATAAAATGGATCTAAATAAAACTTTACATCCGGCTTATTTTGATCAGGCCCGATTTTTTTTTGGGCTAGGTTCCGGGCCCATCGGCAGGCCCCGACCCATTAGAACACGTCCACCGTAGGATTGTTCGTAGGGGCACACATAAAAATTTATAAAAATAACTTCTCACTCTGCCTGGGTAACCCTTACTCGGGTTCATTTCATGTGTGTGAGTCACACACATACAATAAAAGGGCCAATCACGCGTTGACACGTGGATTGGATCTCTTATAATCTCTAATATGTGTGTGAGTCTCACACACATATCATATTATAAGAGATCCAATCCACGTGTCAACGCGTGATTGATCCTCTTATTGTATATGTGTGACTCACACACATGAATCGAACCCTTCTTACTCTTTCTTGATAGCTGATCAATCAAGAGCTCATGCCCGAGCTCATGCCCGAACAAACCTATTTTTTTTTTTTTTAATCAAAAAGCCGACCTGTGCCTTTTGACTGGGCACGGGTGGAAATGCTCTTTATCATCCCCACTGTGAAGTGAACAAAAAGTCCAAACGAGGTGAAAAAAAACACTAGATTTTAATTCAATGAGGTCCACTTCTTCTTCGTTGAGAGGTTGAGGATTGGGAGGATGAGGTCGTTTCGACTGCTCGATTCAAAGCTTTCAGCGGGCAGAGATAGGATTGGGAACCCAAGCTCCATTTCTGGAGGGATCTCATCGTCAAGGTCGCTCGCCATTTCGGAGTCTTCACCGTTCGATCCTCCGAGGTTTTGACTCGATTTTCATCATTTCATGGTTTATATTTTAGTGATTTTATTGATGCCCATTTTGGATTTTGGCTCACTTGATGTGTTCTTGCTTCAAAAAGTTAGGGTTTGTTTTTACCCTTTAGTGATTGTGGTGCTTTGAGTATGTTTGTCTTTGCAAGTTGATATTTTTAGTCACTTGGATCACGATATGTATTTATAAATAATCATTTCCCAAGTTGCTCTAGATACTCAGTGTTAGGATTTTTGATAAACCCTTTCGGGATTATATTAAATCACTTAGCCTTTTCAAGTTACAAACTTCATCACTTATTTATATAGTTAATCTTTTAGCATCAACATATACCTATAGTTCTAGTCAAGTTTGTTGAATGAGACATGAGAATTTGCTGGAATGCTAAATGAAACCTAGGTCCCATAGTTCGACACGATGACAAATTCTGCATGAAAGAACACAGAATTATGGTGCATTACCACACACGTATCCTTCCAAGCCACAACTATCTGCAATCCTCCAAAGTGCACTTTCCATTAATGTGGAAAATCAAACTCGGGCTATTCTCTTCCAAAATAAGGAGACCGTATACCTCTCGCTGTGTTTTTTAACTGCTTGTGTTGGATGTGAAGGTGGATCAGAGAATCCCAAGTTACATTGGAATAGCACAATATTGGAAGTACAAAAAGATCTTCATTACCATTTACATAGTAGTGCCATGTCCATATCATAGAGGTTAATGGTCCCCCAAGTCACCGAAGTTTCCTAAAAAAAAAAGAAAACTTAGTAACTTGCAGCTATTGAAGTACTAATCTGGGATTGAGAGATTTGTGAATCTAAGAAGAAATTTACATTCCACAGCATGTAATGACAAGAATTGGCTGCTCTCCAGAAGCCCCTTTTGCAGTTGTTCTTCCTTCTTATTTTCGCATTTTATAGGAAGATAAATTCTGAGCTAGGACCTGATTTAGGAAACCAAGGAAAAAGGTTCAGTATGTGCTATCAGTAAATCTACAATTTCATCTGATGCGAGAGACTGCTTTGCTTGGATTGGAACACTTTAGATTCAGTATGTTATATGGGGTAAGAATGCTGCTGTCATATTTTAATATCTTGAAACCAGATGACACTTCAGTTTCCTTAGCACTTTTCAAGTTGGTATTTATGTGAAAGCCTTCTATATGGAACATATAAAACCTTGGTTCGCTACTAAATCAGCATGTTACTTAGTGAAATCTATCATAATTTATCTTTTTCAGATTTTTATTCTCTCTAATTAAATCTTACCTTAATGTTGAATCATTTCTATTAGGTGAAAAATGTTTGGTTTGTTCGAGGATGGTTGACCCCTTTGGGTATGGACCAGGTTTGGTAAGCATGCTTCGGGCAACATCAACTGTTGTGAATCATGTTTATTTTGTTCAAATGCATATTATTTCATTCGACTATAGTAAGAGTGTGTTTATTAATAGTATAATTACATTTTCATTCTGTGGTAGGTAGATTACTTAGTTCATATTAGTTCTATAAAATTCATCCACAGGGTTCTGGTTTTCCATAACTGATGCGAGTTTTTCCTAACTAAACATTAACTAATGGTTGTTGCTTTTACTTCCAACACAAAGAGTCCAAAATTGCATCTTAAGATAGCTGTGAGAGCTCTGGAGACATTTTGTTTGATATTGTGCCTTCTAATTGAGATCCTCAATATTGGATTGAACTACTCCAACTCATGTATTCATCTCATGTTCATGCTGCCATATTTGTACAATTTGGTGATTACTGCATGTAGCTTTTAAGACTTTTAACACTCAACACTCCTGGACATGTTATGCGGCATGAGTACAACTCACTTTTGAACTATGATGACCCTAAGAATATTCTTACCAGCTTTTATAAAAAAACACTTTTTTCCTTGATCTGTTGCATGTCATAAATTGATTACATGACTTTAAACAGCATAATCAATTAGATGTTTTCCTGTCTTCCAACTTGTTTACCATGTTCTATTGTAAGCTCCTCTTTGACTTGGAGCTTGGCATCAAAACTTAGGATGCTGGTTGACAATGTAAAAAAGAAAATGTCAATATGTCAAGTATACTCACTACGAGGCTGTGATCCATAGACAACCTCAGAAAAGGCTAACGTGGTGATGATGATACTATACTGTTGTCCTTGTATTGAGTTTTTTTGGATATGAAGTCCTTGAGCAATAGATGCATTCAGGCACTTGGCACTGAGGATTGCTGCTGTGTGTAACACTATAACCTGCACATAGAGGTCAAGGGACAGCATGGCATGTGCACCGTGTCATACCATACAAAATCTTCCCCACTGGCTGTCAAAAAGTCATGCAACTAGACATTAAAATATTGCAGGAATTCTTGTTGCCTCTAATTATGTGGGCTACTTCTGTCTTCTTCATACTTGAGGACAACATGTCACAAACACTTGACCATTGTTTTTGACCAAATCAAACAAATATGGTATTTTAGTCTTTTTTTTTAACCATACTGGTTGTCAATGCATTCATACTGGGTAGATTGTTTTTGCTAGTCTTGTAGGACAGTTATTTGCTTTTATTTCATACGAGCTTCTTGCTTCTGCGGCAAGAAATGCATATTAGCGGGGATATTTTATTGAAAGGGGATCTTATTGATCCAACCAGCGGGAGAATATACCAGATGCTAAGAAGAGTTCAGCACATGATAGGCAAATTCAGGGATATGTCTCTGCAAGAGAATGCTGATGATACTCTCATCCTGAAGACATATGTACCATAAGTTAATAATGTTTAACGATCTTGTATGTTTTTCAAGTCTAAATCTTCTGAATCTGTTACCGATTTCTTTCCTTTTTGATTTGCAGGAAAGAGCTATTGATGTTATCAAGAGCTATTGATGTTATCAAGACCTTATCTGAGCAACTGGACTTCTACTTGTATCATTACAATGGGAAAGCTTCAGAGCATCTGTAAGGGGTCTGCTGAATTTTCAGCAACCTTGAGTTACCTATCTGAATGTGGAAAAGCATGATATTTTTCAATCAGAAAGAAAGATTTTATCGAGGTAGATAGCTTTCATAGAATTTTTATTCACTAAGATGATTATATACTTGTCCTGTATTACATTTCTTTTTAATTTCTTACAGACATTGCCAGGACCGGTACTTACTTCAGTTACTTGATTCAGGGCTCGAAACTTTCCTTTGTGTCAGCATCAGTTCCCGAGTTGTCTAATCTCGACTATCATGCTTTGCACTTGATTTGGACCATGGGGAAACTGCAGCAACAACTTGATGTGATAGATTGACGCTGGGAATTGCATGTTCTCTATCCTTGAAGATAGTCTGCTACATAAAACCTTTTCTATCCTAAAACTGGAGTACACATGCATTTATGTTAAAATTAGTTTTGCTTTTACCATAAGTATGTTCTTGAAATTCATTTCCCACCCACCCCTGTCATGTGGTGTATTGTCATTTATGTGAATGTGGGACATATTTCACCTACATCTGTTAATAGTTGCTACTGTCATCTCATGGTCGTATTGTATTGCAGCTCAAGAAAACTTGCTCTGGCTTCCTTCAAGACGGGAAATAAACAAGCTGCTTACAGACATATTAGACAGTCAAAATTGTTCTCAGAAAGCAGGACTAAATGCACGTCACTTTTGGAGCGGGTGGAAGAAGTTCTCAGAGAGTCACTGCAGATGCTGAACCACGAAGAAGGTAAAAATAAATTATTTGTCTGCTAGCAAAATCTTCTTTCACTCTTTTATGTCAATGCGATATGTGCTTGTCACATTGGTGCATAATTTATTAAGCCATTTTTTATCTGCCAGGTTTCTGAAGCCATCCAAATTGGTGCTTAAGCAATCAAGCTTCAAGAGCTTGATAAGAATATTGCTGCAGAAGCAAGTGAATGAAGCTCTAGGTAATATGTTTTTTATACACTGCAAAACCTTTTTCTTATTATTTGGTTCTATATTTCAATAATCCTTTCAGAAATGAACTTAATGGACTGCCATTCATTTCTTCCTTATGTTCAAACTTCAAGAATATAACATTCACAAAATGTAATGTGTATCTGGAGCTTAAAAGAATGATGCAATCCTGGCATTTGGCTCGTCATAGTGGTTCATATTCTAAGAAACTTGCTGTTGTTGCAGAAGCTATGCCACTTCAATCCGGTGATTTTGATGATGAAGACCTGGAAGAGGAGTTCATGAAAATAGAAATGGAGCTTGCAGATGAAATGCCCAGTCCTGCTACCAAGGAACCTACCTCGTACAAGGAGGAAACGAAGGAGACTTAGGATTCTGCTGAATCATTAAGCCAGGCCATGTCAAATCTTAACCTTGAACCTGTGGCTGCTTATCGCAGGAAAGCACAATTTGAGAAAGTGAGGGATGAAAAACATCCAGGGTTCATCAAAATACCACTTTTTCTCCACTTTCTGAGCAAACAAACCCTAAAATGATAAATAGATTGTGTTTTGGTTCTATTGTAATCCCACGTTTGATGACAACATTGTACAACATCATAAGCTTCATGTTTATTATATACATAGTTATGATTTACTTGGATGATGAATATAATATATGAACTCTTTGTTTTATTTGGAATAACTATAACTACTCATTTAATAATAGACAATATTGATGGAATGTTTAAGGTATCCCTTTTAATATATAGTTGATTTTGAGTTTGATTTTCTCTAGGTAATGTTGTAGCAGTCGTGTTTTCTCTTTTGAGAAATAAACGGTGAACCAATAAGTTGTTCACCGATAAGTTCTCATGCTTCATTAAAAGAATTAATAAAGTAATCTCAAGAAGTGCAAGAACTTAAATCTATCAGTAGAAACTATGCACACGCAAGTGTCGGAGAAAGAACTGCAGCACTCATGTTTTACCTGATAGCCGCATAAGGGTCTGTTTGGTTGTCGTAACTGGCCGTAATTCGTAGTTGTAATTGGTAAAGTCTTTTACAATTGTAAATGAGTTACATGTAAGTAAATTTTACGGTGTTTGGTTGGTAATATAAAATTGTAAAGTGGGAAAGTGTATTGTACTTTACGGTGTTTGGTTGTCGTAATGTATAAGTTGTAAGTGAAAAGTTGACCACAAAATTAACTATTTGGTGATTTTAAAAGTTTTAATACTGCAAATAAATATTAAAAAGTTAAATATTAAAAAAATTTAATATTAATATAAAAAAATATTACAAATTTGTATGACCACAAAATTAACTATAACTGAGCTGTAAGTGAGTGGTAACTGGGTTGCAAGTGTGTGTTAGTTGAGTTAAGTAAGTCTTTTACGAATTACGGTCCAAACAAACGCCGTAGTTGTAACTGAGTAGTAAGTTATTTACGAATTACGGAGTTTTACGCGAAACAAACGGCCTCTAAATAAAATACTTTAAAAGGCATGACTACCCTCGTTAAGCGGGAAAATAAAATATTTTTTTTGAAATCCAGCAAAAAAGAGAGGCCTACATAACCCTGTAAAATATAAATATTCAGTTACAAATTCAGCTGACTATGAAACAAGTAAAACCATAAGAAGACGCACTTCCTTCTCCAATTTTTCTTGAATCCATCAAAAAAAAACCCAGCCTGTTTGTCGACAAACCCTCTCCTCTTCAAACCTCTCACAGAAACATCAACATTCTCCTACAGCGCCCTTTTCCTCCACTTGAAGTCAACCCCGAGCCTCCCAGAGGTCAGGAAGCTGCATGTCCTTGTCCTTGTCCATGGCCACCTCCACACAAACTTCAGCCCAGTCCTGGGATCACAGCTAGTCAGCCCCTACATTGCCCTCGGCAGCCGGCAAGATGCCCTCCTTTTGTTCGACCATTGCCCAAAAGGAACTCTTTTGCGTGGAACTCGGTCATCAAAGGCCTTGTTGATGTGGGTCACTTCTTTGAGGCCATAGATTTCTACCACGGATGATGAGTGAAGGGCTGTTGGCTGATAATTTCACTTACCCTTTGGTCCTTAGAGCTTGTTATGGGTTGTCTGATGTGGAACAGGGCAGGATTGTTCAGAATTCGTTCGAATTTGATCGAATTCGTTGGGGTTTGGTGCCCAATGTTTACACTCAATCTGCATTTGTGGATATGTTCGCAAAATGTGGCAGCTTTAGGGAAGCTCGAAGGGTGTTTGGTGATATGCCGAGGAGAGATTTGGTGTCATGGGGAGCAATAATTTGCGGAACCATGCAGAGTGGGGATTGTAGTGATGCCTTGAGTCTGTTTAGAAGGATGAGATGGGAAGGGTTTCGGCTTGATTCGGTGACTGTAGTGACGGTTATTCCGACCTGTGGTAGACTAGGAGCTCTGGAATTGGGAATGGGTATGCATTGTTGCGCTGTAAAAAGCAGATTTGTCGACTATCTTTGTCTTTCAAATGCGCTGATTGATACGTACCCTAAATGCGGGTGTACTAGAGTAGCTTTTCGTCTCTTTCAGTTTATGGAGTGCAAGGATGTGGTCCCTTGGAGTAGCTTAATTGCAAGTTACTCGCAGAACTGTGAACACGATCAGAGCTTGGCTGCATTCACTGAAATGATAGGATCTGGAGTAAAGCCAAGCTCGGTTACTTTAGCTAGCGTTCTTCCTAGTTTATCAGAATCAAAGTTGATCAAACAACGGAAAGAGATTCACAGCTACGCATCAAGGCATGGGTTCAAACTGGAAATTTTTGTTGCAAGTGCATTGATCGATCTTTACTCCAAATGTGGGTAGATGAGAGAAGCTGAATTCATTTTCGATATTATGTCGTATAGAGACATTGCCATAGCCAACTCCATGATCATAGGTTACGCCCTCAATCGTGATATGGAGTCTGCATTGAAAACGCTAAAAGAGTTTGAGAAACTGGACCGAGACAGAATTCTGTGATCATTGTGAGTGTTCTCCCGTCTGCATTGAAAACGCTAAAAGAGTTTGAGAAACTGGACTGAGACAGAATTCTGTGACCATTGTGAGTGTTCTTCCACTCTGCAATCGATTCACAATGCTCAATCATGGGAAGGAACTCCATGCTTATGTGCTTTGAGCCGCTCTACAGTCAGAAATTTCTGTCAGTAATTCCTTAATCAGTAAGTACTGCAAGTGTGGGAACCCAGAACAAGGGAATAACGTTTTCGAACAGATGGTAAACATAGATATCGTAACCTACAACACTGTAATTGCTGCATTTGGAATGGGGATCAAGCAATCGTATTCTTTGAACGTATGGAGGAGAGAATTCATCTGGATAAAGTGACGTTTATAGCGTTGCTATCAGCTTGCAGCCATGCCGGTCTCATTGAGAGAGGCGTATCTTTCTACAATTCGATCAGGGAAGTGTACGGTGTTGTTCCAGACATGGTGCACTGCTCATGTATGGTGAATCTCTCACGGCAGAGCTGGGAACTTAGACGATGCATGGGATTTTGTCAGGAAGATGCCCGTTGAGCCTGGAATCAATATGTTGGGAAGCCTATTAGGAGCTTGTAGAGTTCACAAGCGGCTAGACCTTGCCAAACTCATCTCACACCAGATTTTTGAGAAGAAAACAGAAGATCCAGGGTACCACGTTCTTCTCTCGAACATATATGCTGATGCCGGGAGATGGGAAGATGTGAAGAAGGTTAGAGCAGTGATGAAAGAGAGGAGGTTGACGAAGAAGCCTGGTAGTAGTTGGATTTGAGTTGGATGTCATGTTCATTCATTCCTTACCAGGGATAGGTCAAACCGCGAATTTGACAAAATATATGAGATTATGGTTGTCTTAGTCTTAGATATGAAGGATGAGGGATATGTTCCTCTTATGAGCTATTTGTGTAATTTAAGAGATGATGATATTGACTTAACACTGTAATATCAATCTTTTTATTTAATTTTTTCATAAAGTTATAACAATAACATGTAAGCGTTAGTCACATCTTGTGTGATATTCAATTTGATATGGTCTTCAAGAGGAAGTGCATAAAGTTGTATGTTGTTTGGTATTAGTTTGTAGTTGGTTTGTTTTCTACTGTTGGGTTGGTGAAGATTCTATCTTACTAATCATTGTTTACTATAATAAGAGTGATGATGAAGAATTAGGGAACTTACTTAAGAAAGCAACTGTCTAATAGTATATTATTATTATTGTGAGAAGGGTTTCTATTATTGGCAAAGACAAAGTGTACGCTCATCTCATCAGTCAAATTGATGCTTGAGCTACAAACATCCACCTTTTTGCAGGGTCCTTTAAAAACCCTAGAGCCAGCCTAAAAGGGGATAAAATTTAAGGACGAGGCAGATGATCAGGGTGAGGATTCTTCAAGATCAGATTTTCTTTAGCTACTTTACAAAAAATATGATGGGATGTGTTACCAAAAAAGGGAAAAAAACACACATGACCCAACTTGGCTTCTCTCCAAAGCAAACACAATGCAATCTGTATCCAATATTGTAATCATCAAACAGATCTTATCTCTTATTTCTTCCACATTCTCATTGAGCTACAATTCTCAGATTCATCATACAGATGTATGCTTGTGTTGATTCACCGTATTACATAGGTGCAACATAAGTTGTAGAAGAATCGCGAACTGTAAGAAGAATCAAGTGAAGAGAAACTATCCACTAATTAACAAGAAAAGCTTACATTGGCGCATAATCATGCATTTTAGTACGCTACAAATGTATTCTCCTCCTCTCAGTGATTCACACAACATGAATCCTGTAACTCTCAATGTACAGAGGGCAAGCAACCGCGACCATCGCTCTTCACCTCCCAAAATTGAAGCATATCATCATTCCAACTGCAGAAAGACGATGGTTAACTGGAGGTTCGCTCGAGTAAGAAATCTTTGGACATGGTGTATTGCTTCTATCTAGTTTAACAAACTCAACCAAAACCTGCACAACATTCAACTCCATGAGCACGTATAACTAAACTTCGCTAGTAGTACCTAAAATCCAAGTATCTTATGAAACATTCAACACATGTAAACTTACTAGTTTATCTACTAGACGCATTCCCAGTATCCTTAACAGAGTTTGCGGCAGCATTTCCGTTAGCATGCAACATGTGATTACTCATTTGCACCAGATGAGCCTGTTCCGATGTCTTTTTTGCTCCCTGTAGTAATCAGAACTATTGAACTGACAAAAATGGCAAATGGAAACATAGATCAAGAATCATTTTCTAAATGGGAAGATGTCCCAACCTGCGGCTGACTGTTGTTTGTCTTCTGTGTTGCTTCTAAGCTGATACATTGTTGCTGCTGCAGTTGATCCTTGGATCTTGATGAAGGTCCAACATCTGAAACTGGCAATGGATTTACCATTGATCCTGTTGCCTCGTTCATTGAACTCCCTTTCGCTGCAAGGCCAGAAAAAGGGTTGAAGAGCGGTGCACGAGGCAATAACATGGGAAATCCCTGCCCGTGCCCGGGGATTCCAAACAACTGAAGACCAGTTGATACCGGAATCCCATGCAAGCCTGTGGTCCCTGGGATTGATGAGCAAGGGAATTGTGATGTGTGCGTCGAAGGGACTGGAATCATTGGGCAACTTGGAGAGCCGTTCATGCCGAGCATTCCCATTCCATAACTCAATCCCATGCCCATCCCCATTCCTACACCCATTGGTGAGAGATGAGCCATTGGAGGCGCGCGAATGTGTTGCATTCCAGGTGGTAACATCATTGGAGGAGGCATGCATAATCCACTCCCCATAGACATCATCTGTGTTGACGCAGAAATAAATTTCTGAGGCACACCAGTACACTTAGAACCTAACAAATGAGACTCGCTAGCAGGCTAAAGAACACACCTGAACTTGCAGCTGAAGGGTTTTAAGGTACTCAATGGCCTCATCAAGCATCGAAGCCTTGTCCACCTAGAAAAGAAGAAAGATCTCTTTCATCACATCTACTGCACCATTAACATCAAAGGATGCACTACACTAGATTTTTACCTTATTACAGTTGGGTATAAGCTCTTGCAACGCACGCATTTTCTCATTTATCCTATCCCTTCGCCTCTGTTCACAAGGAACCACAGGATACGGAACATTGCAATTCCAAACCCAGAAAACAATCACAGTTTAGAACAAAACAGTTACATATTCACTCACTCTTTCAGACAAATTATGCACTTCTGCAGCGCGGCTTCGCTTTGTGCTCGTACCTCCTCGCCCGGTAGGTTTCTTCAAGCCAGTCGACTCATCGTCAAGATCCTAAGAGAAAAGAAATTAGTCCGCAATCTTTTGCACATACCAAAGACATAAATCTGTAAAAATGTTCTTGTATAAGAAGTTTTCTTCTTTCTCGATACATACTTCGCTATGGTACCCAGAATCCTCTCTTTCCCGATTCTTTTTCTTCGCTCTGTGCTTCAGATCATTGGAAGCAGCCCCAGCACTGTTTTCTGAGCACACAGAAGAAGAAGCAACAATGGCATCAGGACCCTTTTCGGCTTCATGCCTTCCTACAGCCACACTCGCTGCAAAGCTTGAGCTCTGATGATTAATGTGATGATCAGGTGAAGTGCCATTGTTGTTAGGAACCACACTATTGTTTTGATGATCTTTCCGAGTTGCATCCTCGCGAGGAACAGCCTCTGATCGCTCAACGCATAATGCATCCCCTTTCGCAGCCTTTGCAGCTGATCTCGTCTCCACCTTCTGCAAATCTAAAGTTGAACCACCCCGCGCTCCACTAGACTCTACCAGTGTGGATTCCATAGGGGCAGTACTCGCAGTAGCCAAAGACACCTTCTCATTGGCTTTCAACCTATCCAAGCTCTCAATATTGGCTCTAGCGGCCGAAGCAGGCCTCGAGAAATGAGAGAAATTCATCAAGCCAATGCCACTGCCAGCCCCCAAAGGCTTCGAAGCTGGTACTATGTCTTGCTTCTGAAACTGGCCTTGGCCTTGGTGAATACTGGTAGTGCCGCTACCACCAACAGAGAAACCTGGCAGTCTAGATTTAGTATTTGCAGCCGAACTCTGGCATTGCTGCGCTGATGGAAATAGATGGTTGGCCCTAAATTTGCTAGGCTCTGAACCTTCTCTGAGAGCTTTAGAACTGTGGCCATTTTCCACATTATGGAAGTCCTTAACAGCAAAGCCATTGCTCCTCTCAGTGGTTGATGGCGGATTCGGGTTGATGCCAGCCAAGTCAGAGAAGAACTCTGAACACAGAGGATTCTCCATTGGGTAATTAATCCAAGGGGCCATATCATCATCCTGGGAATTCAATACTATATTGGCGCAAGGGACGGCAGGCAATAACTCATTCACCGTAGAATTCATGGCTTCAAACTGGGCAAACTTCTCGACTGTGGAACCTCTGCCATCTTTCTCTTGAACTCTGAGGTTGTGGGAAGGGAAAGGTGTGGGGTAAGAGCTCTTCTTGGGTCTGTTGGATTGTCCTTGCATCACAATCTGACCATTTTCCCATAAAAGCTCGACGAATTCGTGATCAGGCCTAAATGAGCATGAATCAAACAACTGATCCAAATCCCATAAAAAAAAAAAAAAATGAAAAATTTTCAACACAAGGGGAATGAGGAGACGACTCACATGAAAGACGAGACATCCGAGCTGCAACTGGCCATCTTGGACTGTGTAGATTCAAGCTTTCCTTTCGTCGCGGCCCGATTGAATTCAGAGAGAGGCATGATGGATTGCGCAATTCTCAATTAGGCTACTAGGATAGTGAAGTGAATTTGAAGCCTATAATCCACTTCTTAAAAATTACTACGCAAGAAGAGCTCCCTTCAAGAAACAAAGAACTTTTCACTCAAAAAATTTAGGACAGCCCTCTTTCAAACGGCACAAATCAAAACAAACTGAAATAATTCAAGGAAAAAAAAAAAAAAAAACCATTAACAAGAAACAATCAAAACCTCTCTGCTCTGTCAGTAATCTCCGCAAACCCATCAACTATACAAGATCCACACTGGCAGCTGAACCCAAATGGAATAACCTTAGTATTAAACCAGAAGGATAAGGAAAAAAAAAGAAAGAAAGAAAGAAAGAAAGAAATAGACATGCAACGAGCTTGAGCTCAAGAGTTTGGAGACCTCCCCCTTCACTATTCTTTCTTTCTCTTCTTCCCAACGATTTTTCCAGAAATGATTAGCTTTGGGACCAACCAGAGGCTGCCATCCAATGGCCAGGATTTGTTTCTTGTGCCTGCAAGTTCTTAAGAGGAATAAGAGATAAGGTCCCCTGTCCACACTCTACAAGACATTTTTTGAACATGTACTGTGATGATGGAATAAAAGTAGATCAAATAAAATTGTTGTCAAAAAGAGTATAAAATAATTGGATACTCAATCTATGGACCCATCTCTCACTTTCAATAAAATTATGTGGAGGAGATTTGATGTGCTCATTGTTGTGGGATTAAGGACATAGATTGACTTGTATTAATATAACCCTTGTTTTAGTGGGCTAATTCCCCCTTGGGAAGACAGTATGGTTTGTTTGGATTCCTGTGTAAGTTTTTAGTATTATAGAGACACACATGGGGCACATAAAAGGGGATAAAAGTTAAAGGAGCAGTCTTTAAGTAGGGAGAATTTTGAAACAGGGAGAGAGGTGCATATTTTATTAAGTTGGACTTATAATAAGAGTGCTTAAGGTCTTTGATTTGGAGGTTATTGGTCCCCACTTTCAAACTTAAACCATCCAACCAAAGAAATGGTTGCTGGTTTTGTCAAAATTAATATTCTTGTTGATTTTTTTTTAGGGAAAACACAAACCAAAACCTAAACCCAAACTCTGCAAAATTAATATTCTTGTTGTCGTAACAAATAAATAGTTTAGCTTCTATCTTCTACTGAGGCCCGTTTGGATACCACAACTCTTTTTGTACAAAATAATCATTGAAATAGAGATAAACCAATTTCTTTTCTTTCTTACTGTTTGTGCTCGTTGGCCAGAAAAGAGAACGATAACAAAGAAAAGGAACAAAAAAAAAAAACTATAAACATAGACTAAAGGAAACGGCAACGTGAATGGTGCTAAAATTCTAAAACAAAAAAAATTGATGCTAAAATTCTAACAAAAATTTTTTTTGAAGAGAGTTTATAAGACGTGAATTATAGAAAAATATCAGAAGTTCAAAATATGGTTTTGTTATGATAGTTCAAAGAAGGCTCTCCACCAAATATCCTTCAATCCTCCATCCTCCAACCACCAGCCACCCTAATGAATATAGTTACTATTGACTGCATAGTAACCCAAAGTTTATTTATAAATAGCCCCTTTCTGATTTATTTCAATGTACACTTCAGAAATCAATAAAAATTCTTATTTCTACTCTGTCTTTATAATTTTCTGTTTCGGTGTTATAATTTCTCGGGTTTTACAACACGTTATCTGTACGAGCGTTCTAATTCTCTCACCAGCCCCTACCTCCGTCAGCTCAGAGAAAAAATTCTATCACAAACCTCTACCTCTATTAGTTTAAGGTAAAAGTCTTGTCACGAGCCTCTACTTCTATTGCTCAAGGAAAAGTCCTATCACAAGTCTCAACCTTTATCTCTACTATCTCAAAGTAAAAATGATAAGTTATTCTACTTATAATACTCTATAACACCACTACTATATATGAAAGGAGGCTTTGTCACCTATTCACCTATTTATAGTAAAGTGATGTGATTACGAAAAACTAGATTATTATACTAATTATATTCATATAATACCACTACTATATATGAAAGGAGGCTCTGCCACCTTATATAGTAAAGTGCTATAATTATAACAAGCTAATAATATTTCTTCTTATTATTTTTACTAACCTCTCAATTGATGCTTACGTGGAATAAACCCCAAGGTACCAATATTATATATTTTATTATTCTGCTATTTATATCTATATAAACACTCATTGAAAAATTTACTAAGTAGCGTGGTGTGTCGATATTTATTTTTTATTATTACTTTATTAATTAAGTCTGCAAAACACTCACCAAATAGTGTGGCGTGCCTATATTATAGCTCATAAATATATGTAATATAATGCATTTAGTTTACCATCTTCTTTATTATAATATTTAATTGTATTAAATCTAAATTGCTTTTTCTCTCTCCTCTAACGGCTATAAACGGCTAGGTTTTACTCTATAAATTGGTGAATTCTAAACCACATAACTCACTTCTTAATATCTCTTCATTCTTAATTTTCTTCATCATCTTCATAAGCTTTTTAGTCAAAATTTTCACAAGATGCTTAGTCTATTTTTTGAAGTTTATTATTGCCGTCGTCATCACTTATATCATTATCTTTTTTGCTATAGATATGTATCCAAGTGTTTTCAACTGAACCTTTTAATTTTAATGTTCATCTTTCCTCTTTTATTTGTCGCTATTATGAATGAAATGTAAGTTTTACTATTTTTGTTGTGAAATAAAATATTATAATCCTAATTATTTTTGTATATTATTATAGTTATCACCATGTCAAATTTTGTAAAGTTTGAGTTCATTCTACTTGATATCACGGGAAGAAATTATATGTTTTGGGTTATTGACATAGAAATGCATCTCGAGTCAATGGGTATCACTGAAACCATAAAAGAGATGAAATTTACGTCATCGCAAGATACGGCAAAAGCGATGATTTTTATCCGTAGACATATTGATGAATGTTTAAAATGTGAATATCTCACAGTAAGAGACTCAAGTGTCTTGTGAAAAAATCTCAAAGAAAGATTTGATCGTCAAAATAAAGTTGTGATCCCTGTCACACATGATGAATGGAATGTTAGCCCAAAGGCCTTCCACCCTAGTTTTGATGATGATTAACTCATGTAGTTATGTTTACTAATAA
This sequence comes from Agave tequilana, assembly GCA_038442645.1. Taxonomy (NCBI): domain Eukaryota; kingdom Viridiplantae; phylum Streptophyta; class Magnoliopsida; order Asparagales; family Asparagaceae; genus Agave; species Agave tequilana. The sequence goes on from JAVJIF010029965.1 coordinate 74,287, forward strand.
TCTTGTGGTGTTTAAGTTTCAGATTCATTAACCAAGATATTAGTTGGTGATTAGCTTCAACAAGGTGTTTAGAAGCTTTTCATAGTGATTCTAGGGCCAAAGCTTCAAGATCACACATTGCCTAGCCCATGGATGGAGTTTTGGATCGGGTCTACTTGAAGATGAAGATCGTCAAGAAGACTTAGGTATCCATAGTTTAGATAGTGTGTTTAGATCCAATTTGTAAAGATAAGTATAGTTGATATGCTCAAGTGCACAACACACACAAGATTTATGTTTTGGATTTGGTTTTCATGAATAGTAGATCAAAACAAGTTTACTTTATTTCTATGTATATTAGATATGTTCTAGATATACATACATACTTTAAACTTGCTAGACAAACTTATTTTGACTATCCTATTCATGTATTGAAAAATCAAGTTTGATAAAAATACAAGTGTTGGTTTTGATAAAATTTGCAAGACTCAAAAATGAATTGATATGATTGATATATGTCTTGAAATTTTTATCACTTGTTTGTTTTTCAATACAAAATGTTAAAACAAGTTTTGTGGATTTTTAGAAGACTTAAAAGATTTTTCAAAATATTTTTAAACTGTTTTTCTGACCCAGAATTCTGTTCCAGGCTTCAACCAGTCGACTAAGTCAACTGACCAAGTCGACTAGGCTGAAGTCGGTCGACTGGGACGGTCGACCGATGTGCACAAATCTGTGCACGTTTGGCAGCTTCGGGACGGTCGACCCGGACGGTCGACCGGTCTGAGAGCAGTGCTCTCTGTTTGTTTGGGTCGACCGTGCCGGTCGACCGTGGTTGCCCAACGGTCACATTTCTGACCGTTGGAGGTCGACCAGGCCGGTCGACCGTCAGCCTGTCAGGCTGCCACATCAGCCTAACGGCCAGTTTTCTGATGGAGGTATAAATACCCCATCTCTTGGGCGGTTTTGATAAGACTTTTGACAAGAAAATTTTCAGAGTTTGTTTAGTGTTTAAACAAGTTTTCAAAAGAGTTTTTGAGCCAAAAAGATTTCATCTTTCTTGTTTTTGGAAAATCAAAGAAAATAGGAATTTGGGATATTTGTATTGGTTTTCATTCTCTATCTTTTACAAGAATTTTCCCAAGTATTTTCTTTGTTGCTTGTTTCTAAAAACACCTAGTTTTCCACACTTGAGCTATCTTCTATCCTAATCTATTAGGATCTTTTGTTTTGTGGAAAAAGAGAGAAAAAGAGAAGTGTTTGAGGTTAAGCCTCTAAGTTGTAAACCCTCCTTGCTTTTGTTGTATCCCTCTTTGGTAGAGGTTGATCGGAGTGGTATTGAGTTTGGATCCCTCTTCGGTAGAGGTGATTGTGTTGGTTGTATTGGCTACGGGCCTACCCCTCGGTTGTGAGGTGGTTGTTTGAGAGAGGAGTTTGGTACTCCTAGAGTTGTAACAAATCCTCTTCGGTAGAGGTTCCCTCGGTGGGAGATAGTGAATTGGAAATCCTACACGGTGGTGTAGGCGGGGATGTAGAGCAAGGTGCTCGAACCTCGAAACATATTCTTGTGTTTGCGTTTGATCCAATATCTCTCAACTCTCTCTCTCTCATTTATTTGTGCAAAGCATCATTCATAACATCATATCATACTTGCTTGTGTTGAGCATAATTCATATTGTCATATCATATCTATTTGCTTGTGTTGCCTTGCATCTTTTATATTGTTCATCCTTATATGCTTGGCTTGCTTGTGTGTGTGCCTAACTTATACTTAACCAACAAGAGCTTCACATAGCACCTCAACCCATTCAGGGGAATCAAGAGGAGTTAGTCCAGAGCCCTTCACGGGGAATTCGGCTACACTTGTTGTGTTGTATTAAGTTTGTGCAAGATTTGCATTAGCTTCCGCATTTAGCGCACTTAGTTTTGTATTTAGTTCACTAGATTAGCACTTACACCTATTCACCCCCCCTCTAGGTGTTTTTCAATTGGTATCAGAGCTAATGCTCCTGATATTAGGCTTAACATCCTAGGAGTGAGATCCATTTGATTGATAATCTACATTTGCATTTGCTTGTTTGCACACATATAGTTTATCATGACTTTCATGACCCCACCTTTGTTTGACCCTTCCAACATTCATATTTGGAAGATTAGGATGACCGTTTATTTACAAACCCTAGGACATAAAGTTTACCTTGCCATTACCAAGGAATCCTTCCTTAGTGATAGCAATCATATAGGGGCCAATGCACAAGCCCTTGAGGCCATTAGAAGCACTTTATCTAAAGAATATCTTATGAGTGTTTCTAACCTTGATTCCGCTTTTGCAGTGTGGAACAAGTTGACAACAACCACCAACACCTCCAAGCTTCAAGTGCAAATCCAACAAGAAGAGGAATCTAGTGGAGAATCCGACTCACAATGCTTCATGGTTCAAGGGAATGACTCCCTTGAGGTACATTCAGAATCTCAACTAGATAGTAATGATTGTGCTAGTTCTTCAAATGATTATATTGATCCCCAACTATCTATTGTTTATGAAAAATTAATAGAAAAATATAAAATTTTGGAAAAGAAAAGTCTAGGACTTGAAAATGAAAATAAGAGTTTGCATTCTAGACTTAACAATGTTTTGCAAGAGAAGATTGAGGTCTATAATGAAAGGGATTCAATGAGATCTCAATTAGAACTTGCACTTAAAGAAAATGTGTTTTTAAAATCTAAAAATGATTGCCATGCTGTTTTGAAGAAAAATGAAAACTTGTCTTCAAAAATTGATTTTGTTTTAAAAGAGAAAGTTGCTTTGAAAAATAAAATTATTTCTATTTCTAATGATTTAGATGTGTGTTTAAAGAAAAATATTGTTTTGCAAAATAATATAGATGCACATGTTTGTCATGCTAGTGTAACTTCTTCATCTAGTCTACCTAATGTATGTACCTCTTCTTCTAAGATTAATGATGATATTTGTATGTTAAAGAAGAGAGTAGATTGTTTGGGCTCCACTATGAGCCAATGTGCTATGAATCACTCACGGTTGGAAACCTTGGTTCGAAAGAAACAAGTTCCATCCTTTATGCATGCACACCCTCCACGGCATACACATGCTCCTCACGGACACACCCATCACCATATGTATGCTCATGTGTACACTTGTACACATTGTGGACGTAAGGGCCACCTTGCTAGATTTTGCTTTGATAGATTACATACTTCAAATTTAGCAAAGAATTTTGTTTGGGTTAGAGAAGGTACTAACCCCCTTGGACCCAAAAGAGTATGGGTACCAAAGACCACCCCTCCTTTGTTTAATGTAGGTGTGGGCTCTCACATGACGTGAGAGTGATGACACCTTGGAGTGGATGCGCTCCGTACTTAAAGGAAATCAATTGGATGCATCACTTTCAAGGGAAGATTTGGTGGAGAGGACCACCATGTTTTGGAGACAAGGAGAGTTGCTTCTTTGGTTTTGGTAACAATCCTTTACTCCCATTTATTGTTTACATGTTTTTCATGTTTATCTTTCATAGCATGTTTTTGATGTCTATGCATTAGTATGTAAATACCATATTTATTAGATCCTTGACATACATATATAGTATTTGAGACACACATGCTTATATGAATCCATACTTAGTGGTCTCACGTTTGTTTAAGCTATAATGTACATCATGAATCTAATACATGTGAATTCACATAGTAATCATGCCTTAGTTTATCATGATGATTTTTTTTTTGTTTTTGATGCTTCATGTTTTGGATATATGTTTGAATGTTAGTTTTCATTAAGACTAGTTATATACTTGTGCATATAGTGGGCCACAAATAAATCTATATATGTTGTGCTTGATTGCTTATTTGTTCCCATTAAATGTGCTAGTATAGTCTAGTTTTGATGATTCATACATTTCAAACTTGTATTCCATTTTTGGATTTGTTTTATGATTGTGAGTTTTCACTTCATGTATATGTGTATTATTGCCAAATTCTAAGATATACATGTATACCCCTTGAGTCATTTGCCTTTCATGCAAATCTATATATGGACTCAATTGTGTTTAGGGATATGTATGTATACTTATTGTGTTGACAATTCATACATATACCTTGAAATGAAATTTGTTTTGGTGAAGATTTAGTTTTTCTTGATTTTGTGTCTAATTGTTTAACTTCATGTATATGTCTATCATGTCCAAACTAATAGATATACATGTTTATCCTTGAGCCACGTGCCTTTATGCATATATATTTGTGGACTCTTTGTGTTTTGATATGTATGTATATTATAATTTGTACATGACATACATATGCCATTGAAGATTAAATAAGTTTTGATGATTTTCGTGTTTTCAATGTTTAAGGAATAATTGAGCTTAATTGAATATTTTCATGATTATGATATTCACACTTTATTTGTACACTCACATTTATTACTTGCTCATGTTTTGTATTCATGAGTCATATTTATGCCTAATTGAATTAGAGTGTTGATTATCATGTGGATTTCATGTTTTATGAAAATTATTTTTAATTTATTCCTTGCTTGAAGGATTTCGCACTAGTTAACAAGTTTTTCATTTTGACTAGTTCGTATTCTTCAATTTGGTAGAGTTTTTCAAACATACTCTATTTTCAAATCTATTTTTGAAAACCCCTACCCTTTACGGGAGGTTGGATGGGAGTCCATGCCTTATATGTTTATATTGAAAATCATTTTAAACTTATGCATGAGATGGGAGGATTAGTTATATGATGTATACATTTAATATTATTGCTTCAATTGGTATCATTGAACTCTTTCAATTGGTATCAATTTTGATCCTTTTTGTATACTCATATGTTTATTGTGTATGTATATTTTCAATTGGTATCATCTATTGGTGATTGGTACTCATTATATTTCATACATTTATACTTGTTTTATTTGTGCTTAAGATATGAATTTGCACAAATGTTGTTTATGCTAGAGCTTGAGCTTCAACTTCATTTCAATTGATTTAGTTTTCAATTGGTATCTTATTTCAAGCCTATGCATAGCTTTTGTTGGTATTTCATAAAGGGGGAGAAAATTTGATTGTCATATTTTCAATTGGTATTTAGTTTTCCACTCCCTTGCTTTATGATTAAAAAAATATATATAGTCATTTCAATTGTTTATATAACTTAGAAAGAAAAATACTATCTTTTGATATCAAGATGTCTTGTGTTTTAAATTAGTATCTAAAATTTTTTTTAAGAAAAATACAAAAGTTTTGATTTATATTGACTATATGCAAGGAGAGCTTAACATCTCTTCTACATATAGATTCATGTTGAGTGTATTGTGTATTGAAGAGCTTAACATCTCTTCTTTATGTGGTACACGTGTGTAGGGGGAGCTTCACATCTCCTCTTATGCATTACATAATGTGTGTTATGTGAATTAGGGCTTAACATCCCTCCTTCATGTAATGCATATATGTAGGGAAGCTAACTTAGCGTCTTCCTCTTCATGAATGTATATAGCATATAACATTTATTGATCTTTGTTTATTTTCAATTGATATCAAGATGCTTCATTGACATATTTATCTATTGATATCATGTTGTTTATAGTCACCCCTTATTGGCCTTATTTTTGTTTTAGACAAAAAGGGGGAGAACATTGCTTGTATTGTTTTGATTGACAAAAAGGGAAAGAAAGATTTTTACCCCTCATTTTATTGTTTTGATTGTTTACCCCTTTGTTGATGATTGACAAAAAGGGGGAGAATTATTTGAGAAGTTTAACATGCATAAAACACATAAACATATTATAAAACACAAATTATTCTATGCATGATTGGTACATGTTTTTATATGCATACTTATGTTTTTGCATATATTAAGTTTTATTGGTATCTAGAGAATCTAGTGTTTTGTTAATGTTTTATTAATTTAATTGGTATCTAGAGCTTCTAGAATATGGTCTATGCATGTTGATGCATACATGTTTATGTACAATCATTGCATATCTTTTATTTATTTGTTTATGCATCAGTCAAGGGGGAGCTTCTTTGAAGCTTAACTTTAATCCATGCATATATAACTCCATGAGTTTTGTCATCATCAAAAAGGGGGAGATTGTTGGCCCAAAGGCCTTCCACCCTAGTTTTGATGATGATTAACTCATGTAGTTATGTTTACTAATAATTTTGTGGTGTTTAAGTTTCAGATTCATTAACCAAGATATTAGTTGGTGATTAGCTTCAACAAGGTGTTTAGAAGCTTTTCATAGTGATTCCAGGGCCAAAGCTTCAAGATCACACATTGCCTAGCCCATGGATGGAGTTTTGGATCGGGTCTACTTGAAGATGAAGATCGTCAAGAAGACTTAGGTATCCATAGTTTAGATAGTGTGTTTAGATCCAATTTGTAAAGATAAGTATAGTTGATATGCTCAAGTGCACAACACACACAAGATTTATGTTTTGGATTTGGTTTTTCATGAATAGTAGATCAAAACAAGTTTACTTTATTTCTATGTATATTAGATATGTTCTAGATATACATACATGCTTTAAACTTGCTAGACAAACTTATTTTGACTATCCTATTCATGTATTGAAAAATCAAGTTTGATAAAAATACAAGTGTTAGTTTTGATAAAATTTGCAAGACTCAAAAATGAATTGATATGATTGATATATGTCTTGAAATTTTTATCACTTGTTTGTTTTTCAATACAAAATGTTAAAACAAGTTTTGTGGATTTTTAGAAGACTTAAAAGATTTTTCAAAATATTTTTAAACTGTTTTTCTGACCCAGAATTCTGTTCCAGGCTTCAACCAGTCGACTAAGTCAACTGACCAAGTCGACTAGGCTGAAGTTGGTCGACCGGGACGGTCGACCGACGTGCACAAATCTGTTCACGTTTGGCAGCTTCGGGACGGTCGACCCGGACGGTCGACCGGTCTGAGAGCAGTGCTCTCTGTTTGTTTGGGTCGACCGTGCCGGTCGACCGTGGTTGCCCAACGGTTACAATTCTGACCGTTGGCGGTCGACCGGGCCGGTCGATCGTCAGCCTGTCAGGCTGCCACATCAGCCTAACGGCTAGTTTTCTAATGGAGGTATAAATACCCCATCTCTTGGGCTGTTTTGATAAGACTTTTGACAAGAAAATTTTCAGAGTTTGTTTAGTGTTTAAACAAGTTTTCAAAAGAGTTTTTGAACCAAAAAGATTTCATCTTTCTTATTTTTGGGTTTTTGAAAAATCAAAGAAAATAGGAATTTGGGATATTTGTATTGGTTTTCATTCTCTATCTTTTACAAGAATTTTCCCAAGTATTTTCTTTATTGCTTGTTTCCAAAAACACCTAGTTTTCCACACTTGAGCTATCTTCTATCCTAATCTATTAGGATCTTTTGTTTTGTGGAAAAAGAGAGAAAAAGAGAAGTGTTTGAGGTTAAGCCTCTAAGTTGTAAACCCTCCTTACTTTTGTTGTATCCCTCTTTGGTAGAGGTTGATCGGAGTGATATTGAGTTTGGATCTCTCTTCGGTAGAGGTGATTGTGTTGGTTGTATTGGCTACGGGCCTACCCCTCGGTTGTGAGGTGGTTGTTTGAGAGAGGAGTTTGGTACTCCTAGAGTTGTAATAAATACTCTTCGGTAGAGGTTCCCTCGGTGGGAGATAGTGGATTGGAAATCCTACACGGTGGTGTAGGCGGGGATGTAGAGCAAGGTGCTCGAACCTCGAAACATATTCTTGTGTTTGCGTTTGATCCAATATCTCTCAACTCTCTCTCTCATTTATTTGTGCAAAGCATCATTCATAACATCATATCATACTTGATTGTGTTGAGCATAATTCATATTGCCATATCATATCTATTTGCTTGTGTTGCCTTGCATCTTTTATATTGTTCATCCTTATATGCTTGGCTTGCTTGTGTGTGTGCCTAACTTATACTTAACCAACAAGAGCTTCACATAGCACCTCAACCCATTCAAGGGGAATCAAGAGGAGTTAGTCCAGAGCCCTTCATAGGGAATTCGGCTACACTTGTTGTGTTGTATTAAGTTTGTGCAAGATTTGCATTAGCTTCCGCATTTAGCGCACTTAGTTTTGCATTTAGTTCACTAGATTAGCACTTACACCTATTCACCCCCCCTCTAGGTGTTTTTCATGGAATGCTTTACGCTTTCAAAATTTCAAGAAAATCAGCGATTATAACTCTACAATGTTCATAATAGTATCCAAATTGAAATTCTGTGGGATAGATATCACAGAGGAAGAAATGCTGGAGAAAACTTACTCCACATTTCATGCATCAAATATAACACTGTAATAATAATATCGGTTGCGTGGTTTTAAGAAATATTCTGAACTAATTTCATCTCTTTTTGTGACAAAGAAGAATAATGAACTTTTGATCAAAAATCATCAGTCTCGGCCTACTGGTTCAGCAGTATTTTCAGAAGCAAATGCTGCATTTTCTAAAAACTATAGATGAGAATATAATCATGGTCATGGCCGTGGACGTGGTCATGGTCATGGACGTGGCTGTGGGCGCGGTCGAAGTGGTTTTTACAACCATTCATAAAACAACGCGATCTACAAGAAGCATCATGTTGACAGATATGATGAAAGAAAAGATGTTAGTGAAAGTTCTTTTCAGAATCCTGAAGATTTCTGCTATAAATGTGGCTCCAAAGGGCACTGGTCTTGAGTGTGTCGAACACCGGAGCACTTTTGTAAGCTTTACAAGGTATCCTTGAAAGAAAAATAAAACGAAATGAATTTCACTGAACATGATGATCGTATGGATAATTCAACTCATCTTAATGCTTCAGATTTTACTAATGATTTTACTGATCTTTTAACCCATCTTGATTCTATGGATACTGGTGATAATTAGATATATAATTGTATTATCATGTTTTATTATTTGTAATTGCCAAATTTATCTTTGAATGTAATATTTCATTTATAATAATATGCTTATTCTCATCAAATAATTTATTTTGCATGAAGCTTGATATAGATTATTCTAATGATAAAGTCAAGACCAAAACTAAAGATATTTACATGCCAGATAGTGGTACAACACGCACTATTCTCAAACATAAAAGGTACTTCTCTAATTTAAAAGCAACAAAGGCAATTATTAAGACAATATCAGGTCCTATAGACTTGATTGAAGGAACTAGTAATGCTAGCTTTGTATTGCCAAATAGAACAAAAATTTTCATAAAAGACACTTTGTTTTCACCAAAATCCAAAAGAAATTTATTGAGTTTTAATGATATATATCTTCATGGATATGATACTCACTCTGCAACTGAAGGAAATATAAAGTAAATGTATCTTACTACTTTTGTATCAAGAAAGAAATATATATTAGAATAACTACCAAAACTTTCCTCAGGATTGCATTACACATATATAAATGTGATAAAGTCGCATATGATAGTTAAAGAAGAAACAGAGACATTAATTCCGTGGCATAACTGTTTAGATCATCTTGGTTCAATAATGATCCGAAGAATTATTGAGAATTCACATGGACAACATTATAGGGCCAGAAGATCATTCAAACCAGTAAAATTTCATGTGAACCTTGTTCTCTAGAAAAATTAATCATGAGATCATCACCAGCTAAAATAAAAACTGAATCACCTATATTCTTGAACATATCCAAGGTGATGTATGTGGGCCTACCCACCCACTGTGTGGACTATTTCGATACTTTATGGTATTGATAGATGCTTCTAGTAGATGGTCACACGTTTGTCTATTATCAACTTGCAATGTGGCATTTGCGAGATTTCTTACTCAGATAATTAGATTACGAACACAATTTCCTGATTATACAATCAAGAAAGTTAGACTCGGTAATGCTAGTGAGTTTATGTCACAGGCCTTTAATGATTATTGTATGTTAATTAGGATAATTGTTGAGCATCATGTTACCCATGTACATACACAAAATAGTTTGGTTGAATCACTGATTAAGCGCCTCCAGCATATTGCTAGACATTAATAATGAGAATAAAATTTTCTATTTCTATATGGGGTCATGCAATTTTACATGCTCATTAATTCACATCAGACCAAGTGCATATCATGAGTACTCTCCTCGACAATTAGCATTTGGTCAAGAACCAGATATTTTTCATCTTAAAATTTTTAACTGTGCGGTATATGTACCGATTGCTCTACCACAACATACAAAAATAGGTCCTCAAAGAAAACTGGGAATATATGTCGGCTATGAATCTCCTTCTATTGTAAGATATCTTGAACCTAAAATTGGTGATATTTTTACGACTCGGTTTACTGATTACCATTTCAATGAGGTAATTTTTTCAGCATTAGGGGGAGAAAATAAACAGCTGGAGAGAGAGATTACATGGAGTGGACCATCTTTATTGCATCTTGATCCTTACACAAAACAATGTGAGTCAGAAGTGTAAAAGATTATGCATTTACAAGAAATAGCAAATTAATTGCCAGATGCAATGACCGACATGAAAATAGTGACTAAATCATACATATCAGCTGTAATTCTCCTACTCAGATTGAAATCCCAAAAGGACAATCCGAGAATAAAATCACTAATGAGTCTAAAACATGCCTAAGCATGGTAAACCAATTGGTTCCAAAGATAAAAATTCTCAAAAAAAAAGAAGCAGATAAGCATGATGACCCCAATGTGAAAGAATGTGTTATAGAAGAAAGAAAAAATAAGGCAAATAAAGAGATAGAAAATTCTGAAGGTATAGAAAATCATGAGATCTCTATTGATTATGTCAATACAGGAGGATTATGGAATCGAAATGAGATAGAAAATATGGATGAAATATTTTTTTAATTCTATAGTATGTGATATTGTTAACGAAAGTGAGGATCCTGACCAAGATCCGTCACTGAATGTCAAAATAGACATGATTGGACAAAATAGAAAGACGCTATAGAAGCTGAATTGAATTCTCTTAATAAGCGTAAAGTATTTGGACCTATTATCCTCACGCCTAAAGCTGTGAGACCAGTAGGATACAAATGGATTTTTGTACAAAAATGCAACGAGAAAATGAGATTGTGAAATACAAAGCTCGACTTGTTACTCAAGATTTTTCATAAAAACCTAAAATTGATTATGAAAAAATATATTCTCTAGTAATGGAAGCAATTACGTTTAGATATTTAATCAGCCTAGTAGTTTCTAAAAATTTAGAAATGCTTCTTATTAATATTGTTACAGCTTATTTATATGGGTCGCTTGATAGCGATATTTATATGAAAATTCCTGAAGGATTTAAGATGTCTGAATCATTAAGTTCAAAACTCAAATGATTATATTCGATGAAATTACAAAGATCGTTATATGAGTTAAAATAATCAGGGCGCATGTAGTATAATCGCTTAAGCGAGTATTTTTTAAAAGAAGGATATGTGAATAATCCTATATGCCCATGTGTTTTTATAAAGAAAACAACATTCGAATTCATTATCATTATTATATATGTTGATGATTTAAACATCATTGGGACTCATAAAGAAGTTCTAGAAGCAATGATGTATGTAAAGAATGAATTTGAAATGAAAGACTTTAGGAAAACTAAATATTGTATTGGTTTACAGATTGAGCACTTTCAAAGTGGAATACTTTTGCATCAATCAAATTATACTGAAAAGGTCTTGAAACGCTTTAACATGGATAAAACAAATCTTTTAAACACTCTAATGTTTGTTAGATCATTGAATGTGAAAAAAGATCTATTTCGCCCTCGCGAAGATAATGAAGAGGTTCTTGGTTATGAAATATCATACTAAGTGTAATTAGAGCTCTAATATATCTGGCTAATTGTACCTGATCAGATATATCATTTGCTACTAATTTATTAGCAAGATTTAGATCATATCCTATACGGAGACATTGGAATGGTATTAAACATGTATTTCGTTATCTTCGAGAAACAACTAATTTTTATTTGTTTTATTCCAGAGGATCAAAATAAGAAATGATTAGTTATACAGATGCAGCTTACTTATCAGATCCACATAAAGTCAGGTCTCAAATAGGATATGTGTTCACATGTGGAGGTACAACGATCTCTTGACGTTCACAAAAGTAGACACTTATTGTCACTTCTTCTAATCATGCTGAAGTCATAACAATCCATGAAGCAAGTCAAGAATGTGTATGGCTAAGGTCTGTAACTCAATACATCCAACCAACTTGTGAATTACCAGTCAATAGAGATCCAACAGTACTGTTTGAAGACAACGATGCATGCGTGATCGTACCAAGTACATACCCGTGAAGTTCTTCTCATTCAGTCAAGAGCTTGGAAAGGATAATAAAATTAATATTCAGTATATCTGATCAAGTGATAATGTGACAGATCTCTTTATAAAGGCACTTTCTACTACAACTCTCAGAAAGCTTATTCGTGATATTAGGCTGCGTCATATGCGAGATTTATGAAGAAGAACTACTCATGTCAACTTGAGGGAGAGCTTACGTGGCTGCACCCTTTTTTTCTTACTATAGTTTTCCTACAGGGTTTTCCTGGTAAAGTTTTTAAAAGGCGGCATAGAACACCTATGATTTTATCCCACTGGATTTTTCTAGCAAAATTTTAATGAGACATCATGTATGGTGGACAACCAAGGGGGAGTGCTATGATAGGTTAAAAAAGGTGGCTCTCCATCAAATACCCTTAAATCCTCCATCCTCCAACCACCAGCCACCCGATATGGTTACTATTGGCTACATAGTAATATAAAGTTTATCTATAAATAGGCCCTTCCTGATTCATTTCAATGTATACTTCAGTAATCAATAAGAATTCCTACTTTTACTCTGTCTCTAGAATTCTCTGTTTCGATATTATAATTTCTCGGGTTTTGCAATAGTTTTGACATTTTTAGAAATTTCACCTCATGTTATGAGAGGATGAGGGAGACCCACCTTTTTTTTTAAAAAAGGGAGAGATATCAAGCCGATATTTTTTTTATAGTCGATGCTATGGATAACTATAACCCTGAGGGGATGAAAATTTCTCTAAACATGTTGGCATCTTGTCCCTATGAGAGAGAGGATAAAAAATAGGGATGATAGAGTTTTTAAACTCATTGACAGAGGTTCGGTCGACTGGGCGGTCGACTGACATACACGAGTTTAAATCGGTCACCGATGTTGCACGAGAGAAGAAAATCCAGTTGGCGGTTGACCGTGTGATCGACCGACCCAACTTTCTGAGATCAACAGAGAATTGGGACTTGGATCACGGTTGACCGGCCCAACTCTAGCATTAATAGAGAGTTGGGGGGTCTGCTGGTCGACTGGCTGATCGATCGTACACTTGGAGCCATTTTTGGGTATCATCTTGCTGAGTGAGTTCTTGAGAGAATCTTTGTAATCCGCTTGTAAATCTTGTGTAAGTCATCAATAGGTCTTTCTCTTCTACCCCGGGGACGTAATCATTTTGCCGAAACTTATAAATCTGAATCTTCTCTCTTGTGTATGGTTTGTGATCAGGGTTTGTATTCTTTGGCTGGTTCTAGGTTCAACAAGTAGTATCAGAACTCTAAGCAACTTTTGGACTTCGTTTAATTGGTGAAGCTTGGATCTTGTAGATTTGAGACTTTAGTGGGATAAAAATCAGATTTTTACAATATTGGATCTCATCTTCAATCTTTTGGTAGAGAGATCAATTGAAAACTCTTCTTAAGGTTTCAATTTAAGGTAAAAATGTGAACTTTATCATTTATAGTTTCATTTCATAGTTGTTCTGGTTTGTTGGTTGAGAATACTGGATAAATGGCCGGAGAAACATCTGATGGGAGTAGATCTTTTGTTGTAAAGAACATTCAGAATGTTCATTATATAAAGATTGATGTGGTGAAGTTTGATGGCACAAACAATTTTAGATTGTGGAGATGCGAGGTATTGGATGCGCTAAATGCGTAAAATTTGAAGGATACGCTTAAGCTTCAAGAAAGACCGGCAGAAGCAGATGAGAATGTTTGGAAGAAGATGAATAGGACGGCATGTGATGTCATTAAGTCTTACTTAACACAGGATCTAAAATATGATGTGATGAATAAGACTTCTGTGAAGAAGATTTGAGATATTCTCGCAAGCAAGTACTTGACGAAGAGTGTCGAGAACTGCTTGCATTTGAAGAGAAGACTTTACCATTTTCAGTTGAAGAAAGAAACCTTCATTAGAGATCACATTAGCTCTATGCGAAGCTTGTCGCTGATTTGGCAAATTTGGATGTAGTGATCGAGAATGAAGACAAAGCATTGATATTGTTGAGTTCTCTCTCCAATGAGGGATGTGAGACCTTTGTGCTTACCTTAATCAATGGGAGAACATCCCTTAGCTACAATGAGTTAATCATTGCTCTTGTGAATCTTGAATTGAGGAGAAAAGATAAAGAGTGTTTTTTCAGTGACACATCAGCAGAGGTATTGGCCGCAAGAGAAAGTAGTCCAAATTAAAGAAGAGAAAACCAGTAGAGATCCAATTGAAAGCCTATGGTTGGTAATCATATATTAGAAAAGGAACAGTGTGCCTTCTATAAAGTGAAAGGACACTAGAAAAGTGATTGTCCAAGACTCAATAAGTCGAAGGAGTTAATAGGTCGCTAAGATTGCACATTTATTATCATATTCTCATACTTATTATAAAATAAACTCTGCTTTTTCCTAACTATTGTTTAATTTATTTGCAGGCCCATTCCTAAAGGAGAGTGAAGAGAAATGAGCCCAAAAGCCCATCAAATTCTGAATTAAATCATAATAAATTTGAAATCAGGGCAAATCTTGGCAAATCAGAGAGGTTGAAAACCGATTGAAATGAATCATCCCAAATCAAGCGGTTGAAGCCAAAGATCAAAGGACATTTTATCACAATTCCGGAGCTGTAATGAGAAATCTAGTTGAAGATAAAGCCAGAACACAAAACCAGGGACTACCACCAACAGGGTGTGGCCACCTGGCCACACGCTGGCCGCAGAAACACGGCCAAAGCCGCGTTTCAGTGGCTGTTTTAGTGAGTTAGCGGGAGCGTTTGCTCCCCCTATCTTCATACGCTCTCATATGGTGGGTTTTGCCTATAAATACTGGGATTTTCAGAGCGTACATGGACGACCAAGCAGATAATAGAACTTAGGATAATTTATAGTTTGTAACTTAGAATTTTAGTTTTCTTTTTATGTAATTTTTTTACTTTTCTTTATGTAACTGAGAGGAGAGACAAGTTTCATGGAGGAAGGAGATCAAGCTTGTACTGAGGGTGACACCGTGTAAGTAAGTCTTTTCTTTCATTATTATTTGAATTGAATCAAAGTTTCTTTTTCTTTCTTTACTCTTATTTTCTTTTACTCTCCTCTAATGTGTTGCAATCCAAGAGAATCTGATAGCCTCGAGACTGCTTAGTCGTTGTAAGTGCCCTTGATGGCTTATGGTGATGAACAACCCTTCTCTTACTAGTATAGTTTGCCCTTTTATTCGTAGTGTAGATCGAGAATGGGGAAGATCCTATACGCCATGCTTGATTGCCTTCAAAGATAAGGTAAGTTGTCGTAACGGATCCAAGGTATATGAGCACTGAAGAGGCAAGTAATGTTTATGTTGTCTTTCTTTTCTTTTATTCTTTAGTTTCAATATCACAATCTCCAACCATTTTTATCACCCTCTTCAATTTCTTTGTAAATAATCCATTTTTCACTTTCTCACCTTCTAAATCTACCACTTTTCCCTAACTCACTTTAACCCAATTTTCCTTTTTCTTTTAAAGAACTAAAGAAGAACTTTAACCATACTTTGTATCTTAAAAGAAAACTTACTAAAAAAAAAACTTCCATCGCTAGTCCCTCCTTGTGGATCACGACCCGCATAGCCACTTGCTATTGCGGTAAAATTGAGCACTTGCACATCTCTATTTTAAAGTTCTGAAATTCTGTATTCTTGTGTGCAGGTTCAAACTCAATCAAAATTTTGGCGCCGTTGCCGGGGACGGATGGTAAGTTTCTCTCTTTAAAAGTTTACATTTTTGGTTAACTTTCTTCTTTATCTTTTGTACAGATTTAACAACAAGGAATTCTTTCTGTAGTAGACACATAAGTTGCATTGGACTTTGCTCAAGAAAGCAGAGCCAAGAAACCCTCAGATTTGCTACATTCCAGTGACAAAACTGAGTGACCTACTAACCTGTATTTTTGCAGGTTGGCTGAATTGAAAATCTGAATTTCTGTAGCATTTATCTCCTTGTTTGACTCATTGTATATACATTTTTAATACAACAGTAAAAAGTTGATTGTAAATGCTAAAAATGATTTAGACTTTACATTTAGGCACGTGTCTATTTTATTTCATTTTCTATTTACTGTTGAAGAGTGCTGGAGCCAAGGTATGTGTGCATAGCATTTAGTATAAGGTTCATTCTTGTATGAAAAATTGCTTGAATGTTACTTTTTTCTATATACTTGTACACTGCACTAAATTGATTTAAGGGCTTGTCCTATAAACAAGATAAGGTAGGGAAGTCATTACCCTCCCTTAGCCCACAAACAATCTCCTCACTCACTCACCCAAGCCTAACTAAAAATGAGTAGACGTTGGCCATAGGGACATCTCGGACTCAATTTGGAGACTATCCTAAGGGGGAAAGGTGTTGGAATTTGACTCCTGCCAAATCAGTGTCTAGGAAGCAGATTAAGGGCCGAAAGCCCGAAGGTTGGTGGTTACTTAATTAAGGAACGTCTTTGACGGATAACCTCCCACCAATCTTGCCCTGACCTGGCTGATTAGCTTGTGGTCAAAGTCTGCATTATACCTCCTATGGACAGTCTAACCAGTTAGTAGGAGTCATCTAGGTCAAAGGTCTACCCTAACTTAGGTTAGAATTTTTTTCTTTTTTGCTTGCTTATTTGTTTTTTTTCTTTATTTGTGTTTTATTGTGTGATATGGCTTATAACAACAAATTTACCAATTTTAATGGTAATCCATATTACACATCAACCTCTTTTAGGATATTACTAACCCGGCATATCATAACTTTAACCAACCTAGTGTGCCGGATTGGTCTTATCCGAATCAATATAACCTATGCCCCCAATCTTATAATCATAATTTCCAGAATAATTTCAACTCTTCACAGAGTCAGTGGGGACTCACCTTCCCCGAGTCCAATTTTCAACCAATTTGCCCTCCTTATCTACCTTGTCCACAATATTTCCAAGATCCATACTCAGTTCCACCAGTCCAAAATAGAAAACCATCAATTTTAGAAATGAGTATGCGTGAGTCCAAATAAAAATTACAAAATCTGATGGACTCACAATTTCATCACCAATTCCAAGACAACACTTCATCTTTTCAACAAAACGATGAACCAATCAATTATGAAAAGATGCTTGAAGCCATGACTCGGCTCAAAACGCTCGTAATCATGACATAGATATGATGGTCCAAACTCTACGTTCTCACCGTTTGGCCAGTTCTGATGTCGCTAACCATTCTGTTAGAGCCGAAGAGTCATTTTGTTTTGGAAAACAAGGTTCCATTTCAGAACAATCATTTGAACTTGCCCAAACTCCAAATTTTGAAAATAACATTGACAGTTTGGCAAGTTATCCCTTTCCTGAAATTGAACTTGAGAATGAATATGATCATGAATCTCAACTTAGTGATTCAATTCTACTTCCTGATTCAATTATGACTCCAGTGTCTTCACCTGATTTTAATCTTTTTCCTGAGTCAACATTGGATCCTGTGCCAATTCATAATGAAATTGAATCGCCCATCTTTGATGATCATTTTATTGAACTTGACCAATTTCATACTTTTGAAAGTCCCATTGACAAATTGACAAGTTCTCATTTTTATGAAATTGAACTCAATGAGAAATGTGACCTCTAATTCTCCAACTTGTGATCCAGTTCAAATTTCCGAATCAATATTGACTCCTGTTTTGTTACCCGACTTGAGTAATATTTTAGAGTCAACTTTGATTCCCACACCTGTCATTCTTGAACTTGAATCACCAATATTAAGTCACATTCCATTGTGAGAAAATGAATATGGATTTGAGTTTCAACTTCTTAATTTGGACTCACTTCCTGAACCAGTCTCGACTCCTGAACTGTTACTTGACTTAAGTCACTTTTCAGAGTCGGTATTAGTTCCCGTACTTCCTAAGTCCAAGTCAATCATTCTATCTTTTCACACTCCATTTTGGGACAAGGCGGTTGACAAAATTGACTCCGAAATCAATTATGAAATTTGAAAATTAGATGGGGTCAAATTTTTAATAAAAATCCTTCATGTATACATCATTTTAGTAGGTTATATTAGAGAGATTTCTGGTGGGTTCCTCCGAACTCCATGCAAAGTCGATTGGGCCGCATTTCGTGGACCAATCAGACCACCACCGGAACTACCACCTTAAGATAGTATTTTCCTTCCCTGTCTTCTTTTTCATGCATCTATGCATCAATTTATACATTGAGGACAATGCATGAGATATGTGTGAGGGAGGGTTCTAACATAACCTAGATTTTTCGTTTTATTAAAAAAAATTTAACATTTTCTTTACTTTTGAAAATAGAAACAATATTTTGACATATTTTTTGTAAGAAATTGAGTCAATTTTAAAGAATAGGAAAATCAAAATTAGGATTTCTTATACTTGGTCAAAATAAGATTATTTGTTTGATTTTTAGGGTTAGGAAGATAATTTGTCAAAGTAATTTAGTTTTGATCTTTGCCTTGATGAAATATGCACACTTCATACACTTACACACTTAGGATTCAAAAACAAAGAATCTTTTGCCTTATATATATAATATATATATATATATATATATATATATATATATATATATATATATATATATATATATATATATATATATATAAGAAAAAAAGTAAAAAATCTATGAAAGATGAACAAATCTAATTATTGATTAGCTAGGTGCTTTGGCCTAAGCAAGCCTTGGTATTTATGTAAAAGATAATTAGATAAGTATATATATATCCTCTGATTAAGTTGGGTATTTGTGCCTCATAAAGCATAAGTACTCACGCCTAAAAGCGGTTCATATAATAAAATCCTTAGTTTTGTGGCCTTATTTGCTCGAGTCCTTAAGTCCTTGGGGTGTTTTCTCACCCGGTACCCTAAGACCGTTTAGTTTGGGATTCATCGATTAAAGGCTCGTTATATGGGCAGATTAGAAAGCCTAATAGAACTAAGGAATAATACCACAAATATATATATATATATATATATATATATAAGGCATAAAAGTTAGAGTTAATGAACCCTTAGTCAAATTTTCACGGTCACAAGGTGCATATGACTTAGGGTAAAGTAATAGACTGATGAGAAGTACAATTTGACTCCTTGCTTTAATTGATAACAAAATTTTTGAATAGAGACTAAGTTTAGGAATGAAAAATTCAGTTTTCTTATAACTTATAGATTACTTAAAACTTAGAATAATATTTCAAATATTTTTTCTTTCAAAATGTGTTTTCAAAATACTAACATTTTTTTCTTTCTTTATGGATTTTGTGGGTGTAATCCACTGAAAACTCTCACGAGACAAAACTCGTCCTCTAGGGGAAACCTGGAGGTTTAACGGCTTGTTGCACATGCTCAGTGCAATCGCGTGACCTGCGAAAGTGGTCTAATAATTTTTAGTATAGTTTAGTTGTTTTGCTCGAGGATGAGCAAAATATAGATATGGGGGTGTGATCGGTCGCTAAGATTGCACATTTATTATCATATTCTCATTCTTATTATAAAATAAACTCTGCTTTTTCCTAACTATTGTTTAATTTATTTGCAGGCCCATTCCTAAAGAAGAGTGAAGAGAAATGAGCCCAAAAGCCCATCAAATTCTGAATTAAATCAGAATAAATTCGAAATCAGGGAATCAGGGCAAACTTGGCAAATCAGAAAGGTTGAAAACTGGTTGAAATGAATCATCCCAAATCAAGCTGTTGAAGCCAAAGATCAAAGACCATTTTATCACAATTCCGGAGCTCTAACGAGAAATCCAGTTGAAGATAAAGCCAGAACACGAAACTAGGGACTACCACCAACAGGGTGTGGCCAGGTGGCCGCAGAAACGCGGCCAAAGCCACATTTCCACGGCTGTTTTAGTGAGTTAGGGGGAGCGTTTGCTCCCCCTATCTTCATATGCTCTCATATGGTGGGTTTTACCTATAAATACTGGGATTTTCAGAGCGTACATGGACGATCAAGCAGAGAATAGAATTTAGGATAATTTGTAGTTTGTAACTTAGGTTTTTAGTTTTTTTTAATGTAATTTTTACTTTTCTTTATGTAACTGAGAGGAGAGACAAGTTTCATGGAGGAAGGAGATCGAGCTTGTATTGAGGGTGACACCGGTGTAAGTAAGTCTTTTCTTTCATTGTTATTTGAATTGAATTAAAGTTTCTTTTTCTTTCTCTCCTCTTGTTTTCTTTTACTCTCCTCTAATGTGTTGCAATCCAAGAGAATCTGATAGCCTCGAGACTGCTTAGCTATTGTAAGTGCCCTTGATGACCTATGGTGATGAACAACCCTTCTCTTATTAGTATAGTTTGCCCTTTTATTCGTAGTGTAGATCGAGAATGGGGAAGATCCTATACGCCATGCTTGATTGCCTTCAAAGACAAGGTAAGTTGTCGCAACGGATCCAAGGATATAAGCTCTGAAGAGGTAAGTAATTTTTAGGTTGTCTTTCTTTTCTTTTATTCTTTTGTTTCAATATCACAATCTCCAACCATTTTTATCACTCTCTTCAATTTCTTTGTAAATAATTCATTTTTCACTTTCCCACCTTCTAAATCTACCACTTTCTCCCTAACTCACTTTAATCCAATTTTTCTTTTTTCTTTTAAAGAACTAAAGAAGAACTTTAACCATACTTTGTATCTTAAAAGAAGACTTACTAAAAAAAAGCTTCCATCGCTAGTCCCTCCTCCTGGATCACAACCCGCATAGCCACTTGCTATTGCGGTAGAATTGAGCACTTGC
The DNA here is from genome assembly GCA_038442645.1 of Agave tequilana. Lineage (NCBI taxonomy): Eukaryota > Viridiplantae > Streptophyta > Magnoliopsida > Asparagales > Asparagaceae > Agave > Agave tequilana. The sequence goes on from JAVJIF010029965.1 coordinate 95,293, forward strand.
ACATCTCTATTTTAAAGTTCTGAAATTCTATATTCTTGTGTACAGGTTCAAACTCAATCAGGAGTCACCATCAGATGCCAATATCGTAAAGTCGGATGGTAATAATTCTGACTCTTCTTACTTTTTACTTTCTATTACACCATCAAGTTGTCACTCATATACATCTGAATGTGTATTAAATACTGGATTTACCTACCATATTTGTCTCAAAAAGTAGTTGTTTGCTAGCTTTGAGAAGCTGGATGGTGATTTAATGTCCATGGGAGACGATCACACATACCGGTTGATTGGTAAGGGTATTATTCGTATCAAGAAGTGATGGGATAATGAGAAAGTTGAAGAATGTGAGATATATTTCTTATATAATGAAGAACTTGATCTCAATTAGAGCTTTGGAAGCGGAGGGCCTGAAAGAGACTCTTGGAGAAGATACTCTCAAGATGTCAAGCGGCTCATTGGTTGTTCTGAAGGGCATTACACGCAACGTGTACTACTTGATGGGTAGTACACTTACTAAATTGGCGTCTTCCGAATAGATAGATGGCAAGTCTACTAGATTATGGTATGAAGGGCTCGGATAAGTTGGCTTGAAGTCAGATCAAGCATTGGAAGGTGCATCGACTTGCCATTTGAAATCACATAATAGTTGTGTTCTGAACAGGAAAAGGTAAAATTTGGCACCATTACTCACCATTTGTATAATCTTCTTGATTCTGTTCACGTAAATGTTTGGGATCCTATCAAGACTGCATTACTTAGAGGTCATCATTACTTTTTCTCTATTGTAAATTATTATTCTAGACATTGTTGGTTTGCCCAAAGGCCCATCACTCTAGTTTTGAGATGATTAACTGATGTAATTATAGTACTAATGATCTTGTATTTATATAGTTTCAGATTTACTATCAAGATCTTAGTAGATGCTTAGCTTCAACAATGGAGTTTTAGAACTAACACATGTAGATTCAAGAGCTCGCGCGTCAAGAACGCATCTAGCACTCGGTTGAAGTCAAGCTCTTTGAATCGTGTTTGGATCGGGTCATCTTGAAGATGAGGATCGACAAGAAGACCTCGCTTATTTAGTTTGAGTTTGTGTTTAGATCTTGTGTAAAGATAAATGTGTTGATATACTCAAGTTCACACACACAAGTTCAATATGTTTGGTTTTCGGTTTAACCGGTTTGGATTTCTATTTCACATATACATGATTTTCATGAATAGATATAATCAAAACAAGTTTACATGATTTAATGTATATTAGATTTCATTTATATATACATATATGCTTTATATATTTAGAAAAACTTATTTTGATGTTCTATTTCATGTATTTGGAGTTTTGTAATTAACAAAACCTATTTTGGATTTCATGTCAAAAACATAGATATATCAATTACATGTGTATTGGATTCTATCCATACACTCTATGCTTCAAAAGAGTTTAAATATCTTATTTTTGTATTTATATAAGTTTGAAAAAAATCGGATTTCCATTTCAAAGTTTGATTTTCAGAAAATACGGTTCTTGTTTAAGACCAAATATTTTATATCACAAAAATAGTTCAAATAGTTTGTAATATGTGTTGATTTTTGGTCACACATATTTGTTATTCAAATATCTAACAAGAACTTATTTTTGTGGAGTTTATGAGTTTTTATGAGATTTTATTGGAATTAAAATAACTAAGTTTTCTATCCCAGCCAGATCTGCTTGCGGTCGACCGGAACAGTGGTCAGTCGACCGGACTAGTCAACTGATGTGCACGAGGACGTGAACATGGCCAGCTTACAAGGCTGGTCGACTGGGCAGTCGATCGACGATAACCACCCATGTCTCGGGTGGTGCCGGTCGACCGGGCGGTCGACCGATAGGTTTGTGCCTTGTGAACGGTCGACTGGGCGGTCGACCAGCAGTGCCAACGGTCAAAAATTTGACCGTTAGCCGGTCGACCAGAAGGTCATTTCTGACCTTTCAGGCTGCCAACGGCCATATTTTCTCAACCCTGTTTCAAAGGGTTTTGGGGGCTGTTTTCAACAAGATTCTTATGAGCCTTTCTTCTTATCTATTTAAGTATTTAGTAGCAAGTTTTTGAAGAGTTTTTGTGCCAAAAGATTTATCTTTCATTTATTTTAAGTGTTGAAAAAATCAAAGAAAAGAGAGTCTTTGGGAAATTGGTTTTGATCTCTATTTTCATATCTATTTGGTGTTTTTCCCAAGTGTTTTTATTTATTATTTTTCTTTCCAAACACTTTATTTTCTCACACTTAAGCATTCATCTCTACCCTATCTATAGGATTGTTGACACTCTAAAAAAAGATAAGATTCCTAATTGGCCTGAACAATGTCAAACTTGTTGACATCTACAAAAGACAAGTGGCAGACAAGCCGACGACCAGTTCTTCACCCATCTCAAAGGGACGAATCAGTAACTTAGACTCTACTGATCTAGTAAAGCAGACGATAAGCCAAGATCATCCTTAAAAAGCTCATGAGAAGGCCCAAGTAGGTCCAGAGACACTAAGTTAGCTCAACACTTAGTCTCGCACGAATCCACGAGATAAGTCTCACATGATAAATCAAAATTTCTTAGCATCGCAGGAAGCTCCTTCGTAGCCTCGCTGCGAGCTAACTTACATCTTCACTTGGAAATGCTCAGTTAACTTCGCAGAAAGTTAGCCGCGCTCTAAGCTCCACGCAGCCACGCAAAAGGTTGACTAGTAGCTTCACCATAAGTTTTATCTAGCTCCGCTAGCTTCGCTAGAAGCTTCTCCCAGTTCCGCTATGAGCTCAACGCAACGACTCCGCTGCGAGTCCTTTATAGTCATTTTGACTAAGCAAATCTCCAGATGAAATCAAATCTCTAAATGAGATCATGTTGCTTGAAATCAAATTTGGCAGTTGTCTTTCATGATCTTTTGACTCTCCCGATTAAGTAAGAAGATCAGGGGAGATATCTCAATTAACTAAAGAGGATCAAGGGAGTATCCCTCATTTAGCGGAGTGAATCAAGGGATTAGCGCTATATGCTATCCCTAGCTTCACAGAAGCTGATTCTAGCCTTGCGGCGAGGCTACTTTCCAGATATAAAACAGATTGACTCAATCTATTTTCAGATTTAGAGTGCGATTATACCCCTGTTCCCCCTTATAAATAGCCTACCAGAGACGGGCAAAAGGAGGAGGAGAAATGGGTCAGGATAGAGAGAAAATTAGAGATCTACTCTCTCGTTTTCAAGAATACGGAGAATTACTTCTCTAATCGTACAAGGATAAATTCAGGGTACTAATACCCTAAGACCTTCTTTCCTCTCAAGGAATTTTTGGAACCACGTGAGAAGGAATTCCCAAGCAGAGGCAGCTCGAGAAGCAGCAAGAGGGCTCTACCGATCCTCTGTTCTCCGATTCCCCGAACCAAGTGATAAGGGAATCCTATTAGGAGGCAGTTCGATCATCTGACCGATCACATCATCAAAGGGATAAAGTGATCGCGCGCTGATTAGATTCCTACTGGCACATTTTCCCAGAAATCTCAGAGGAGATCTACCTATAATCTTCTTCCTGCAAAGAATTACTTGTAATTTAGCTCCTCGACACTTTTTTATAAGTTTTCCCTTTCACAAATCAATGAAAAACAAGATGGCGACTCCGCTGGGGAAATTCAGTCTTCTGGCGCAACAAGGAGACAGTATCACAATGCGAGGGTAGAATCCTGAGCCTATTACCTTCGAAAACCTGGTCGTTCATTTCGACCAAGGAAAATTCGAAGAGCTCCTCTCTGAAGGTAGTCCAGTGCTCCACATACGGAAGTATAGGAAGGTCTCAATGGCCAAGGTTTCAGAGCAGAAACCAGAAGGAGCCTCCTCCCAACTCCTCTCAGCCTCGTGCGAGGCTAGCCAGGTTCCCTGCGAACCTAAATCTCCCCTTCCAAAGTAGATGTGGAGGCCAAAACAGAAAGCTCCGTGTGAAGCTTCATGCATAGCTACACCACAGGCTTGCCTGTCACGCGAAGACAAAAGCAAAATGCCTGCTTGCTTCGCCGAGACTATCAGCCGCAAGGTTAGGGTGGCAACTCTGCCTTCGCCTAATCCAGGAGCGGTAACTCCTCACGCCAAACTCGTTCTCATAGCGAAATTGCTGATGGCATGATAAGCACAGCGCCAGAACCTCAGGGTACGCGCGAAGTTCCCATCCGCCAGGCTCAAACTAAAGTACCTAGCAGGGCTAACCACCTTCGCAATAAAATGATGAACAAAGCATCACAGTGTGCTTCGCTCTCCAGTTCCTCAAGCATTAAGTTCACCCTTCGCAGCGGAGCTAAAGGATTATCCATGGGTGCTGATAGCGGTGCTTATGCAGCTTCAGCGCCTAAGGGTGCTCCCAAAGTTCTTAACCGCGAAGTTAGACCTAAAGCATTATCTAGTGGCAATCACCTCTGTGGTGATGTGAAGAACAATGCATCATCCTGTGTTCCACTTCCAAAGCCTGCAAGCAAGAAGGTGGTATCGAAATTACCTGAACGCATCAATGTGCGATCTACCCGAGCCTTTGCGCTGAGTCGCTTAAACTCAGCTGGGTCTGACTTGCGAGAATTCTTAGTAAGCAAACGAAAGTCAGAATCACTCCAGACTTTTTCCTCCTGTTATCAACAAGTGGGATGTTAGTTGGTGACGGTCTACTCAGTCCATTGTCGGTTAGGACCAACCCCACCACTCCTCCAAACTGACGGTTAGTTTTTGATCGACTTTTGGTGCAAGCTTCTGTGAAGTATCGCAAAAGAAGCGTATCGCAAGATCTACCAGATCTGCCCTCTGCATCCGTCAATATGATCGGAAGGGGACGAGAACCGCGTAGGGGCAGACGAGCGCCACATACTGCTAACTCTCCTCCCTCTAGTTCTTCAGATCCAGATTATAGTCCGGGCTTAGGCCAAGTCTTGGTGCACGAAGAAGGCGCTTTCAAAACACCAGATCTAGGGTCGCAATACCCTACAGTCATGAACAGCCATCCTCCTCAACTACAGTAACCTCACTAGAACCAATGAGAAGATTATTCCAATGGTCTAATGAGGAGGACGAAGATAGTGGGTATGCCTCTTCGGTAACAGTCAGCTCAGTACGAACAGATAGAGTGTCGGTACATATGGCTGATAACGGTAATGATAACCTTCGTCGACGGTTGGAAGCTCAGGAGCAGACCTCCAAGGCCCAATGGGAAGCCTTGGATAACATCCAACAGATGCTCGCTCAACTCCTCGCTAACCAGAATAATAATGATATTGAGAGTAATCATAATATGGAAGAACATCATAACGATAAATAACCCAAAACTAAAAAGTCAAAGAAAAGCTCTTCTATGGTTGCTGAAGTTCTTAAAGGCATCCAAGCTCAGATTGCATTCGACTGTTCATCGGTACCCTGAAGGGGGTAGCATTCGACTGGTTCCGAAGTCTTCCTCCGGGCTCTATCAATTCTTGGATTGACTTAGAAACTCGATTTCTTTCTTGTTTTTACGAGAATGACACTGAGGTAAGCATGGACAAACTCCTCTCTATCGTACAGAGGAAGGGCGAATCTATCCATGACTACATTGAGCGGTTCAGAAACTTGTCTCTGATGTGCTCAGCAGGGATGCCATTATTCATGCTTCTGCAGACATGCAGACATAACTTACTGGACTAAGTGGAGATTCGTATGGGGGCTGTCAAAGCCCATACCTGGAAGGAACTAGTCGAACAAGATGAGATAGCCGAAAAGTCGGCTAAGAAGTTCGAGCCATCTATCCCTAAAGGCAAATGGGGTATGAATAATAAGGGGCGTGGCGACATGACACAGTCTTCTGAAGCCAAAGGGAAAGAGACTATGTCTGTTGAATTATTAGGAGACGTTCATTTGAAGGCCAAGAAGAGTGGCTTCAATAATCAGGAGTCTAAGTTTCCTCCGAAATAGTACTCCTTCAAAGACGAATAGGTGGTCGCAATATTCCATTTACTCCACAAAGGGAATAAATTAAAGCTGCCGAATGTTCGGCGCCCTAATGAAGTGGGACGCACGAACGATCCTAACTATTGCCTCTTCCATAGGATGGTTCATCATCCTACTGATAAGTACTTTGTCCTCAAGGATAAAATTCAAGTTTTAGTCGATGCCAGAGTTCTGACTCTGAAATCAGAGCAAAAGAAAGTCACTGCAAACATGGTGACCCTCGAGTTCGGCAAAACCCCAAAAGTCACAGTTCCTGATGGGACCTTCCCAATCCAGGAAGCACAACTAGAAGTAAAGCATCCTTCAGTCGAAACTCAAGAGAGTAAGGGTCTTGTTCCCTTGACATTAGAAACAGGAAAAATCATGTGGATATACCCAAACCTCGCCCAAGATGAACAATAGAATTCGAAGAAATCTAAGTCAAAAGGCAAATCTTGCAATATTATTTCCATCTTGCCAGATGATGGTAATCTCACATCAGCTTCTCTTAGCGATTCTGATGGAAAAAAGCATGCTTGCATAGCACAGGCTGATGTATCTCAGCCGACGGGCACTCAATCCGGAAAATTATACTTAAAACAGTATGAGAAAGTTACTGACAAGACACAACAGCAGACGACGTCAGTACAAATATTCACACCGGCTTCGCTCCCGATAACGGGAAAAGAGAAGCAGAAAGAAGTCCGATTTGACCATGTCCTGAAGAAGCCTTCAGGCTTAGGGCTTAACATGCCCTTTCGTTTTGACATATTGGCCCAGCTAGCTAATATCCTAGCTCGTATCACCATGCACGAGCTCTTTCGTCTCTCGAAAGAGATAAGAGAAGCACTTAGGATGCACTGGCTAACTCAGAATCATTTTTGACACATATGCCAGAAATCCCTAGGGATGACACTCAGCCCTCTTGCTCCGAATGCCCTCATGTACAATCAAAAGTACCTGTTATTACTTTCACAGCTGAGAATATGCTTCTCAAGAATAATAAGCACGATCGACCTTTGTACTACACTGGATATATCGGTTCGACGTGCATTGAAAGGATACAGGTTGATCCCGGGTCTGCACTCAGTATCATCCCCAAAAGACTCCTTTACTTCCTTAGCATACCACTGTATCGGTTGTCTGCAACCACGACAATAATATACAGTTTTAATGCAAGGAGTATTCATTCACTTGGAAAGATTCGACTCTGTTGTCGAATCGGGAGCCTGAATCAGATGCTGGTGTGGGGGTTGTGTTATCTCACCGCAAAATCATGTACTTCCTAGGGTATTTTTCCTGACAGAATCATGCTCCAACAATGTGGCAAAGTACAAAGCTCTACTCATTGGCCTTCAGCTCGCCCATGAAATGGGGGTACGCTACCTTGAAGCTTATGGTGATTCAAAACTGATTGTCAATCAGGTTAAAGGCGAGTATGAGGTCCGTCACGAAGATTTGGCTCCTTATCATTACGCAGTCATCGAAATGGCTAATCTATTTAATGGCTTTTATATCAGCCATGTGCCCCAATATCAAAATACTAAGGCCGATGCTCTGGCTGCACTAGCAACAACGTTAACCTTACCAGTCGACACCAAGTATCACCTTACAATGGCTACTCGGCACCTTGTTTGTTCTAAACATATGTTGAGAACCAAAGAGGTCTATAACGTCTTGATGAATTTTGAACCGAGAGATTGGCGATTTTCCCTCATCGACTATGCTTTGCATGGTTTATTGCATGATGACCATAAAGAAGCAGCATCTATCAGACGAAGATCTCTCCGTTTTTACTATGATCTAATAGTAAAGACACTCTACACGCCGCTCATATGACAGTATCCTCCTCCGTTGCCTTTCTAATTCAGAGGCACAAGAAGTGCTTAAAGAAGCGCAAGACGGCATATGCGGAGCTCATCAGCCAGGTCCAAAACTCAAGGACCAATTGCACAGCTTGGATATTATTGGCCGACCATGATAGCCGATGCCATCCAGTATGCACGAAGGTGTAAAGCATGCCAAATCCATGCAGACTTCATACATCAGCCTCCAGAGTTGCTCCATCCAACCGTTGCTTTATGGCCATTTGAAGCGTGGAGAATTGATGTCATAGGGCCAATCAGCCCCTCTTCAACAAAAGATCACAGGTTTATCTTAGCATTAACCGACTACTTGTCAAAGTAGGTAGAGGCCATACTGCTTGTGGAAGTTAAACTTCTAATGTGGTTAATTTTATCAAACACCATGTCATCCATCGATTTGGTGTCTCCAAGCGGATCATTCATGATAACGGTCCCCAATTTGCAAGCCAGGTATTCTACGGTTTTGTGATAGATACCGGATTCAGCATGTGGCATCAACTGCTTATAACCCTGCCGTTAATGGCTTGGCGGTAGCATTTAAAAAGATAATTATCAAGCTATTCAAAAATTCATTTCATCAAATAAGAGAGATTGGAATGAGAAGCTTAGCGAATGTCTTTGGGCCTATCGAATCACAGTTCGGACCCTGACAGGCAATACACCTTTTTTCCTGGATACTGGTGTGAAGCAGTCATACCTTTAGAGATCCAGATGCCGTCATTACGAGTTGCCTTGATGACTAGAATGACAAAGGAGGACAATGATCGGTTGCGTCTCCAAGAGCTCGAAGCCTTAGATGAGAAGCGGCTACAAGCCCAACAACACATTGAGTTGTATCAAGCACGGATCTCAAAGGCTTTCAATAAGAAGGTTAAACAAAGGATTTTTCATAAAGGAGATTTGGTTTTAGCCGTCAGACGACCGATGATCATGATACACAAAACTAAAGGGAAATTTCAACCCAAATGGGAAGAACCGTTTGTGATGGAAACAGTCTATTCAAATAGAGCATATCGCCTTATGACATCAGACGGAGACTTACTCATGATGCCAATCAACGGTAAGTCCCTAAAGAAATATTATCCTTGATAAGGGTCCTTCTCATGATCAAGTTAACATTACACCTCTGATCAAGACCTTCAGACCAAGATCTCGCGGAAGTCGTGTCTACTCCTTTAATCCCCAACTCACTTACAGAGTGAAAACCCAGGGGAAGCATCGCGTTACTCAAAGTAACAAAATAATCTAACGCCTCTAACGGCTAAGGATAGAGGAAAATGTTGGCCTTTAAGCCCAACATAAGTCTTCGATAACTCATCATGCTGATAGGAATAGTATGGCTAGCCTGACTCAAACGGTAGTTAGTAAAGGCATATCAAATCCATTGACAGCTAAGGGTTTGCTAAAAATCCTAAGGGACCCGTTCCCATTTGATTCCCTCTCCAAAATCACTTACCAATTCCCGTCCATGGAATGGTAAGACCATATAGAAAGGTATTCATATCCCTTGCAAAATAATGAGTCTAACCTATCACGTTAACATTAAACCTCTGATAGTGAGACTTTAGCCTACTTCCCGGTGGATAAAACTAACATCCTTGCGAATTTGGTCAACTTCTCCAGTGAATAAACTCCGCTTGTCATTCTCTTTAATAGAATGACAGGTCCTTTCAAGTTGTTGTTATGTTCAAATACCTCTAACAGTAAATGAATCCTTATCAAGTTAACAGTACACCTCTGATAAGTTGCTTTACAAATGCCCATGGAGTTCTCTGACATATAATATTTTATGAGATTCATATTTCTTGGCTCCCTAGCAAATCTCTAGTAGACTCTCTTCAAAGTCTATTATTTCTCACTCAGTCCCAATGGACTCTCTTGATTGTCACGTTAACAATACATCTCTGACAATTTCTTTCAAAAATATCCAAAAGAGATATCAATTTCTCACAGAATTTATAATTAAATCCTATTTCCCCATGGGGTAATTCCTTTTACCGTTATGTCCGGCTTGTCACCTCTGAACGGTAAAAATCCTGAGCTTGGTGACTTCTCAATCGGTTATGTTCAGTTTATCACCTCTGAACCGACATATAACCATATCTCATCTTTCAGTCCAGTAGGGAATATTCCTTGGCCATTATGTCCAGTTCGCCACCTTTGAATGGCAGGGCTCCGAGTCTGGTAATTTCTAATCGGTTATGACCAGTTTATCACCTCTGAACCGACGGATACCTAGATCTCCCTTCTTATGATACTTCAACTGTCATGTCCAGTTGTCACCTCTGAACAGATGGGTCCATAACTTTGTTCTCCTTTCCTCTACCAAGGTCAGGAGTTCTTGTTATCATATTAATTTGACTATCTCTGAACAGTGAATTGTGAGCCTGATGTCTCTTAGTTGGTTATGTTCATATTATCTCTGAACTAACAGGTGCTCAGATCTAATTCACCTTGCAGTCCCTAGTGGGCTAGCTGCTAAGTTAATGCGAGTGGCAGCAGATTCGGAGTTTAGTGTATCTTAGTCTATCATGTCCAATATATTACCTCTGAATAGACGGGTCCCTAAAATCAGATTCACCTTCATTTTGTCATCATGTCTAGATTATCACCTCTGAATGACAAAATTTCGAGCTTGGTGGCTTCTCAATCTGTTATGTCTAGTTTATCACCTCTGAACCGACAGATAAACAAGTCTCCTTTTCTGCTCCTTGTCATCATGTCCAGTTTATCACCTCTGTATGATAAAATTTTGAGCTTAGTGGCTTGTCAATCGGTTATGTCCAGTTTATCACCTCTGAACCGACAGATAGTCAAGTCTCCCTTTTGCTTACTGTTATGTCCAGTTCGTCACCTCTGAACAGTAAACACTTCGAATTTGGTAATTTCTAAATCGTTTATGTCCAATTTGTCACCTTTGAACTGATAAATATTCAATCTCATCTTTCCTTGTCATCATGTCCAGTTTATCACCTCTTAATGATAAAATTTTGAGCTTGGTGGCTTCTCAATCGGTTATGTCCAGTTTATCACCTCTGAACTGACAGATAGCCAAGTCTCCCTTTTTGCTTACTGTTATGTCCAGTTCGTCACCTCTGAATAGTAAACACTCCGAGTTTGGTAATTTCTAATCGGTTATGTCCAGTTTGTCACCTCTGAACCGATAATCTCATCTTTCTTTGTCTTTATGTCCAGTTCGTCACCTCTGAACGACAACGCTTCGTATCTGGTGATTCCTAATGATCATACCCAGGTCATTCGATGATCTTTAATCTGTTACATTAATAGCTTACCTCTAAACAGTAAAGATCGTCAAGCTCATTTCTTCCATCCTCATCTCAATATGATTTAAGTTGAGGCATTTCTCAAATTTATAACTAATCCTATCAGTTTATCACCTCAGATTAGATTAGTTATACCATTGTAGTACAACTTGAAAGTAAGAATTGCAAATTCAGAAGATAAAACAAGTGGAAAATACAACAGAGGAGTCAAATAAAATTACTTTTTATTGATTCCAAAAGAGGGATACATGAATACATAGATTACAAGCTACGAGGGTGCTTCGTAAGACTTGATCCGTTCTTCAAGGATCGCCAGCCTATTCTTCCTCTCCTCAGCAGCTCTGATGAATGCCTGCGACCTCAACTCGGCCTCATTAAGTTCGCTGTCTTGAATAGGCGAGCTTTAATTTCAGCCAAACTTGCCCTCTATGCTAGCTCCTGTTGCAGGACTTCGTCATTTTGAGCCTTAAGCTGCTCTAGCCGAGCGATCTCCTCAAGACGCACCGGTTCAGCCTTGGACAAAAGACAATTTGCCTTCGTGATTATTTCCTTAGCCTTTTCAATCTTATCCTCAGCGTCGAGAAGAGCACTATTAGAAGCATCTATGGCATCTCCAATTTCTACTTTCCTTGTCTCCAAGGATTTTAAATCTGAAGATATTGCCTTAGCTGCTTCCTGTGCCGCAAGATGAGCTTCACGCATTTGAACAGCGAGGTGTTCAAGCTGTTCATTAACTGAGGAGTCCAAATTTGAACGGCTGAGACGGCGCCATTCGTCTACATCTCTCTCAAGCCTCTTCACCAGAAGCTCTAATGTGGCGGCTTGGTCATCCCCTCCAAAGTCTCGAATGCTGTCAATACTTTGATAGAGGACCACCTTCAAAGTAGAGAACGAGGTAGTCGAGCCCTTCAAGACCAAAGCAATAGATCATTTCAAGCCCTTATAAAAGCTGTCGACTAGCTTAGCCACAAATTCATTCTCGGCTTCAACTACTCCTGGAGAACGAGTGGCCCCTGAAGGCAAAGCTTCCACCAGTTTCACTGACATAACTGTAGAGGGGATGGCAGGAGCGCTGGCTGGAGAAATATAAGGGGTCGCCGGTGATCTCGGAGGAGTCCTCATTGAAACCAGTACACTAGCCACAATCGAAGTAGGGTTGGTGACTATTTCTGGGAGAGCTGGCTCAACAACCAGTGTTGGAAAAGTAGGACTGGTAATTACCTTCAGCTTAGCGATAGGCAGGATAGGCAGCGTTGGCAAAACCACTGACATCTCACTTACCGATGTAGTTGGAAGTGAGATTGGTTTCGTAACTATTGTCCCCTCAGCCTCTTTTCCACTGACCGGTTCAAGCTGATAAGAGGGCAGGTCGTGATACAAAGCATCCAACTCAGCATCGTCTGTTGTGGTTGAAGTACTTACTTCACCTCTAATTCCCTTAGGAAGATTGACTGGCTCCCTTGAAGTCGATGCACCCAAAGACAGAACACCTGTGGTAAGACTTTGTTTGAGTAAGGCATAATGAATATCAGGAAAGAATAACTCACAAAAGATCAAGGTATTACCGAGAAGTGATATCTCCTCAACTGCCTCAGCCGTAGTCTCTTTCTGAACTTCCTCGGCGACAGCATCAATCCCCTTAGGCTCCATAGGAAAGTTTTTGGTAGAGTCAAGACGAACAGCCGGCTCACCTTCACTCTCTGAACCCTCTGTGGTCCATCCTACAGAGCTGGAGGCCAGGGGACTTCCTTTGGAGGTCCCAACACCCGAATGACCGACGTCAGCTGCGTCACCTCCAGAGTCTTCTGAGACGACGAAGTAGCTAACCTCGTCACCTTCTTTATAAGTGAACAGAGGATCATAATAATCCCCCTATTTTCCTACAACCTCGGCTCTCGGTTCTCTCACCGTCTCGGCTCCTGAATCATAGGATAAACAAATGAGTTGTATGAAATATATATAAGTATATGTCGCAAGAATAAAACTGATCTTACTTAGGTTAGGAGCAGCTTTGTCAACAATCTGCCTCGGAGCCGATAGCTTAATGACTAACGGAGCGGGAGGAGGAGGCACCGCGGCTGATTCACCCTCTGGAATAACGGTGGGAGTGTAGCGACGAGACTTCTTCACTGCCCTTTTCCTGTGAGATCCACCCTGCCGTTTTTGTTTGACGTCAGGATCTTCTTCTTCCACTTCTTCTACCTCTACATCTTCCATAGAGGCTGTGCCTACCCCACTAGAGCATCTGGTGGAGCCTCAACACCCGTATTTCCCTTAAAGTGAGGACTCTCTGCGTCTGAAGCCTTATTATCAGCAGTGGCGACAAACTCCCCGAGGCCTGGCAGCGGACCCTCCTGCCTTCACCCCTCTAAGTGACTTTCCACTTCAGCCGTTGAGAGATCAATTTCACACCAAATGAGTTAATAGAAAACCCAGTTGGTGTGAAATTCGAAGTTCTGTACCATTGACAGAACCCCAAAGTTGTTTGAAGGTTCGGAGTCCTCAACGGCATGCACAGCTGCGCTTCAGTACAGCCAGCAATGAAGAACCGCTAGGCACGAGCACCATCAATGAGGCTCCCATGAAGGCCAGGCTGGTGTTCAGGTTACCTACATATAATTGGTCATACCCGAACTGACGAGCAAACCGACTCGGGACATAGGGCTCCAAGTAGCAGGTATCCCCGCTCCTGTATACTAGGTGGGGCGCCCGGATGCTCACTAGCCATTCAAAGACCCCCGGCTCAGCGACGTCTGCCCATCTCCTACATCCATGAATTTTTCGCCATAATCTGCATCGCGAATGTAATAAAAGCACCGAAAAAGACTGTAGAAGTTATGCCGACACAACAGTTTGTGAACCGCGGCCACATAAGTCCGTGACCACGAACATCCCTCAAACCGACGAAGAAGTGTCATTCGGACACCTTCTGGAGGCTCCTCACTGGTTTGGATAGTGGAGGGTCAGTGAAGGGCGAACCATGCCATCAAATAGGTGTATGATAAACCGATCCTGTGGTTTGGTCCGTCGCAAGGCAGGATAGTGCTTTTTTCCCTCTTCGTCATTGGTGGCCTACAGAAAGCCTCCGTCAATGCACGAAGGCCCCACTGAATACAACACACCATTGCAAGGAGAAGTCCAAGGGAACGACCATGGACTAGATGAACAATCGGTAATAAGACGGTTAGAAGAATGACATCGCCAGAAGAAGATGGCACCACACATCTCTTCAGCCAAACCGATAAAAACCCGGCCAAAAGTGCCCTCTGGGATAACAGTCGACAAACCTAGTGATGAAAACTCTAGAGAATTCACCTTTCTCATAGGATCCATCGTCTTCTTCCAAAATCATATCCCCTTGAGAGTGTTCTTGCATCCTTCAAAAAATGTCCTCGTCTGTAACCGCGCAGTGAGCTGCTTCAGGAGCATCTTTTAGGTTGGGGAACAAATAATTCTCTCAGCCCTTCGAACTGCACGAAGCTCCCTTATGGCTCCCATGCATACTCGAGCAAATGTAAAGGTGGCACATCAACTCTCGGTAAGTCTCAAACAAGGCAGGCTCCTGTTTCTTCAGAAGTGCCAACTCCGCCTCGCATGAGAAATATTCTTCATATGGGAGAGATCCTAAAGGCAGGGCAGAGACTTCGCACATCTCGTGCAAAGTCATGCCCAATTCGCCTACAGGGGTGAAGAAAGTCCCTGTAGCTAGACAGTATAACTCAAAATTGGTGTAGAAGTTCGCTACGCTCATCTGAATGCCGTAACAGGTTGCCCCGACAGCCTCGTAGAGCCCCAATCTCTCCAGATCCTCTTCAAAATGGGCCAAGACATATAATGTCAAGTCCCTCCACCAGGCCTTAGGGGGATGAATCCACCCAGAGGTCTTGAAATCAGTGGCTGAATAATTACCACGTGCCTTGAAGAATTGGTTTCCAAAAGTCTGAGCCACGGCGGGATTTTCTCCCACTGGGATGTCTGGGAGAACGTTCCCAGGGTGGAGACCGCATACGCAGCGAGGAGGACCCGCCCTTGTATAACCGAGAGAAGCTATCAATTTTCCCATGTGAACGGAGTCAGTTGTCTGAGTTACTTGCCACTTCATCTTCCTAACCCTCGTCACGCATTGGAAGAAAGACAATGAAAAATGACGCTTGCTAGATGGGAGATAATACTTCTCACCATCCAGATTGAAAATCCACTGCCCTTCCCTGGCCGGCAGTTGGTGATTGGTATCTAGCGCTGCATCCCCGAACATAAAATCGGGCTTCCGATAGATTCTCCGGTCGTAATCCTCGAGGGGAGCAGTAGTTAAGATGCTATTCATAGTATACTGATCTCTGGCATATATAAGGGCATCCCGTAATGAGGCTTGCTCCTGAAATTGTAGGCTAACATTGCTATCCAGTCCCCTGGTTATTCCAAAGAGACTGTTCAAAGGACCTGGGGTATAATGCACTGGAAAAACAAGAAGAAACTATGTTAGTTCATCAGCCGAAGACAAAGAAAGCTACAACAAAAAATTTTGCTTAGGCATAGCTTCGCTCTCCGAGCGAAGCTAGCCTAGCATTAGCTTCGTTCTGAAGCTCAGCTTCACAATCTGCAGCTTAGCTTCGCACTCTGCATGAAAACAGAATGCAGAAGATATCCAAGTGTTAACTGCGCTCCAAAAGCTTAGCTCGCGTTCTGTCACTGAACAAAATGCAAAGAAGTCCCTAAGGGCTAACTTCGCTGGAAAGGCACTTGTACCTAAAATTATTCAAAGGACTTTAAGGTTCTTTTCCCAGCTACGCTTCAAGAGCTAGCTTAGCATCCTGCCATGTAATGGAACGTGGACAGTTCTAAGGGTTAACTTCGCATAGAAGCTTGGAGAAGAGACCATTCGGTTTCTAAATTTCAATTCACGAAATTGAAGGGAAAGTAAAACCCCTAAAAATTTGGTGGATTTGAATAAAGGGAGAGCAATTCCCTGACATCACTGGAGCATAATGAATCACTCCGGGTTTATCATGAAATAGCCAGAAATTGGCTTCAAAAAGAGATGAAAATCTCTGAATAAAAGGGAAAAATCCCTACCTGCAATGGGGCATTCGATGACTGGAGGAGGAGAAGGCCCCTCCGTCGCATAGGTTGCTGCCTCTTTGCCTGTTCGTCTTTTGGGAGCCATGGAAGAACTAAAAAGTTCTGAATATCTTAACGAAGGAGAAAGAGAAGAAAGAGACTTGTTTCTCTAGAAATTCAAAGAGAAGTTATTGCAGGTGTTCTTGAATTGAAAAGGAGGGGGACAAAGTAGACAAGCAGAAAATAAACATTTTTGTTGATTCAAAAGGGAAGATACATTGATACTACATCAAGATTGTCTTTCATATAACAGAATCTTTACTCCAAAGGCATACAAGTTGTCCTATCTACTTTCAAGGTGATAAGCCAAACCAACTGGACACGAAAGGTCTTCCTCCTACACAAGGCCGTAATCCTTCACTTAATGGCAGATTTCACCATCGAGAAGCTGAATCTTCTTTGATGAAAATTAGCAAAGGAAGCTGGATCTTCCGTAATCAAAATTGGCAAGGGACTGGTTACCACCAGAAAGCTGGATCTTTCTTAAATAAAATTGGCAAAGGAAGGATCCGAGACCTTACAGGTGACGCCCGCCTTTCAGAAGTGGATCATCTCGGATAAGCGACTACCAACCCCTTCCCAAAGTGGATCATCTCGGATGAGCAACTGTCAACCTCTTCTTAGAACACGCATCAGCTGCTCCTATATGTTCCTCCTGCTTATGATCAAAGTTGCAAATTAAAAATCAAAGGACAAGTTTTTGGTCTCTTTTATCAAGATGAAAGACTGTCGAGCATAGTTCACTGTAACGTAAACAGAAAACAAGTTAGCATTAAATCAAGAAGAGGGTGAAATGTTAAGTCAAAATTCTTTAGGCGAAGCTATCCAGTTGTGCCTTCAAGATGGATTTCAGCTAAGCAGAGGATAGCCTCACTTGTACAGTAACGATAGACTAGCTTAGCATAAGCCAAGTCTTAGCCCCGCCCAAGGCAGTTAGGCTGGAGAAGCCTCAAAAAGGACCAAGTCCTAGCTTCGTCTATATGGATAGGCCAGACTGACCCAGAGGGACGAAGTCTTGACCCCACCTATATGGCAAAACTGACTCAAACTTAAAAGGACCAAGTCCTAAGCCTTGCCTATATGGCCAATTTAACAGGCAGACAGATCAAGGCAGCGACCCTGCATGAAAAGAGCGAGAATGCTAGCTTTGCCGAGAAGCTAAAAAATAGGGTCGAAACCCTTTTCTGAAAGTCAGCTAAATGCAAAGACTAAGGGAATTTAATCCCTAAGATAGCTGGTAAAGTTAAGGGAGATAAACTCCCTGAAAATCTCTGGATGGCCGAGACTCACTAGCTCTTGGCCAGTTAATGACCAGAGTGGGCGTCCCTACTATTTCAGAGATCTGAATCTCCTTTCCAGGCAACGAGGAGATGTAATAAACAAACTTTTCAGAAAGAGAAAAGTATGTTTCTCTGAGAAGGACTACAAGTGTCCTACTTAGAGGCCTCATGGTCTGACCACGCCACTGCTACTTCGAGATTGGAAGCGCAGGCGAATTTAAGGCATTCAAGTGCTTGGCCTTAAGAAAGAGAATAATCTCCCTTGGGAATGCGCACAAAGTTATTTGAACTTCGAAAAAGGGAATAATCTCCCTTGTCAATGCAAGAGAGGTTATTCTAACCTCAAAAAAGGGAACAACCCTTCTCGCAACTTGCGAAAAGCGGTTAGCCTCGGGAAAGAAACGCCCTTCTAACCCCGATTTAAAACGAAACTACTTCGGGAGACCCAGACGCGAAGCTACCCAGAATCGCGATCTACATGATTTCACGGCGGACTTATTCCAATCTGAAAGTAGGATTGAAAGCGAAGCTAGACTCAACCACTATGGCGACGTTCGCATTTCACGTGCCATCAATCAAAGCAGTTCAAAGTATTTCGGAATTTGAACCATTCTATTGTAGAGTCACAAAAACTTTGAAGGGGGTCTTGTTGACACTCTAAAAAAGACAAGATTCCTAACTGGCCTGAATAATGTCTAACTTGTTGACATCTACAAAAGACAAGTGGCGGACAAGCCGACGACTAGTTTTTCACCCATCTCAAGGGACGAATCAGTAACTTGGACTCTACTGATCCAGTGAAACAGACAATAAGCCAAGATCATCCTTAAAAAACTCGTGAGAAGGCCCAAGCAGGTCCAGAGACACTAAGTTAGCTCAACACTTAGTCTTGCACGAACCCACGAGATAAGTCTCGCATGAGAAACCAAAATTGCTTAGCATCGCAGGAAGCTCCATCTTTGCCTCGCTGCGAGCTAACTTACAGTTTCACCTGGAAATGCTCAGTTAACTTCGCAGAAAGTTAGCTTCACTCTAAGCTCTACGCAGCCGCGCAAAAGGTTGACTGGTAGCTTCGCCACAAGTTTTATCTAGCTCCGCTAGCTTTGCCAGAAGCTTCTCCCAGCTCCGCTATGAGCTCAACGCAACGACTCCGCTGCGAGTCCTTTATAGTCATTTTGACTAAGCAAATTGTAGGCTGTCTAAAAATCAAGCCATTGAAAAGCAGAATTTCAAGACGCAAAGTTAATCTTACCCGCGTCTCAGCCGCTCCAAGGTGCGAGGGTCGAAACCCGCGTCTCAGCATCAATGCGCGAGGGTCCAAACCCGCGTCTCAGCAGCACTAAGGCGCGAGGGCCGAAACCCGCGTCTCAGCATCAAGGCGCGAGGGCCGAAACCCGCGTCTCAACAGCTCCAAGGCGCGTGGGTTGACACCCGCGTCTCAGTTGTAACCGTACCGGTTTTAGGGCCAATCACGGCCCACATAACGGGGAAGGTTAGCCCCCATTATGGAGTGTTTTTAGGAGGCACGTACGCCCCTAAAAACCCCTATAAATAGCCCCGTCGCTATTAAAGAAGGGGTCGGATTTTTCAGTCGGAGGATTTTTGGGAGAAAAGAACTCTGAGAGAAAAGAGAGAAACCCTTCAAAGAACTTGCTGTGTTCAAGTTGCTCTTTGCCTACCTTCTCTTTGAGAGTTTTGATAGACAGAGCTGTGTTACTCCATCAACCACCCGAAGAGAAAAGCCCCGGAAGATCTCGACGTTCACCCGGTCAACGGAGAACAAGATTCACTCTCCATCGCCACACGAAGAACCCAGCCTTAAACAAAGGGAGGATTCAAGACTCAACATCCTCCCTCCCTTGTAATCGGAAGACCGATCTGTTGTAATTTTCTATCCAATCAAAAGAATTTTACAATTTGATCCCCTCTTTTCCTACGCATACAAGAGATGGCGACTCCGCTGGGGACCACATTTGTCACTGACGAATAAATCGTGGCGCAAGGTAACGTCCTCTATAAGGGGAAGATGGTCGAATCGCTCGTAGTCGAGTTCGACCAGGCAAAGTATGAAGAGTTTCTCTCTGCCGGCTCCAAGAGCCCAAAGACCCGCGTCTGTCGCAGGGTCTCTACGGGGACTTGCCCCGAAATCCGCTCTGAGACTCTCTCGGGCGCTGCTACTATGAAGGGTGTCGCAGCCAACTGTGCCAAGCAGGATACACGCGCCAACGTCTCTCAGGAGGCCCGCGTGGTCCCAGGCACAACTGCCTTTGCGACCAACCGCGCCATGCGGAACACACGCGTCAGCGTCTCTCAGGAGACCCGCGTGGTCAAAATCCCTGGTGTCCAGCCAGTCCACCCTCTCCCTCAGCACCAAGTCGTCGTTGGCTTTTCTCCACCACCACGACGCAACCGAAACGCTGAGCGTCGACAGAGGAGGCGTGCGCGTCAACTGCAAGTTAGGAATTCTGATTGTCCGACTGAGACAGGACGCAAAGTTCAACCCGGCGCCTCGGCCGCGCCACGTCCAGCACGTGAAGTCCGCGTTTGGCGGCCCAAACGCGAGACTCCCCAAATTAGGTCCTCTGAAGTCCAACTCACCAAACGCCAAGGCGAAGCCTGCGCGCCTCGTCAAGTGCGAGAGGCTCGCGCCCTTAGGCGTAGGGCCCAGCGGCCTGCTCTCTCTCAAGCGTCCCTGCCCCGACGCACCAATCAGCAACGCGACAGCCGCGTCTCCTCTCAGCAGAGACGCCGGTCACATGTCCTAAAGCGGCGACGCGAGAACCGCGTCTCTGAATCCTGCGTCCAAGTTGTACAGTGCAAGGATGTCTCCCGCCCTCGAAGTTGCGAGGCTAATCTCTTCGATCCTCTTTCCATGGATCTAAGGGATTACTTGACTAAGAAAAGAAGTGCTAATCAAACCACTTCATCATGTTGCTGCCAACGGCTCATCTCCATGCTCTCTGAGTGCCGTTGCGGTTCAGGCGTGAACCAGCAGTCTTTAGTTAGACAGCTGACCCTGATTCCCCTATCAGCCAAAAGAAGACGCTCTCATAGGCGGAGGGTGTTCTCTGACGCTGAGTATCTAGAGCTCACTGCAAATATGACGAGCAGGAGCAGGGGAAAACAACTTGCAGTCAGTTCCGAGGATGAATCTGACTCTGAACCGGAAGGAGTGTACCGACACACCCGCACCCGGACCGGGGCCATTCCCCCGATTGACTGTAATGCCCTAGCTCAGAGTGTTAAAATGAATTACTCTCATTCTGCTGTAGCAGAATCGCAGGCCTCAAACTCTTCTACAGAGAAAGAGGCTTTCACCTACATGACGGGCACTCCTGAGGAGACAGCCCGGCGCCTGGATCAGCAAGCCCAGGTCCAGAGGGAACAACTCGATATGATTCTTGCTCAGCGGGAATCTATTGACTCTCTCAAACAGATGCTCGCACAATTGCTCGAAGACAGGAGGAAATCTCCCCCTAGAAATTCTAAGGGCAAATGAAAAGAGGGAGAAAGCTCGTCTTCCAAGCACTCCGAGAAGAACGGACAGTCTACTTCTGATGCGTCTAAATCCTCATCACAGGAAAAGGACGACCAAGACCGGGGAAAGATTCATTCTAAAAGAATGAACCAGTTGGAGCAACGTCTTGAGGCTCGTACCAACCAGAAAGGCCTCCAAGAAGGAGGAGTGGTCCACCCATATCCAGCCGAATGGGACCTGGTTCCGTACCCGCCCAGGGTCAAGGCTCCAACCTCCAAGCATTTGATGGGAAAGGTTCTCCAAACCAACACATCTACTACTTCAAGTCCCAAACTGGGAATGTGGTAGATAACGACGCCATCCTGGCGCGTCTATTCATCGGCACCCTAAAGGGGCTGGCCTTTGAATGGTTCATGAAGCTCCCAGAAGGTTCCATCAAGAACTGGGGTGATTTGGAGAAGCTTTTCTTAACACGCTTCTTTGAAGATGACTCGGAGGTCAACATGCCTACCCTTTTAGCCACCAAGCAGCGAAAGGGAGAGTCCGTTAAGTCTTTCGTGGAAAGATTTCGGAACGTGGCACTCCGATGCCCAAGCGATATGACCCAGGTTACCCTGGTGGAAACATGCCGCCACAATCTTCAAACCTCACTCCTTGCTCAAATAGGAGTCGCTGAAAGCCGCACCTGAAAATAATTAGTCCAACAAGGTGAACAGGCTGAGGAGATTGTCGCCCGCGTCAGAGCGGAAGAAAACAAACCCAGACCTGAAAGGTCAACGAGGCGCGCGCCAGACACATCCGTCCAAACAAGAAGGAGGGATAACTTGGCAGCAGAGACCAAGTCCCCGTCAAACCTCAACCGGTCAAGGGAAGTGGCTCTTCAAGCTAACCACGGGCCAACAAGCAGTATTCCTTTAAGGATGAACATGTTGACTCGCTCTTCAAACTACTTAACAAGAGCAATCGACTGAAGCTTCCTGAAGCTAGGCGCCCCGAGGAAGTCGGTAAAACCGATAATCCCAGTTACTGCCTATACCACATGATGTTGGGACACCCTACCAAGAGCTGTTATGTCTTCAAGGACATCCTTCAGGCCCTGATTGACGCGGAGGTATTGAAACTCCGACCAGAGCAGAAGAAGGTGACGGCTAATATGACGTCAGTTCTCCAGTTTGGGAGACAACCTCCAACACCCTCTGGAGTAGTCCCTATCCCAAGAGGAGAGCTGAGAATGGTCAACATAGACCCGCACTAGCAGCAAGAAAAGGGCTTGGTACCTATTCCCACACCTCAGGGAGAAGTCATGTGGGTTCATCCCGACCTTATTGACGGTCAGCAATGGACTACTGTGACCAGCAGGAAGTCCAAAGGCAAGGCAAAGGCTTCATCCTACAACGTGGTGTGTGCCTCTTCTCGAGAAGCGGAAACTGATATTCCCTCGCTAACCGACTCAGAAGAGGAGACAATAGTTCTAGCCGCAGGACCTAGTCAGCTGGTGGCGGAAACCCGTTCGGGGCAGCCGTATTTGAAAAAGTATGGCGAAACGGCGGTAACTCCTCCAAGGCCTGCCGCAGAGCCAGCCAAGCCCTCTACGAAGCAACCCGGGGAGAAACAAAAAGAACTTCAGTTTTCTCGAGTTCTTTCGAAGGACGTAGCGGAAGGATCCACAGCACCTTACCGCTTTAATGTCCTGGCTCAGTTAGCCAATATCCCAGCGCGGATTACTCTTTATGAGCTTCTTAGACTATCAAAGTCGACCAGAGAAGCTCTATAAGAAGCTCTGGCTAATGCTGAGGTCTTCATGACCCAGCTACCGAAGGAGGAAGATGTAGAGGATTGCCTCCACGCCTCCCAAAATATTCCCTGCATCACCTTCACGGCAGAAGACATGCAAGTCAAAGGGAAGTATGATCGACCCCTTTACTTCGTAGGGTATGTTGGATCATCTGAGGTAAACCGCATCCAGGTAGATCTCGGGTCTGCCTTAAGCATCATGCCTCGCAGGGTCATGCAACATCTTGGGATTCCTACTCACCGTTTGAGCCTTACCCAAACGACCATTTACGGGTTCAATGCCAATAGTACCCGTCCAATGGGGAAGGTCAAGCTTAAATGCCAGATTGGGGACCTAAGGTCAGAGGTGACATGCTATGTCATAGATGCTGACACCTCCTACAATCTACTGCTAGGAAGACCCTGGATCCATCGCAATTCTATCGTTCCCTCTACTCTCCACCAAGTCATGAAATACATTGACGGGAGTGGAAAGGTGCGAACGTTGATTGCCGAGAGGCATCCGTTCAAGGGAGTGGAGAATTATTTCACAGATTCCCTCCTATATTAGGAATCTATGGAAATAGATGAAGTCCCGCAACCGGAGGAACCAGACTCTGGCAATGAAGCCGACACCGAGCTGGAAGAAGATGAGTGTGTGTGGGAGCTAGATCCACCTGTAACGGGCATTAATAAGCCCGATGTTGATAATACCTCCGTCGATGATGTAGGCGGTTGGTACATTAATGAGGAATTAGATTTAGCGTATTTTTTTGTGTTTGCTTCTGATTCAGTGTCGTCAGACACTAGTACTGACGTGGATGACGATCTCTGGTCGGCAATGGATGCTTTGACATCATTGCATGTACAGGTGAAATCGTCCTTCGGAACATGTCGGAATGTCGGCGATGCGCAAAAATCAATATTCATGGTTCCAGCGAGAAGGAAAGGCCAAAGACCAATTCTTTTCGGACGAATTGAATCCGAACCAATGATCATGAAGAATCAGAAAGCGAGCAAGAACCCCCTCAGTTCGGTCATTATGAGCCAAAGGCACTCAAAATGATGAAAAACATGGGATATGATCTAACCAGCAGGCTCGGGTTAAACTTCGGCAGAGGATGGAGAACACTACTTCGATCCTTTGTGCCGAAAGGAAAAGCATCCGATTATTATCATCGGACGCGCAGGGGGTTAGGCTACGTATCAACTCCGGCTCCATCAGCCTCTGATTCTCGAGAATCGTCAAGCCACGATTACTCTTCCGGCACGTCATCATGGGAGTCAGATGTCAGTGTTGGCAACATCTTCAGGGAACTTTCAGTGAACATGGCCTCAACAAGCCACCTGGAAGACGGAGATGAAGAAATGATCCTGTCCGATACGGATCCTTGGATCAAACATTTAAATACTCTCTGGGATATCCGCTTTGAACAGCGAGAGCCACCCACAGAAGACAAGATTGTTCAGATCAATCTGGGGGATGAAGCTAATCCTAAGCCCATCTTCATAAGTGATCGCCTGTCACCTTCGGAGAAAGAGGATCTAATATCTCTTGTTCAAGAGTATATAGACGTCTTCGCCTGGAATTACGAAGACATGCCCGGACTTGATCCTCAAGTGGCTATGCACCGCCTCAACATCAATTCGGACGTAAAGCCTGTTAAACAACAACAGCGACGATTCCGCCCGGAGATAATGGAGGCGATTCAATCAGAAGTCAGAAAGCTCATAGATTCTGGCTTCATCAGGGAAGAACAACATCCCGACTGGGTAGCCAATATCGTCCCTGTTGCCAAGAAAAATGGAAAGATCCGGATCTGCATCGACTTCCGTGATCTAAACGAGGCTTGCCCCAAAGACGAATTCCCATTGCCAATCACAGACGTCATGATTGACAATACTTGTGGATTCGAACGAATGTCCTTTATGGATGGATTCTCAGGATACAATCAAATCAAAATGTATCCTGACGACGAAAAGCACACCTCCTTCAGGACACCATTGGGGGTCTACTGCTATACCGTCATGCCCTTCGGACTGAAGAATGCAGGGGCAACATATCAAAGAGCCATGAATGCCATTTTCCATCAGCAAATGCGCAAAACAGTGGAATGTTATGTTGATGACATTGCAGTAAAAAGCCGCGCTAAAGGTGATCACATAGCTGACCTAAAGGTTGTCTTCGACATCATGCGGGCCCATCAGTTGAAGATGAACCCTACCAAATCCTTCCTGGGGGTGGCTAGTGGCAAATTCCTAGGGTTTGTTGTAACCTCCACGGGAATTCATGTGGACCTAGAAAAGGTTCGCGCTATCCAGGAGATGCAACCTCCGAGGAATCTCAAGAAACTCAGGGGATTGCAAGGACGATTGGCGTACATCCGCAGGTTTATCTCAAATCTCTCCGAAAGATGCCAACCCTTCGCCAAGTTAATGAAGAAGGGTGTCTCGTTCATTTGGGATGACGCTTGCCAACAAGCGTTTGAGGAAATCAAGCAATACCTCACCCAACCACCAGTCCTTGCAGCTCTGATATCCGGGAAACCTTTCCTGGTATACGTCCGAGCAATGGATCATTCTTTGGGAGCTCTACTAGCTCAGAACGATGATCAAGGACGATAGCAAGCGATCTACTATCTGAGTAGAACAATGATCGGAGCCGAACATCGGTATAATCCGATCGAGAAGGAATGTTTGGCACTAGTGTTCGCCATTCAGAAAATGCGACACTATCTGGTAGGCCAAACTATAAACGTCATATCAAAAGTCAACCCCCTGAGGTTACTTATGACTAAGCCTTCATCATTGAACGGCCGGCTGGCAAAATGGGCCATATTGCTATCCCAGTATGAGATGCGCTTTTTGTCGCAAAAGGCTATTAAGGGACAAGCGGTGGCGGATTTCCTAGCTGAGCACCCAGATCCGAGGGCAGCCAAAGTCTACGAGGATCTCCCAGATGAAATCGCCGAAGTCTACCTCACTCAGACGTCGTTCGAAAGTCAAGTGTGGCAACTCTTCTTTGACGGTGCATCCAGAACCAGCCCAAAAGGACACATAGTGGCAGGAGTAGGAGTAGTACTCGTCTCGCCACAGAACTATGTGATTCCCCGAGCCATCTCGCTAACTGAGCCTTGCTCCAACAATGTGGCGGAGTACAATGCTCTTTTGATGGGGATGCAGTTCGCCGATGAGATTGGCGTTAAAAATCTCGAGGCATACGGCGACTCTAAACTCATCGTCAGCCAAGTTCGCGGGGAGTACGAAGTCAGACATGAGGACCTAGTACCCTACTACAACGTAACTATCCACATGGCCGAGAGGTTCACAAACTTCTACATCGACCATGTACCCGCAGGCAAAATGCGCATGCAGATGCACTCACATCCCTCCCTGCCTCCTTGGCTCTTCCAGCTGGAGCAATGGAGAAGATATTCGTTTACAGCCACGATTTGTATTGTTCGAGAATTGCTCTTGAGGATTATCAGGAGTCAAAGGGAGATTCTCAAAGCAAAGAAGCGCTGGAATTGTCAACCGATCCAGAGCCTAGAGACTGGCGATTCCCCTACATTGATTATGTCCTGTATGGCATCCTGCCTGAGGACACCAAGGAAGCGGCTGCCGTTCGAAGGAAAGCCCCTAAATTCTACTATAATGCGATTACACGAACACTGTATCGTCGATCGCATGACGGGATATTGCTTCGCTGCCTTTCACAAAAGGAGGCACAGGAGGTATTGAAAGAAGCCCATGACGGCATGTGTGGAGCCCATCAACCTGGGCCAAAACTTGCATACCGACTCCAAAGGTTGGGATATTATTGGCCCAAGATGATCGCTGACGCCATCACCTATGCCAAAAGATGTCACGCCTGCCAAGTACATGGCGATTTCATCCATCAAGCACCAGGCTACCTTCACTCCACGGCTTCTACTTGGCCATTTGAAATGTGGGGGATGGATGTGGTTGGCCCTATCAGCCCACCGTCATCAAAAGGACATCGGTTTATTTTGGCAATAACCGATTACTTCTCCAAATAGGCTGAGGCCGTTCCTTTGAAGGAGGTGAAGTCTTCTGATGTGATCAAGTTCGTAAAACATCACGTCATTTATCGTTTTGGGGTACCACGGCGAATTGTCCACGACAGCGGACCCCAGTTCATCAGCCAGGCTTTCCAGAGATTCTGCGCCAAGTTCAGAATCCAGAGTGTGTCCTCAACGACATACTACCCCGCCGCTAATGGCCTCGCAGAAGCTTTCAACAAGACCATTGGCAAGCTTCTCAAGAAATTCGTCTCGAAAAGTCAACGTGACTGGGACGACAAGCTGGGTGAATGCTTATGGGCTTACCGCACAACTGTGCGAACCCCGACTAAAGCTACGCGATTTTCTTTGGTATATGGGTGTGAAGCCGTACTTCCACTCGAAATCCAAATTCCATCTCTACGCGTCGCCCTGACAGCGGAGATGACAACAGAGGAGAAGCATCGACAGCGACTCCAAGAATTAGAAGCCTTAGATGACAAACGTCTCCAGGCCCAGCAACAAATCGAGCTTTACCAAGCTCGAGTCACCAGAGCCTTCAACAAGAAAGTCAAAGTGCGAACTTTCAAGAAAAGCGACCCTGTCTTAGCTGTCAGAAGACCCATGGTGATGACGCACAAGACAAAAGGAAAATTCCAGCCCAAATGGGAAGGACCATTCGTAGTAGAGTCATTCTACTCAAATGGATCGTATCGCCTCATAACTTCAAATGGCGATACACTCATGATGCCAATCAATGGCAGATTCTTGAAGAAGTACTATCCTTAATAGTACTCCTCCTCCGATCAAGTTCAAAATTACACCTCTGATCAGAACAAGAAGAGCTTCTTTATTAATATCCGACGCCTCCAACGGCTAAGGATAGAGGAAAATGTTGGCCTTTAAGCCTAACATAAGTCTTCGACAACTCATCATGCTGAGGGGAAAGCATGGCTAGCCCAACTCAAACGGTAGTTGGTAAAGGCACCTCAAACCCGTTGACAGCTGAGGATTTCCTAAAAATCCTAAGGGACATGTTCCCCTTTGATCCGACGCCTCCAACGGCTAAGGATAGAGGAAAATGTTGGCTTCTAAGCCCAACATAAATCTTCGACAACTCATCATGCTGAGGGGAATAGCATGGCTAGCCCAACTCAATCGGTAGTTGGTAAAGGCACCTCAAATCCGTTGATAGCTGAGGGTTTGCTAAAAATCCTAAGTGGACTCGACCCCACTCTCCCCTCCAAAATCCCTTACCAATTCTCATCCACAGAATGGTAGGTTTACAAAATACAGTCGTCGCCAAGTTAACACTATACCTCTGGCACTTCAAACTTCACTTGTCAATTCTCATCAATAGAATGACAGGTCCTCAAATTGCTCATATCGCAAATTCAAATTTGCCAAGTTAACACTACACCTCTGCCACTTCAAACTTCACTTGTCAATTCTCATCAATAGAATGACAGGTCCTCAAATTGCTCATATCGCAAATCAATTTCCGTCAAGTTAATACCACACCTCTGACAAATTACTGTTAAGTTAACACTATACTTCTAAACAGTACATCGAGTTTCTGTCAAGTTAACATCACACCTCTTGAAGATCACCTAGAGGGGGGGTGAATAGGTGATGGCTAATCTAATGGTCACTTGTGAACAAATAATGCGGAATTAAAACTAAGTTGACCAAATTAAAGTTTCTTTTAATTAAACACTTATGTATAACTCAAGAGTGTTGCCGAATTCCCCTTGCGAGGCTCTGGACAAGCTCCTCTAGATTCCCCTTGAATGGGTTGAGGTGCCGCGTTGGCTCTCTTGGTTGAATACTAGTGTTAACAACAATCCCACGCAATTATATATCAATTAAGCACAAGGGTATATATCATGCATATATAAGATGAACACAATGAAAGTAAATGCAAGATATAAAATAGAGACAAAGAGAGAGAGAGGGAAGAGTAAGCAATCGCAAACACAAAGGGTTTGTTTCGAGGTTCGAGCACACTTGCTCTACATCCCCGCCTTCGACACACGAAGGGTTTCCACTATGCAAGATCCCAATGGATCTCTCCTCGGTGCCGTACACCTACAAACCCTCGGACTCCCAAGTCCCGTACACACGCAAGTCCACCGACTCGCCGAGGCCGTACCTCTACCACCAAGAGTTCACAACCGAACTCCAACCACCAACAACGAGCACACTTGCCCGTTTCCTCAAATACAAAGAAAAGATCTCTTTGATGATCACAACACTTGATCACCTAAAGAGCACTCTCACTACAACACACCTATAAGAATATCTAGCAATGGATAGCTCAAGTGTGGTGTGAGAAAATCAAGGAAAGAAAGCTTTGATGGAAAACTCAAGAAATCACTTTAACACTCTCTTGATAAAAACTCTTCCTTTTGATTGGAAGTATTTGCACTAAAATCTTGTAGAGAAACTCCTCTAAAAGTGTCTGAAAAACAGCTCAAGAAGTCTCCTAAATGTTCTATCTAAAACAGATGACAAAAACCCTTTATATAGGCTGCCCAGAAAAAGAGCCGTTGGGGTTCTGTCAGAGCTGGCGGTCGACCGCCGGTCGACCGGCCAACGGTCATTTTTCTGACCGTTGCAGCCACCGGTCGACTGGTGAGTCGACCGCTCTTCTGGAAAGAACTGTCGGTCGACCGATCCGGTCGACTGGCATTTTCCAGAGAGCAACAGGTTTGGGTCGGTCGAGTCCCGGTCGAGTCCCGGTCGACTGATACGCACATGCACAAAAACTGTGCATGTCGGTCGAGTGCCGGTCGACTGCCGGTCGACCGGTCACTGAGAAATTCTGAAAAATCAGAACTTCCAGGACCTGGACAATATGGATTTAGGTTTTGGGTCTTGGATAAAATATTTTGGTCTTGAAAAATCATAGAGTATGAGCATGTGTCATACTACTATCAAGGTAAAATACTTGGTAAAAATTCTTTTGATAAAAACCTAATTTTCCATGAAATGTTTTTCCAAACCTTTATCAAATACAAAAACAAGATATTTGAGTCCATTTAAAAGCATAGTGTGTATGGATATGATCCACTCCACAATCAATATGAAATATCTATGTTTTTGAAATCTAGTATACAACTTGGTTTTGGTTAAAGAATATACATGATAGAAATACCAAAAACCAACAAATATTTTGTCTCAAAGAAAAATCTTTTTCTAAAATAAAAGTTCTTTTCTAAAAACAAAATCTTTTATGAAATCAATTAAATCAAGAGTTCTATCAAGAGTGTGTGTGTGTGATATAACTTGAGCAATCCACCAACTATCTATCCTTTACATTTTTACTAAAACAAACAAAAACAAATTCTATACCTAGACACAAGTCTTCAACTTCTTGAAGTCTTCACTTGAAGCTTCACATCATCTTGACTTGGTCCAAGCTTGATCCAAAGCTCCTTGGATCACAACATGCAAGCTCCAAATCTTGATCTTTTAACCTTTGTTGAGCTTTGCACCTACTAAGATCTTGATCATGAAATCTGTCACTAATTAGCACAAGATCATTAGTAAATATAACTTCATGAGTTGATCATCATCAAAACTAGGGCGATAGGCCTTTGGGCCAACAATCTCCCCCTTTTTGATGATGACAAAACTCATGAAATTATATATGCATGGATTAAAGTAAAGCTTCAAAGAAGCTCCCCCTTAACTCATGCATATCAAATAAATGATAAAGATATGTCAATAAAAGCACATGACATGTATGCAATGTAGGAGATGCAATCATATAAATCAAATCATAAATCAAATCTTTTGCTCCTAATTGCAAGACAACATATATACATAAATACAAATCTTACTCCCCCTTAAGAAAGGAACCAAATACTTCTCCCCCTAAAGTAAGGAAATTATGAAATCATGCATATAAAATCACAAATTCTTCTCCCCCTTTTTGTCAATCATCAACAAAGGGTTCAAAGAAAAATACATCAAACAAATGTTTCTCCCCCTTTAAGGAAATCAAGGAGGGTAAATACAAATTAATCAATAAAATTTATATGCGATATAAATTCATGAAGAGGAAGACGTTAAGTTAGCTTCCCGACACATATACATTACATGAAAGAGGGATGACAAGCCCTAATTCACATAACGTATAATATGTCATGCATAAGAGGAGATGTGAAGCTCCCCTACACACGTATATCATATAAAGAAGAGTTGTCAATCTCCTCAATTTATAATATACTCAACATGAATCTATATGTAAGAGAGATGTTAAGCTCTCCTTGCATATAGACAATACAAATCAAAAATTTTGAATTTTTTCTTATGAAAACAAAATTTTGAAATATCTTAAAATACAATATTTTCTTTTAAGGTACCAAATGTAGAGCAACCAAATTTTGAATTTTGATACCAATTATGAAATACAATGCATAAGCTTGAAGATAAATAAGATTTGAAGTAAGCTTAGCATTAACAATTTTGTGCTTAAAAATATAAGAGTCAATTTTAGCTAAAGCACAAGTACAAATCATATATATGTATGAAAAGAGTATATCAATTGAAGTAGATACATACATATATGAAAGAACAAAATATGAGTATATACAACAAGAGTCAAATTGATACCAATTGAAAATATCTAATGATACCAATTGAAAGTAAGCATAAGTGTATACATCATATAATCTACCATATGAAGAATTCGAACTAGTTAAATGAACTTGTTTTAAGAACTAGTACGAGATCCTTCCATCAAGGAATAAGTTAAAAAGTTTTTCATGAAAGATCAATGAAACACAAGGCACTAAAAGCACTCTATCCATAAAGTCCATATCAAAAAGAAGTGAGTGTGATAGTGTTATGTGAAACATGGTATCATGAAAATTAGCAATAAAACTCAATATTCCTTAAAATCATAAATTTCGAAAATACGAAAATCATCACAAATTTTAATATATGAAAATCATCAAAATTATATTTCATAGCATATGTATGTTTTGACAAGACATTAAGTATACATACATATCCCCAAAATTCAATTGAGTCCTTATAAATAGATTTGCATGAAAAGCAAATGACTCAAGGGTTATCCATGTATATTTTAATGTTTTGGCAAAAGAAACTTATACATGAAATGAAATCACATGATCATAACATAAATCCAAATGGGAATACAAGTTTAAGAATGTAATGATCATCAACATAAGGCTATACTAGTACATCTAATAGGCACAAATAAGCATTCAACCCAATCATATATAGATTTATTTGTGGTCCATAAGGTGTACAAGTATAAATCCAAGTGTTGACAAATACTAACATCTAAACTAATATTCAATACAATGAAGCATCAAAATTTTGAAATCACAAAAGAATTTATCCATAAAATAGGATCATGTGCAATACTTGAAGAATAGATAACTAGTTTAAATGAATTTTTGACAAACTAGTTAAAGATCCTTCATAAATAAAAAATCATATGTTTTTCATGAATAATACTAAATACATAAAAGTTCAAGCACTCATATTCCATAAAGCTCCAAATTATATATTTTCTTAAAGATAGAGTGTTCAAAGGTTATGTAAATAGTGTCTACATGAAAATAGTCATTGAAGCCCAAAAACGATCATAAGTCAAATTTTTAACAACAAATCATGAAAAATCATTTTTCACTAAAATCAACAATTTTCATGGTATATGTATGGTTTATACAAATCTAACAATATGCATACATATCCCAAAAATAAAAGAGTCTATTAAATGTTTGCATGAAGGCAAGAGACTCACGGGTATACATGTATATTTATTAGATTTGAATTAAGCATGCATATACATGAAGTAAATCACAAAAATTGGCAAAACATGTCTATATGAGAATTATCAAAACTAGATTATACATATGCATAAAGTGGATACAAGTGAGCATGAAGTTCAAATTATTTAAGAGTCAATTGTAATTCACTATTTGTATATGTATACATACAAGTTTGACAAATCTACATCTAAGCATGTAACTACCACATAAAGCACAAATCAAACAAAATCATGAACATGCTATGAATGTATGAAATAAGTAAAAGCATGTATATAAAAATAGGAGTTAAGAAATTGTTACCAACTTCAAAGCTCCAAGCATGGTGGTCTTTTCCACCAAAATTTCCTTGATAGCAATGCATCTATAAGAGTGTCCATCATGTCCATTGCATTGGCTACCAATGAAATACACCTAGAGGGGGGGTGAATAGGTGTAATTGCTAATCTAATGCTCTTTTCAAATTTTACTTAAGTGAGTGATGCAACGATCTCTCAAAACACGACTAAGAGCCGAATACCCCTTGCGAGGTTCTGAACTCCTTCCTCCCAATTCCCCTTAAATGGGTTAGAGGTGCGCAATGCAACCGTGTTGTATTGAGGTGTGATCGAACAATTCCAAGTATGAAATGCGATGATGAAATGCACACAAGTATTGTAGCAAGAAATATTGAAGGCAAGTAAAATAAACAAGTAAGGATAGCACAAATAAAAGTTAGTTCACAAGCAATAAATTGGAAGTAATTTAAAGCAAGAAATTAAGCAAGAGGAACGCCAAGCCAATCGCAAACAAAGTGATTTGTTTCGAGGTTCGAGCCCGTAGCTCTAGTCCCCGCCTTCACCTCCGTGAAGGGTTTCCACTATCCCCTTAGGATCCCGTACAAGTTAGGCCTCCAAAGACCTCAAGCCCGTAGCTTCACCTTACAAAGAAATTCCCCTTAGGAACTTGTCTCCACAAGAACAAAGGATTACAAATTGGTGATCTCAACTAGACCACAACACTCTTTCTCTTTTACAAACACTCTCACACTTTTACAACTTCACCTATAGAAAGAATATGAAATTTTTGGCTCTATGAAGTGTTTGTGAGAAAAGCTTCAGTTGTAGAGTGATATTAAGAATCAAACAACAACTGAAAATCAAATTTAAAAGAATGGAAATGAAAGCTTTAAACTA
Source organism: Agave tequilana (assembly GCA_038442645.1). Lineage (NCBI taxonomy): Eukaryota > Viridiplantae > Streptophyta > Magnoliopsida > Asparagales > Asparagaceae > Agave > Agave tequilana. The sequence continues at coordinate 129,055 of JAVJIF010029965.1, forward strand.
TTTTTCTCTTTCTCTTGAAAAACAATGAAAACTTGTATTTTTCTTGGTTTTTAACTAAGGCCTATTCTCCACTATTTATAGGGAGAGAATAGGTTAAAAACTCTGATTTTTCCAGCTAAAAACTTCTGCAAAAGCACCCCAACAACTCCTAAAAACTCTGTTAAAGAGAAAACATAAAACAGATTTTCAGAACAGCCCAAAGAGGAAAGAGCCGTTGGGCTTGTTGCAGGCCTACCGGTCGACTGCCGGTCGACCGGTGCTCTGCTGGCAAAAGAGCCGTTGAGGCTCCGGTCGACTGCCAGTCGACCGATCTCACAGAAGGAAACACAGTTTCCTTCTATCGGTCGACCGACCCAGTCGACCGAAAGATACAGAGAGCAGACCACAAAAATCAGTCGACCGATATTTAGGGTCGGTCGACCGGCAGACATGCACAGCCTCGTGCATGTCTGGCCACAGCAGCCGGTCGACTGATATTTAGGGTCGGTCGACCGGTCTGCCTGGAAAACAGTTTTCTGGGCAGATTTTTGAGTTAGAAAAATTTGTAAAAATTCCTTTAAAAATCTTAAGCTAAGTGTTATGCTGAAAATAGTTTATATACATGTATTTAAACAAGTTTTGAAGATATAAGGCTTTGGGTACATGTATGTATAAACTAAGGCATAAACCTAGAAATAAATATTTTGAAAACATAGAAACATACAAAACAAATGTGTGTGCAAATCCTAGAGCCAAATTTCACATATTCTATCTTTACAAAACTAAACTTACAAACTACACAGGTCTTCAAGACTTCAACTTGAGCTATCTTCTCTTGATCTTCAATATTGCAATTTGAGCCCAATTTGACTTGTCTTGAGTCCAATAGCTTGTATTTGAGTCCAAAAACTTTGTATATGAGTGAGAGTACTTCTAGTATGATAATAAACCTGAAACACACTTAAACAACAAATAATATTAGTACAAATAACTAATATGTTTTGTAATCATCAAAATACACTAAACATGGGTTGATTGTAACCTTGGGCCAACAATCTCCCCCTTTTTGATGATGACAAAACATATGAGTTATTAAACAAATAAAAGAGGAAAGAGGCTCCCCCTTAAACAATGCTATATATTTAACATGAATATGAGAAACTATGTAAGCATACAAAAATCATCTTTTTTTTAAAAACAAAGTCATCACCATAAATAAGAAACTCAAACATATTAAAACAACTAAAAAAACAACTTAGTATTTCTCCAAACTCATACATTTTTCTCCCCCTTTTTGTCATACATCAAAAAGGGTTAAAACAAAAAAAATTTAACACATATTAAAAACCAAAACAAAACAAACTAAGATACTTTAAGTATCAATTTTACAAACATTTAATTCACCACAAATAAAAGAAAATCTTGCATAATCTAAAGGTTTTGTGAAAATATCCGCAAGTTGAAAATCGGTAGAAACAAAATCAATATCTATGTCACCTTTTTCAAAGTGATCTCTAAGAAAATGATATCTAATGTCTATATGTTTGGTTTTACTATGTTGATTAGCATTTTTGGTCATGTGAATAGCACTAGTATTATCACAATAAATTTTAACATGATCAAAATGCAAATCAAAATCGAGAAGAGTATGTTGCATCCAAAGAACTTGTGCACAACAAGCTCCGGCCGCTACATACTCCGCCTCGGCGGTTGAAAGGGCTACACTATTTTGCTTTTTGGAAGACCAAGACACAAGACAATTGCCCAAGAATTGGCAAGTGCCACTTGTGCTCTTCCTATCTACCCTACAACCGGCATAGTCGGCATCCGAATAACTAGTCATGGTAAATTGGTTAGTTTTCGGATACCACAAACCTAAATCAATTGTGCCCTTAAGATACCTAATTATGCGTTTTACCGCTATTAAGTGTGATTCCTTAGGACATGATTGAAAACGTGCACACAAACATACGGAAAACATTATATCCGGCCTACTAGCCGTAAGATAGAGTAAACTACCAATCATGCTACGAAATAATTTGATGTCTACTTCCTTACCTTGTTCATCCTTGTCAAGTTTCGTAGTGGTTGCCATGGGAGTCTTTGCTACTTTGGATCCTTCAAGCCCGAACCTCTTGATGAGTTCTTTGGTGTACTTGGCTTGGTTGATGAATGTCCCATCGCTACGTTGCTTGATTTGAAGTCCAAGGAAGAAGTTGAGCTCCCCCATCATAGACATCTCAAATTCCCTTTTCATGCATGATTCAAAATTCTTGCAAAGTGAAACATTAGTAGATCCAAAAATAATGTCATCAACATAAATTTGAACTATGAGGATATCTTGATCTATATGTTTGGTAAATAATGTTTTATCCACTTTTCCTTTCTTAAAATCATTTGAAATCAAAAATGAAGACAATCTTTCATACCAAGCCCTAGGGGCTTGTTTCAAACCATATAGTGCTTTATCTAATTTATAAACATAATTAGGGTGTGTAGGATCAACAAACCCGGGGGGTTGTTCAACATACACCTCCTCATCAATATAACCATTAAGAAAAGCACTCTTTACATCCATTTGAAATAACTTAAAATCTTTAAATGAGGCATATGCTAAGGTCATCCGTATGGCTTCGAGCCGTGCTACGGGTGCAAAGGTTTCTTCAAAATCGATCCCTTCGATTTGAGTGTAACCTTGGGCAACTAACCTAGCCTTGTTTCTAACTACATTACCCGATTCATCCAACTTGTTCTTAAAGATCCATTTAGTGCCAATAGTAGGTCTATCTTGGGGCCTAGGAACAAGGTGCCAAACTTGGTTGCGCTCAAATTGATTGAGCTCCTCTTGCATGGCAAGCAACCAATATGAATCGGCCTCGGCCTCGAGGACATTTTTAGGTTCTATGTGTGAAATAAAGCAAAATTACCACAAAAATCTTGAATCTTAGAGCGAGTGGTTACCCCTTTTGATACTTCACCTATGACGAGGTCCTTGGGATGATGAGGATTGAATCTCCAATCCTTTGGTAGTGGTTGAGAGGGCTCCTCTTCATTTGCTTGATGTTTATTTCCTTGAGCCTCTTCCACTTTGGCTTCACTTCCATCACCATCCTTTGGCTTGTCTCCCATGGTAGAAGCATCCTCCAAGGTCACTTTCTCCAAACCTTCATCTAAAGCATCAATTTCTACACAATTCTTAACAAACTTGTTAGATTCCTCAAATTTAACATGAATAGATTCCTCAATAGTCAAAGTTGACCTAATGAAGACTCTATAAGCCTTACTAGTATTTGAGTAACCTACAAAAATAGCCTCATATGCTTTTGCATCAAATTTTCCCAAATTAATATTTGTATTTAAAACAAAACATTTGCAACCAAACACTTTGAAATAAGAAACATTAGGTTTTCTAGAAAAATACATCTCATAAGAAGTCTTAGTAGTATTTTTACATAGGAAAACACGATTTGCAATGTAACATGAAGTATGAACGGCCTCGGCCCACAAATAATGTGGTAGGCCATATTCATTCAACATTGTCCTAGCCATCTCTTGTAAAGTACGATTTTTCCGCTCAACTACTCCATTTTGTTGTGGAGTTCTAGGACAAGAAAGTTCATGTTTTATTCCATGTTCCTCACAAAAAGTGGTAAAGGGAAGGTTAATGAACTCACCTCCTCTATCACTTCTTATTTTAATTATTGAGGAGTCATTTTCCTTTTCAACTCTTTTCTTAAAGGCTTGAAAATGTGAAAAGGTTTGACTTTTATGTTCAAGAAAATAAACCCAAGTAAAACGCGAAAAATCATCTACTAAAACATAAGCAAATCTACTCCCACTTAAACTTTTGGTTTGAGTTGGGCCAAATAAGTCCATGTGGATTAGCTCTAATGGACGTGATGACATGATATCCTTAATTGATTTGAATGAGGACTTAGTTTGTTTCCCAAATTGACATGCGTCACAAACTCGGTCCTTTTCAAAGTTCAATGAAGGAATACCCTTCACCATTTCCTTAGAGTTAAGCCTAGAAATATGGTCAAATGAAACGTGGCCTAATCTCCTATGCCACAACCAAGAGTCGTCATCGAGGGCTTTTAAACATGTTATATTACAAGACATATTTAACATATCAATCATATAAACATTGCTTTCACGAAAACCGGAAAATACACAAACATTAGAAGTTCTATCAATCACTTTACAAGAAACATTATCAAAAACAACATCAAAACCTTTATCACAAAGTTGACTAACACTCAAGAGATTATGCTTGAGGCCATCAACTAAAATCACATTTTCAATTAAAGGAGAGGTGCCAAGTTTTACATTACCAATACCGATGATTTTACCCTTGGCGTCATCTCCGAAGGTGACGGTGCCACCTTCATGATATCTTGATAGGGTTGCAAAGTTGTTGATGTCCCAAGTCATGTGCCTTGAGCAACCGCTATCAAGATACCATAAACCTCTACGTCTTTGAGCTTTGGAAAGTACCTACATCATTTAAAACAATAGTTGACTTTGGTACCCAAACTTTCTTGGGTCCTTGAAAGTTAGTGTTACGAACCCAAACATTATGGTGTGATGCACTTAGTCTATCATAACAAAAATTAGCTAAGTGTCCTTTCCGTCCACAATGTGAACATGAGTACACTTTTCTATACATAAATGCATGGTGTATATGTGAAGTGTGAGCATGCTTTGGGGGTTTGCCATGATGCATAGGTTGTGTAGCATGTACATGAGCATGAGCATGATGAATATTTTTCTTAGGAGCTTGTTTCTTAGGAAACATATTCTCCATCTTCTTTTTATCAAACTCACTACACTTTTTCAAAACAACATCTAATGAGTCTAATCTTTCCTTAAGCATGGCAATCTCATTAGAGTCTACAAATGGGGTCTTTCCTTTACAAGCAATCTTATATTTTCAAAATCATTTTTAGTGGAAACTAAAGAAGAATGTAAATCATTATTTTCTTTAGAAAGATTTACAATTTGAATATTAAGTGATTCATTGTCCTTTTTCATTTTTAAATATTTCTTCTTTAAGAAATCATAATTACCAGAAAGTTCCATAAAAGCTTCTCCTAGCTCATCCATGGATAAATCATCATCAAGAAGAGTTGAGGGGGTTACCTTGCTTGTGCTCTCATTTGCCATGAAGCACATATTGGCGGTGTCGATCTCCTCCTCGGATTCACTTTCGTCATCCCATGTTGCTTTCATAGCCTTCTTCTTGTATGGCTTCTTGGATGAGGATGGCTTCACTTGTTCCGGACACTCCGCTACTATGTGTCCCGGCTTTTGGCAATTAAAGCAAATGATCTTCCTTTCTTCCTTGCCTCCTTGCCATCTCCTCCTTCCTTGGTACTTTGCCTTGTTGTACATCCTCCGGACATTTTTGACTAGAAGTGAGAGCTCCTCGTCATCTTCTTCTTCGTCATCTTCGTCGGAGTAGGTAGCATGACTTTTGAAAGCAATGGTCTTCTTTTTGGTAGGTGCCATGTCCTCCCTTGCCTTTCTCTCCATCTCATGGGTCTTCAAGTTACCAATGAGTCCAATGAGCTCAATCTCATCTTTGTCATTGAGTTCCTTCAATGTTGTAGCTTTCACTTCCCATGATGGAGGGAGAGCCCGGATGATCTTTCTCACCCTTTGGTCATTGTTGATTTCTTCACCTAGAGAAGCAAGACCATTAGTAATCTTTGTAAACTTAGTAACCATATCATCTATGGTTTCATTCTCTTGCATGCAAAAATTTTCATATTGGGACCGAAGAAGGTCTATCTTGGCCCTCTTCACTTGTGATGTCCCCTCATGTGTTACTAGCAAATGGGTCCAAATCTCATAGGCGGATTTGCAATGGATGACTCTAGCTATGTCATCATCATTGAGGGCTTGTAGGAGTGCATAATGTGCCCTAGCATTGGCATCAAACTCCTTGGTCTCAATTTCGGACCAAGTAGATTCATCACCGGGGGGTACACTAAATTGTTTAGTCACGGCCTTTGCAACTCGACTACCTAGAGATTGCAAGAAAACGGTCATCTTAACCTTCCATATGGGAAAGTTAAGTCCATCAAACTTAGGGGGTGTCTTAATACCATCGGCCATGTTTACTATGTGGAAATGAATGAAGTGATTAGCAATATAAGGATCTCTCTAAGGTTGTTAAGCCAAATCCTAGAGTCCAGGCTCTGATACCAATTGAAATACACCTAGAGGGGGGTGAATAGGTGTAATTGCTAATCTAATGCTCTTTTCAAATTTTACTTAAGTGAGTGATGCAACGATCTCTCAAAACACGACTAAGAGCCGAATACCCCTTGCGAGGTTCTGAACTCCTTCCTCCCAATTCCCCTTAAATGGGTTAGAGGTGCGCAATGCAACCGTGTTGTATTGAGGTGTGATCGAACAATTCCAAGTATGAAATGCGATGATGAAATGCACACAAGTATTGTAGCAAGAAATATTGAAGGCAAGTAAAATAAACAAGTAAGGATAGCACAAATAAAAGTTAGTTCACAAGCAATAAATTGGAAGTAATTTAAAGCAAGAAATTAAGCAAGAGGAACGCCAAGCCAATCGCAAACAAAGTGATTTGTTTCGAGGTTCGAGCCCGTAGCTCTAGTCCCCGCCTTCACCTCCGTGAAGGGTTTCCACTATCCCCTTAGGATCCCGTACAAGTTAGGCCTCCAAAGACCTCAAGCCCGTAGCTTCACCTTACAAAGAAATTCCCCTTAGGAACTTGTCTCCACAAGAACAAAGGATTACAAATTGGTGATCTCAACTAGACCACAACACTCTTTCTCTTTTACAAACACTCTCACACTTTTACAACTTCACCTATAGAAAGAATATGAAATTTTTGGCTCTATGAAGTGTTTGTGAGAAAAGCTTCAGTTGTAGAGTGATATTAAGAATCAAACAACAACTGAAAATCAAACTTAAAAGAATGGAAATGAAAGCTTTAAACTATTTTTCTCTTTCTCTTGAAAAACAATGAAAACTTGTATTTTTCTTGGTTTTTAACTAAGGCCTATTCTCCACTATTTATAGGGAGAGAATAGGTTAAAAACTCTGATTTTTCCAGCTAAAAACTTCTGCAAAAGCACCCCAACAACTCCTAAAAACTCTGTTAAAGAGAAAACATAAAACAGATTTTCAGAACAGCCCAAAGAGGAAAGAGCCGTTGGGCTTGTTGCAGGCCTACCGGTCGACTGCCGGTCGACCGGTGCTCTGCTGGCAAAAGAGCCGTTGAGGCTCCGGTCGACTGCCAGTCGACCGATCTCACAGAAGGAAACACAGTTTCCTTCTATCGGTCGACCGACCCAGTCGACCGAAAGATACAGAGAGCAGACCACAAAAATCAGTCGACCGAAAGATACAGAGAGCAGACCACAAAAATCAGTCGACCGATATTTAGGGTCGGTCGACCGGCAGACATGCACAGCCTCGTGCATGTCTGGCCACAGCAGCCGGTCGACTGATATTTAGGGTCGGTCGACCGGTCTGCCTGGAAAACAGTTTTCTGGGCAGATTTTTGAGTTAGAAAAATTTGTAAAAATTCCTTTAAAAATCTTAAGCTAAGTGTTATGCTGAAAATAGTTTATATACATGTATTTAAACAAGTTTTGAAGATATAAGGCTTTGGGTACATGTATGTATAAACTAAGGCATAAACCTAGAAATAAATATTTTGAAAACATAGAAACATACAAAACAAATGTGTGTGCAAATCCTAGAGCCAAATTTCACATATTCTATCTTTACAAAACTAAACTTACAAACTACACAGGTCTTCAAGACTTCAACTTGAGCTATCTTCTCTTGATCTTCAATATTGCAATTTGAGCCCAATTTGACTTGTCTTGAGTCCAATAGCTTGTATTTGAGTCCAAAAACTTTGTATATGAGTGAGAGTACTTCTAGTATGATAATAAACCTGAAACACACTTAAACAACAAATAATATTAGTACAAATAACTAATATGTTTTGTAATCATCAAAATACACTAAACATGGGTTGATTGTAACCTTGGGCCAACAACCAAGGCACCAATCCTCTCACGTTTTGTGAGAGCCCTCACCTACATCAAAATCAAAAGGTGGGGGTTTTGGTACCCATATTTTCTTGGGTCCTTTGGGTTAGCATTGTTGTAAGGAACCCAAAATTTATTATACTTAGCAAAATATAGATATGGTTTCTTATCAAAACAATATTTTGTTAGATGGCCTTTGCGGCCACAATATGTACAAATGTACACCTTAGCATGATGCTTATGAGTGTGATTGTGATCGTGTTGTGCATCATAAGCATGAGCATGATGTGTATGTGCATGAGCATGTGGAGTTTGTTTCTTGGGAAACATGGACTCCAATCTAGTATGTTTAAATGCACAAGAGTTCAAAGTTGAACTCAAATTATTCATTTTATTTTTCAAGTTCTTAATCTCATTAGTAGTGGCATGAAAAGCATGATGAGATGAAGAATCATTTTTCTTTTTCTTCTTAGCAACAAAATCTTTTTCTTTTCAATAAATTTTCTTTTCAAAGTAATATTTTCTTGAAAGATATTTTCTTTTTGTTTTTCCACCAAGTCAATCTTTTCTTTCAAAGTATTGTTTCCTTCACACAAAATACTCAATTTAGAAAATAAGGAAACATTCTCATTTTTCAAATCTTCTTTTTCTTTTTCTAAACATGCAAGTTTATTTTTCAAGGAATCATTTTCTACATGCATGCAATCAAATTTCTTTTTCAAAATATTGTTATCTTTTTCTAAGCATGCAATGTTATCTCTAAAAGAGTCATGTTCTACATGCATGCAAGCAATTTCCTTTTTCAAGTTTTTATTATTCCTTTTAAGCATGTCATATTTTTCAAGTATAAGATGACAAAAGGTAGTGAGCTCATCATATGACATGTTCTCATCATCGGATTCGGAATTTACCTCAAGGGGGTCATCCCCTTGGACCATGTAGCACTTGTTGGAGGTGTCGCTTCCAACATCCGAATCGCTCCCCGCATAGTATTGTTCATTTTCGCTAAGGGAGATGAGGGTGTTCCATACTACAAAAGCCATATCAATATTAGCAACCCTACATAAATAATCATCATTTAGGGTGCTCTTTAAGGCATGTAGGGCTTTTGTATTAGCCTCAAGATTCTTACCATCTATACAATAAGCATTATTAGTAGTGGCAAGATATACATTATAACCTAGGGCTTTGAGGAATAATGACATCTTAACTTTCCAAATGTGGATGTTAAGAATATCAAAGGTGGGTGGTGACATAAAGTCCATGGTGAGGTGTGTGTGTACAACAAATATTGTGATTAGCCCAAATGTAGGATCTTTAACTCTTAGGTTGTTAGACCCTTATCAAGAGCACTAGCTCTGATACCAATTGAAGATCACCTAGAGGGGGGGTGAATAGGTGATGGCTAATCTAATGGTCATTTGTGAACAAATAATGCGGAATTAAAACTAAGTTGACCAAATTAAAGTTTCTTTTAATTAAACACTTATGTATAACTCAAGAGTGTTGCCGAATTCCCCTTGCGAGGCTCTGGACAAGCTCCTCTAGATTCCCCTTGAATGGGTTGAGGTGCCGCGTTGGCTCTCTTGGTTGAATACTAGTGTTAACAACAATCCCACGCAATTATATATCAATTAAGCACAAGGGTATATATCATGCATATATAAGATGAACACAATGAAAGTAAATGCAAGATATAAAATAGAGACAAAGAGAGAGAGAGGGAAGAGTAAGCAATCGCAAACACAAAGGGTTTGTTTCGAGGTTCGAGCACACTTGCTCTACATCCCCGCCTTCGACACACGAAGGGTTTCCACTATGCAAGATCCCAATGGATCTCTCCTCGGTGCCGTACACCTACAAACCCTCGGACTCCCAAGTCCCGTACACACGCAAGTCCACCGACTCGCCGAGGCCGTACCTCTACCACCAAGAGTTCACAACCGAACTCCAACCACCAACAACGAGCACACTTACCCGTTTCCTCAAATACAAAGAAAAGATCTCTTTGATGATCACAACACTTGATCACCTAAAGAGCACTCTCACTACAACACACCTATAGGAATATCTAGCAATGGATAGCTCAAGTGTGGTGTGAGAAAATCAAGGAAAGAAAGCTTTGATGGAAAACTCAAGAAATCACTTTAACACTCTCTTGATAAAAACTCTTCCTTTTGATTGGAAGTATTTGCACTAAAATCTTGTAGAGAAACTCCTCTAAAAGTGTCTGAAAAACAGCTCAAGAAGTCTCCTAAATGTTCTATCTAAAACAGATGACAAAAACCCTTTATATAGGCTGCCCAGAAAAAGAGCCGTTGGGGTTCTGTCAGAGCTGGCGGTCGACCGCCGGTCGACCGGCCAACGGTCATTTTTCTGACCGTTGCAGCCACCGGTCGACTGGTGAGTCGACCGCTCTTCTGGAAAGAACTGTCGGTCGACCGATCCGGTCGACTGGCATTTTTCAGAGAGCAACAGGTTTGGGTCGGTCGAGTCCCGGTCGAGTCCCGGTCGACTGATACGCACATGCACAAAAACTGTGCATGTCGGTCGAGTGCCGGTCGACTGCCGGTCGACCGGTCACTGAGAAATTCTGAAAAATCAGAACTTCCAGGACCTGGACAATATGGATTTAGGTTTTGGGTCTTGGATAAAATATTTTGGTCTTGAAAAATCATAGAGTATGAGCATGTGTCATACTACTATCAAGGTAAAATACTTGGTAAAAATTCTTTTGATAAAACCTAATTTTCCATGAAATGTTTTTCCAAACCTTTATCAAATACAAAAACAAGATATTTGAGTCCATTTAAAAGCATAGTGTGTATGGATATGATCCACTCCACAATCAATATGAAATATCTATGTTTTTGAAATCTAGTATACAACTTGGTTTTGGTTAAAGAATATACATGATAGAAATACCAAAAACCAACAAATATTTTGTCTCAAAGAAAAATCTTTTTCTAAAATAAAAGTTCTTTTCTAAAAACAAAATCTTTTATGAAATCAATTAAATCAAGAGTTCTATCAAGAGTGTGTGTGTGTGATATAACTTGAGCAATCCACCAACTATCTATCCTTTACATTTTTACTAAAACAAACAAAAACAAATTCTATACCTAGACACAAGTCTTCAACTTCTTGAAGTCTTCACTTGAAGCTTCACATCATCTTGACTTGGTCCAAGCTTGATCCAAAGCTCCTTGGATCACAACATGCAAGCTCCAAATCTTGATCTTTTAACCTTTGTTGAGCTTTGCACCTACTAAGATCTTGATCATGAAATCTGTCACTAATTAGCACAAGATCATTAGTAAATATAACTTCATGAGTTGATCATCATCAAAACTAGGGCGATAGGCCTTTGGGCCAACACCTCTGACAGTCACCTTCCTTCAGACTTCCATATCGAAGCTGAAATGAACGATGCTAAGTTTAACACTACACCTCTAGCATCCAGGTCATCGTCAAGTTCCACAATACACTTATGGTCATGACTTTTCCTCGTACTTCCTCACTGAAGTCGAGATGACCAATGCCAAGTTCAACATTACACCTCTAGCATTACCCTCATTGTCAAGTTAAACATTACACCTATGACAATGATTTCAGTTTTCCCAAATGAAAGCTGAAATGCTTCTGAGTCAAGTTAATATCACACCTCTGACTCACATGCTTGTCAAGTTAACATCACACTTCTGACAAGATAACTTTCAACCCGTTGAGTTAACATCACACGTCCAACGGGAAAGACTTTCCTAGATCCCCCGCGAATCTAGTCTCACTCGTTGTTCTCATCAACAGAATAACAAGTCCACTTAAAAATATTGTTAGGTTAACATCACACCATTAACAGTGTTTTCATTAACTCCCCAGCTGATCTTATTCAATTTAATCCCAAACCTCTGATAAAAGTTCATCTTCCCTGGGGGTACCAATTCAACCTGTTACTTTCTTTTATAAAGTAGCAGGTCCACCAAAAATTACCTTATCTCTGTCAGGTTAATATCACACCTCTGACAGCATTGTGGGGTTCCTCAGATAGGATCTTTTCTCCACAAAATTTAACTTGTTAAAATTTTCATCATAGTTTTGATAAGCCAAAGATTCTTTGCTTCTATGCGTCTGACTAAAAAGAGACAAAAGAGTTCAAGACAATAGAAGAGACAAAAAGAAAAGTGTCACTTTTATTTATATCCAGGCATATGAAAGTGATACAAAACGCTCTCTTATACAATGAGATTGAGTGTTACAGTTAAGGAGTACAAAGAAGTCCTCTCTCTTTCAGAGGTTGCACTCACTCCTCAAAGCTGCATACAATTCCAAGTACAGGATGTTTGGAAGGGCGCCAAAGTAGGATTGGACATTGTGGCAACGATCAGAAGCTGGTTGCACCACGATGCATGATGTAAACAACGAAGAAGTCTCTGGTTGATCGAGAACAATGGTGGTTCTTGAGGTCTGATGGCAGCAGAATCTTCTGATCCCACCTGACCATCCGAAGCCGGGTTATGATCCGTCGAACATCTCCATCCGAAGTGGGGGTGTGATCCTTCGTTGATGAACATCTCTTCCGCCAGAAGGTCGTCCAGTAAGCATGGAGTTTCCTCGATGTCACTTCTGGGGTAAGAGAGGAGGTTTTAAGACCTCACAGGGGATGCTAACCACCACTATATCCACCGCTACCCCCGCTGCCATCCTTACTCTGACCATGCCATGCCAAGAAGCATGACTGGTGCGTCGAATTCAAAGAGATCTTGGCAAGGGTTAAGTCCCCGTCAGGGACCATGATTTCTTCCCTTGTAGACGACGGAGAATATGATTTCTTCCCTTGTGGACGAACATCGAACAAGTTCGCTGGCCGATATATTCTCCCAAGGGCCCAGCGAACATGAAAAAGGATGATCAAGCCTACCTGCAAGAACAGATAAAGAAATTAGAAGATCCGAAGCTTAGTGTACTTCGACAGAAAACACTAAGTGACAGACATAACTATTGCTGAAGACTGCAGACGCAGGAATGACCCGCGCAGCGAACATCTGTGGTGGCAGAAACAGACGCGGTCAAAATTGTGATATACACAGAATTTAGACGCAGTCTCATTTTGCATCCGCGCTTAAAGGACGAGACGCAAAGAGAATCAGACGCGACAATTGCCATCTCCCTGTGGATGAACAGGGGTTGCAAGACTCAGGCCTGAGACCTCCAGTCTGAATTGAGATTCTCCTAAGCTGACAGCCTCAAGACGCGAGCTCCATATGCAGAGCCTGCGGCCAGGTGTCTAAATCTGCTATACTGGCGTCTAGAGAAGTTTAAGTCGATGGCGCAAATTCCAGAAAAAGAATGTACCAAGTAGGAATTCATCCAGATGATAATATCTCTTTAAGAGATATCAAAATTCAGACCTGGTTGGTTTAAAAATGTCATGGCAAACCAAAAGGCGTACCCGCAGAGGCCTCTATTAAGAGTTGAACTCTCTGCATCGAAGCGCGGACATAAAAGGCGCTTAAGGAGACGCTTTCTGCTATTGAAATCACTTGACAGTGGTAATCTTCTGAAGAGACCAAACAGAAGCATGAAAGCTCTGGGTCATCTTCATCCATGGAGGCAAGCCCCTGGTAAAGTCCTTGAAGGGAGAAGATGGAGTCTCTCAGTGCACTCGCTGTCAAAAGAAAATAGTCCAAGTATGGGACTGCTAAAGGAAGGGAGTAAGCCCTATTTATAGGCAGCCCATGATAACCATAATTAATGATTCATCAATTAGAACCGTCGGCCTTAATGACCGCACGACTGTCAAAGCCCAACGGAAGGCTGACGCGTGGAGCGTCGCTTCGGGAAGCGTCGAAGACGCTGGTCTCCAACCGCCAGCGCCGGTTTGGCATTAAAAGACATTAACGCCTAAGCCCAATGAAGAACCGACGCGTGGACAACCGCTTCGGGAAACAACGGATGATGCGGGTTCCCAATCGTCAACGAAGACTTGACGTTTGAAAATCTCGCGGGATCTTTATGACAGGCTACACATAACGCCTGGGAAATTGCACCAAACGCAGATGAGAGAGCCGCGTCCAGAGATTCGCGCCTCTTTTTCAAAACAGTGGCGTCCCCCTTCATTCCAAGTTAGAAGACCCTTCGCGTCTCTTGGATGACTCAGAGTTACTCCGCGTCTCTCGGACGACTCAAGGTTGCGTCCATCAACAAAAGGGACTCATTCTGGGGGTATCAGTGGGAAAGCACATAAAGCTGCGCCCCAAAGCTTATATCTTCAGCAGAGAAGGCCCATCACCTTCACAAGTGTCTTGGAGCTGCGTCTACATGGATGAAGATAGGTCTTGCACCGAGTCTCAGCGTCACGTCCCAGACCGCGTCAATTGATGCACCCGGATTCCTGCGCCTGGATAAAGTTAAGGACTGCAGCCAGTGAGTCACGCTCAAAGCTGCGTCCTTCGCGTCCACCTGAACTGCGTCTTCACTAGCAGGTCAAAATCGCGTGCCTCAGCCGCGTCTCTTTTCGTCAAAAGAACTTAGTTTCATCTAAGTTCAGCGTTCACAGCCAGCCAGAAGAGCACAGCCGAAATCTGTGATTAAGAAGTTGGTTTCATCCACAGCGGGGCAATGAAGGTGGAACAAAAATTTCAACAACTTTTATTATGCAAAAATGATAAAAGTAGATACGAACACTCTTGGTAAATAGAGTGTCCTTTTCTTTACAAAGGAAAAGAAGAAGAAGGCTAAAAATCCTGGTTCGCCAAAGAACGGATTTGTTCTCTAAGACGATGTATCTCATGTTGACGCGCCTTCTCAGCTTCCATGAGAGCTTGGACCCGCAACTCCTCTTCAGATAAGAATTTCTTCGTAGCCAGCCGCGCTCGTAAAGATTCCAATCTGGAGGAATGAGTGGAGAGATTTTCGTCAGCTTGCGTCCTGGCAGCCTCCAGCTCTTCCAGCTTCTTCTTAGCAGTGACAAACTTCTACTCATTGATTGCAATCAAGGCTTGTGCCTTGGCTATGGAAGCCCGAGCACTGATAATCACCTGCTCTGCGCTCTGCATGACGAGCTCAGATTCCTTTGAATCGCCAATCAGCTTTTGACGGTCAGCCTAGAGATATTTGAAATGGCGGGTCTCTTCAGCTATTTGGTCCTCCATCTCTTTCCGCTCTTGTTCTTGAGCAGCAAGAAGCCTATTCAGAGTTGCCCGGGCCTCGTGTACTGAGCCAGCATCTTCCAAGGACTTGAGCTCTTTCAAGTCACTTCCCAACTGTTCCACCAGCATTAGACATGCCCTGGCCTGCGAAGAACCTCCAGTATGCCCGATGTTCTCGATTAGATTTTCAAGAAGTACTCGGGCAAACTCGAAAGAGCTACCCCCTGAAAGGATGAGATCAATGCATGATCGCATAAAAACGAAGAACTGCTGCACCATTTGGCGTGTCAGTTCCTCCATGATATCACCAGCTGGGGAGAATTCTGCTGAAGTGCTCCCAGATTCCCTTTCTATCACAGGGCGAGGGATGGGAATCAACTCATCCTGTGCAGGAGTAGGGTCAACGACAGGTGCGACAGAAGCTGAGATGGTCACCGGCACTTCCGGGGCGGTTGCCGTCATAGCAGCCTCCACGGTGACTGAAGTAGCAGCGAACCTGGCTTCTTCGGGACCCTCGGTCGGGGGTTGAATTATGCTGCCTGTTGGGTCGACGCTGGCCGCCCCTACTGAGTTGACGCTGACTGCCAAGCCCTCTGCCTGAGCTTCCTCAGACCTCTCTGCAAATCACCAAAACGTCAGTCATGACAATAAAAGGAGGACATTCAAAGCATCGACATTTTCGCACCAAGCTGAGGATTCGAAGATGGCAGATCTCTGGGCAAATCTTGCAAGGTTGAGATCTCCCCGACCTCAATAACTGCCCTCTCTTGAGGCATCTCAGTAGCAGGAGCCTCAATGCTTTCCTATTGGGCTAGCTCTTGTATCATTTCCTCGATATGGGGAGGAAGTTGCAGCCTCACTGTCCACGGCCAGCCCTGCAGCATAAAGTTAAAAGGAAAATGTCAGAACCTTTCCCCAGTTCGAAGGAAAACCGGATCAAAAAAGACAATAAAAATACCTGCAGCAGGAGCAATTGTCGCTTGTGATAACGCCGTCACCGGCTCACACCCATATATTTCCTCTTCCGAGATGTGTGAGAATTTACTCAGATCCGGAGGAGCGGGTTCATCGCCAAAGTCGACCTCGTCGCCTGAGTCATACTCTTCTTCTTCGGATGAAGAAGACGATAGTGCAACATGGGAAACCTCGGCAGCCGGGGCCTTGCCACCAAATACCCCAGTGGTAGGGCTGGGATCAACTACCCGAGGACTGGGGATTAGTACAGTAGGTGACCCAGGCTGTTGTGCCTCATCCCTCCTCTCATGAGCTGAGGAAGATCCATGCTGAGTTGAGACCCCTGGAATCTCAACATCACCTCCGCTCATTATGTCGGCTTCAAACTGCTCAGCCTCGTCAGCGGCGGCGGGTTTGTCAGCAAACTCCCCTTCTTCTAGAATCATGGGGCCCCTGCTGCGCAACCCACGGGTACGGACTAAGGGGGCGTCATCCTCATCTACCGCTTCTTCCCTCTGTTCTTCAACACCGGAAGGTATGTCTCCGGACGGAGAAACAACGGCCGCCAAGTCTCTTCGGACCTTCTTGGGGGCGGGATCAACAGTGGAAGTAGAACCTTGAGAACGCTTACGCGTCACCTGTCGACCCTTTGCTGCTCGCGGCTCCTCCCTTGATACTCTTCTGGTCTCCCTCAGAGCCTTCTGATACTCCTCAACGCCTCGAGAGCGTTTGTTGGACCCCAACTTTGCTTCGTAAGATGCATTAATACTCTCAATGCATGAGTACTCTGAAGTAAAGTCAGGCGTCTGGTTGGCTTGGAAGTACCAGGTACAGAAGCTAAGGCTTGTACAGCCTTTCGGTTCCTTAAGGGGCAGACGAAAAAGCGCATCCGTCCCTCCAGCCACACTATAATACCAAGCCCGAGCACCTTCAAACAAGTTCCCACTGAAGGCGAGTCGAGCGTTGGGGTTACCGACATACAATTGGTCATAGCCAAACTGTCGGGCGAAGCGATTCGGCATGTACGGCTCAATAGTGCAGGAATTTCCTTGTCGGAAAAGCACGTACCCAGGCCGGATATTGACCAACCACCAGAAAGCTCCCGAGGATAGCCTCGTGAAGTCATCTGAGCCCACGAAGTCAGCAAGTTTATCCCCGAAAGATGCACCAGCAATTTCGGGGAAGCAGCGATTGAGCTGGTAGTTCGAAGCAGCTAGAATGCATTTCCGAATGAAATACATGTAGGTGTTGCACCAGCTTGAATTCTCCAACCGCTGTACGAAAGGGGTAAACCCCTCACTCCAAGACACCGGCGTCATCAAAGGGACAGTGCATAACGTACCAAGCCATTAGGTACGTGTAGGGAAGTTCAACCCGAGGGTTGGGACGTTTTACCGTCAGTCTCCCCTCCGAGTCAACAATCGGCTCACCCTGGGGGTCGACAACCTTCTCTGCCCTGCACAGTCTCTGAGTCAAGGCCCGCAACCTGCTTTGAATACCGGCCGCCATGGCCGGAAGGAGGGCTACGGACCTACCATAGGCCAGGAGCACCGCCGGGTACACTACGTCGGCAACAATCACTTCATGTGGCAGTGTCGGCACCACACAGCGCTTCAACCATAATATTAAGAAGCCCGCCAACAGTGCTCGATTGGAGATAGGGATCCGGGCTTGGTGATGGAAACTTTCAAAAACCATGTCAGGTTCGAAAGTATCCTCATTCGACTCCGTGGTGTAGGAGTCTACAGAAGCACTGATCCTATCGGCAATCTCTTCGTCGGAGCTGGGAGCCAGTCGGGTCACTGGATGGTCTTTCTGATTGACACCATTGAACAAGTAGCTTGCCCAGGACAACTGCTTGACTCCCCTCGCCCTCCAAGAGGTCATCTGGCCGCAAATGTGAAAGTGACATAACACCTCCCAATAAGTCTCGTACACCCGAGGAGACCCTTTCTTTATAAGGTGAAGCTCCTCAGCGGTCGGGACGTATTCCTCATAGGGAGAGTCCCCCATTACCAGTCCTGAGACTTCGAACAGCTCGTGCAGGGCAAGGCCCATCTCCCCGACCGGAGTGAAGAATGTCCCCGTTAGAGGATTGTACCGCTCCAAGATCCCAAGAAGTTTTGAGAACTTGTTGGAATACCATACTGTACGGCCCTGAGCGCTTGGTACAATTCCACCTGCTCCAACAGGCCTCCAAGATCAGTAAGGACGAAGCTTACCATCTTGCCCCACCAATACTTCTCGGTGGAATGGATCCACCCGGGCGCACGGAAGTCGACCGGAAAATCACCCCCACCTTCATGAATGCGTTGAGAAAGGTGGTGCAGAGTTTAGGAGTTTCTCCTACTGGGTGATCGGTCCTGAACAGCCCGGGAAACAGGCGGATAGCCTCCTTATCATGACCAGCATGATAGACCTTCTTGGAGCCTAAGCTACCGAGAGTAACCTCCGGGACGGGTCGGGAAAGCTCCCATGTCATCTTTCGAGGGACGGACATGTGCTGGAGATAAGACAGTGGGTACATCCTCTCCATGTTCGGAAGAAAGAATCTTCTATCCCCTATCTGACGGAGCCATTTATAATCTCCGTCATGCAAAGAATAGCCGCCCTCGCTAATGTGGTCTCCAAAGAAGAAAGCAGGCTTCTCCATCAGAGCGCGAGCATCCGTTGTGAATGCCGCATCAGTCATAAGCTCCCGAAAGGTTGCCATGTCAGCATTGGAGAGCCTCTCCCTTCGCTCCTTCAACTTTTCAGTAGTCACAGGAGCAGTCCTTTGCAACACAAAGGTCAAATTGCGGTCAGCACCACCTATGTGCCCGAAGTGGCGCCTCTTGGAGAGTGGTCGGAAGAGTGTTGCACTGCATAAGAAAATGACACTTGATCAGAAGTCTAAACGAAAATGATTAAGTGTCTATAATTCAGACGCAGAAGAGATGTTGGACGCAGAAATTGTCAAAATCCGCGTCCAGCCTGAAAATCCGTGTCCAGACATGAGGATCCGCGTCCAGCCTGAGAATCCACATCCAGACATGAGGACCCACGTCCAGACCTGAGGACCATGAGGCCAGCAGGGAGTCTGCGACTTATGAAAAATCTCTAAGTACTTGGACTCAGACGCAAGATTCATGAAAATCAGCGTCTGAGGTCACAGAACGCAAGAATCAAGTCTGCGTCCGGATCATTCACAATTAGAAACATTCTAAGTGATGACTCCGGAACGCAAGGCTTACTGGCGCCCAATATTCAACAAACAAGTACATCCTCGAGCGGATAAAAGCAGTAGGGTCATCAAACCCGCGCCTTGTTTGTTAATTCAAAGACCGCGTCTGAGGATCAGGCACGATTTCGAATCCACGTGTTGGCGGTTCTCCTTCAAAGAAGGGATTTTTAGGGTTATAAGAACTCCATAAACCCCTCTAATGGCGAAGATCAAGCCTGATGGCGTTATACCTGAGATAGGGGCTTCCTGTATGGAGGAGCCGCCCCTTCGGGCCTCAATGGCGACCGCCTTCGACGATAAAGCAGTTCGTTTGGCCTTGGGTGCCATCGCGAAACAAGAATCTGATGCTAAAACGGAAGAGAAGAGAACAAAGAGCACTTCTCTCTCAAAACCCTAACAGATGCAAGCGAAGACGAAAGAGAGATTAATGAGGACTCTTTCGATGACTGTTGCCATTTATAGGCACGGTGATTCGCAAAGATCACGGTGATGGGCTCGATTGATTCGACATCGAATCATCTTTCAACGCGTGGACAGCGCATTTAATGCAGCGCAAAGTTCGCACGCCAAAAAGAAGACGTCCCGTCGGCTCCACAGGACATGTGGCAGTGTACTCATGACATGGCACGGATTCACACCAAACAGCCGCGCCTCTTCAATGGACGCACCCCCTCAGCTAGGCCATTGTTGCGTCCAAAAAGTCGCGTCTTTACTCTAAAAAGATGCGTCTCTCCAATCGGCCTAAGAATCGCGTCTGTCTTGTGGAATATCAGTCGCGTTCTCATCCCAAAAGATGCAGCCCTATAAAAGTCGCAACTTTAAAGCTGGCATTCAGTCTTTGCTTCTGCAGAACAGTTCAACAGTACACTGCCACAAGCAGACGACCGTCCACTCACGGCTTAAAATCCACCCATGACAGACTTAAAGCAATCGGGGAGGTCTAGACAGTGCATCTAGACACTCAACACGATCAACTTTGGTGGCTTCAAAGAGTTCCACAGTACACTCACGAAGACCATACTCCAGACAAGATCAAACCCGAAGCATTGACAGTCCAGTCACAAGGGTGAGCTCAGCTAGAGTCCAAAGTATTTTGAAATCCGTCTCACTTAACTGCGGAATGTCAAAACTTTGGAGGGGGTTCTGTAGGCTATCTAAAAATCAAGCCATTGAAAAGCAGAATTCCAAGACGCAAGGTTAATCTTACCCGCGTCTCAGCCGCTCCAAGGCGCGAGGGTCGAAACCCGCGTCTTAGCATCAAGGCGCGAGGGTCCAAACCCGCGTCTCAGCAGCACCAAGGCGCGAGGGTCCAAACCCGCGTCTCAGCATCAAGGCGCGAGGGCCGAAACCCGCGTCTCAGCATCAAGGCGCGAAGCCGAAACCCGCGTCTCAACAGCTCCAAGGCGCGTGGGTTGACACCCGCATCTCAGTTGTAACCGTCCCGGTTTTAGGGCCAATCACGGCCCACATAACGGGGAAGGTTAGCCCCCATTATGGAGTGTTTTTAGGAGGCACGTACGCCCCTAAAAAACCCTATAAATAGCCCCGTCGCTATTGAAGAAGGGGTCGGATTTTTCAGTCGGAGGATTTTTGGGAGAAAAGAACTCTGAGAGAAAAGAGAGAAACCCTTCAAAGAACTTGCTGTGTTCAAGTTGCTCTTTACCTACCTTCTCTTTGAGAGTTTTGGTAGACAGAGCTGTGTTACTCCGTCAACCACCCGAAGAGAAAAGCCCCGGAAGATCTCGACGTTCACCCGGTCAACAGAGAACAAGATTCACTCTCCATCGCCACACGAAGAACCCAGCCTTAAACAAGGGAGGATTCAAGACTCAACATCCTCCCTCCCTTGTAATCGGAAGACCGATCTGTTGTAATTTTCTATCCATCAAAAGAATTTTACAATTTGATCCCTCTTTTCCGACGCATACACAAATCTGCAGATGAAATCAAATCTCCAGATGAGATCATGTTGATTGAAATCAAATTTGGCAGTTGCCTGCCATGATCTTTTGACTCTCCCGATCAAGTAAGAAGATCAAGGGAGATCTCTCAATTAACTAAAGAGGATCAAGGGAGTATCCCTCATTTAGCAGAGCGAATCAAGAGATTAGCGCTATATGCTATCCCTAGCTTCGCAGAGCTGATTCTAGCCTCACGGCGAGGCTACTTTTCAGATACAAAATAGATTGAGTCACTATGTTTTCAGATTTATAGGGCGAATATACTCCTGTTCCCCCTTATAAATGCCTACTAGAGACGGGCAAAAGGAGGAGGAGAAACGGGCCAGAATAGAGAGGAAATTAGAGATCTACTCTCTCACTTTCAAGAATATAGAGAATTACTTCTCTAATCCTATAAGGATAAATTCAGGGTGCTAATACCCTAAAACCTTCCTTCCTCTCAAGGAATTTTTGGAACCAGGCGAGAAGGAATTCCTAAGCGGAGGCAGCTCGAGAAGCAGTAAGAGGGTTTTACTGATCGTCTGTTCTCCGATTCCCCGAACCAAGCGAAAAGGGAGTCCTATTAGGAGGCAGTTCGATCATCTGACCGATCGTATCGTCAAAGGGATAAAGTGATCGCGCGCCGATCAGATTCCTACTGACACATTTTCTCAGAAATCTCAGAGGAGATCTACCTGTAGTCTTCTTCCTTTAAAGAATTACTTGTAATTTAGCTCCTCGACACTTTTTTATAAGTTTTCCCTTTCGTAAATCAATGAAAAACAAGGATCTTGTTTTTGTGAGAAATATTGTTTGTGCTCTATTGTGATCACCAAGTTGTAAACTTTCTTTTGCTCTGGTCTTGTGCCTATCCATCTAGTGTAGAGGTGGTATTGCTTTGGGTTTGTGGTTGTCCCTCTTGTGTGGAGGTGATTGTGGTGGAGTTTGGCTTTGTGCCTTTATCCCTCTCGTGTAGAGGTGATTGAGTTTTAGTTTTGTGCCGTGCGTCTTGTGTAGAGGTGGTTGTGTTGGAGAGAAGTTGTATACTTCAAGTTTGTAATTGCAAATTTCTCGGTGGAGGTTCCTTTTGTGGGAGGTCCTGTGTGGACGTAGTGGAAATCCTTCTGTGTGAAGGCGGGGACGTAGAGCAGTGGCTCAAATCTCGAAACATATCTTGGTGTTTACGTTTGATCCACTATCTCTAAACTCTATCTCTCTTATATGTTGCATTGATTTATATTGTTCATATCTCATACATGCTTTGGTATTGTTTGTGTGCCCATGTTTGTGTTGAACCAAGAGAGCTTCATAAAGCACCTTAACTCTTATTTAGAGAAATCTAAGGGAGATAGTCCAAAAACTGTCACCAGAAATTCGACTACACTCTTTGGTTACATACAGTGTATTGCATTAAGTTTTAATTCCGCATCATTTATCATTAGATTAGCTAATACACCTATTCACCCCCTCTAGGTGTATTTTTAATTGGTATCAGAGCCTACACTCCTGATATTAGCTTTAACCACCTAGGAGTGAGATCTTGACTTGCTAATCTAGATTTGCATTTGTACACATATTGTTTATACACTTGGATTTCATGGCCCCTCCCATGTATGATGTTACCAACATTGATATATGGAAGTATAGGATGAGTGCATACATTAAATCCTAGGATTGTATGTTTACCTTGTCACTATCAAGAAATCTTATCTTGGTAATGACAAGCACATAGAGACTAATGTACAAGCCTTAAATGTACTAAAGCATATACTTAGCGAGGAATATTTATCTATGGTTTCTCATTGCGATTCCACTTTTGCAGTGTGAAACATATTGACCTCTGCTGAGCTACAGATGACAAACTATGTGGAGAAGAAACCCATGGTGGATGAGCCCAATGAAGCTTGCTATATGGTCCAAGAGAATGACTCCCTTGAGGTACATTCGGATACTCATCTAGATGATAGTGCAAGTTCTTCTTGTGATGATAACAAGGATGCACATCCATTAAATGAAGAACTATCTATGTTTTGTGAAAAATTGCTTTCAAAGTAAAAAGTTTTGAAAAACAAGAGTTTTAAATTAAAAGAAGAAAATAAAAATTTATTTTCAAAGGTAAACATGATTTCACAAAAGAGAGTTGAGATTTCAAGTGAAAGAGACTCCTTGAAAACTCAACTTGATCTTACTTTAAAAGAAAATGAGATTTTAAAGAATAAAAATAATTATGATGATGTTTTGAAGAATAATGAGGGTTTATCTTCAAACTCGATTTTATTTTAAAAGAGAACAATTCTTTAAAAAATAAAATTGATTTGATTTTAAAAGAATTGAATTTGTTTCAAATAAAAATAATTCTTTAAAAAATGATTTGGCTTCTCATTCTTATCATGATTCTATTGTTGTACTCTCTATTGATAAGAATATATGCTACACTTCTTCTTCAATCGTTGAAAATGATATTTGTATTTTGAAAAAAATGTAGATTATTTGGGCTCCACTTTAAGCCAATGTGCCATGAACCACACATGATTGGAACCATGTTTCTTAAGAAACATGCTCCTCATATGCATGCACATAAGCCACGACATACACATGCTCACCATACTCACACACATGATTCTATGTATGCTCATGTGTACACTTATACACGTTGTGGACGTAAGGGCCACCTTGCAAAGTTTTGATATGATAGAATACATAATTTAAATTTTGCAAACAAATTTGTTTAGGTTAGGAAAGACGCTAACCCTCATGGACCCAAGAAAGTGTGGGTACCAAAATTCACCCCTATTATGTTTGATGTAGGTATGGGCTCTCACATGACGTGAGAGGAATGGTGCCTTGATGGTGGATGCATTTGAGTTGATGGATACTACATTGGATGCATTACCTTCAAGGATGTTTGGTGGAAGAACCACCATGGTTTAGAGACCTAGAGATTAGCCTTATTAGTCTTGGTAAGTATCTGTAACTCCTTATTTATATTTATATGCTTTCTCATTGATGATTTTTAGCATGTCTTAATTTTTCATGTTTTAAATACAATATTTATTAGACTTGTGATATACATATGTAGTATTTGAGATACACCCATATTTGTATGGTTTTTTATATTTTTGTGTTCTCACTATAGTTTAGCTATTATGTATATCCTAGCTCTAAAAGCACGTACATTTATCCTAACGATCATGTTTGTTTATGATTTTGCACTTAATATTTTTGATTACTTGTTTAGATGAAGTTTTCATTAAAACTTGTATTTATACTTGTACAGTAGTAAGCTACACTTTGTTATTATGTGTTTGTGCTTCATTATTCATTTGTACTCATTATATGTATATGTATAATCTAGTTTTGATGATCTTTCATTTATACTTATTTTTCTTATTTTTGTACATGTTTTCATAAAAATGTGTGTATCTTCATGTATATGTTAATTTTGTCTAAAACTATTAGATATACATGTTTATCCTAGAGTAACTTACTTTTCATGCAAAATTCTCTTTTTAGACTCGTTTATATTTGAGATATGTATGTATACTTTTAGTTTCAACAAAACATACATATACCTTGAAGCATATTAAGTTTTGATGATTTCTTACTTTTAATAAAAGAAAATTCATATGAGCTTCAATGCCTTATTTTCATGATTTTGTTGATTACATGATTTTTACACTCTATATTTAGTGTTTACTCATGATTTTATTTTCATGAGTTTTATATGTGCTTTATAGATCTTGAGTGATAATTATTGTGTGATTTTCATATTTTCATGAGATATATGATTTGGTTTTAAGTTTTAAAGGATCTTTAACTAGTTTAAAACTATCTTTAAATCTAGTCTTTATTCTTCAATTAGTAGAGTTTTCAAATTATACTAACATATTTTCAAATCATGATTTTTAAAACCCCTACCTTTCAAGGGCGGTTGGATGGGCGACCATGCCTTATATACCCTTATTGAATATCTTTTATCATGTGCATGAATAGGGTGGTAGGTATGAGTTATACACATGATCTTCATGTTATTCTATTTTTGTATAATCATATATATTTTCTTATATATGTATGCTTCAAATTTCAATTAGTATTTCGATACATACATATATATGATTTGATTGTATTTGTTTTACAATATCTTTATATTCTTAAAGCACAAATTATGTTTATGCTAAGGTTGATTTTATTCTAAATGTTAATTGGTATTTTTACAAGTTTATACATTGATTTCAATTGGTAGTTCAATTGGTATTTTAACTGCTAATCATTTCAATTGGTATTTCATTTTGATACCAAATAAATACCATAAATATCATTCGATTGGTATCAAAATCTACTATTGGTATCTTAAAATTTTCTTTACAAGTGGTACCAACTTTTATTTTTTTCAACTACAATTTGATTTCATAGGTATCAAAATTCATTTTGTTGACTTCAAGAAATTTAAATTTTTTTTATAAAAGTGGTTTCAAAATTTATTGATATATTTTGCCTATATGCAAGGGAGCTTAACATCTCATCTATATATAGATTCATGTTGAAGTGTATTACACATATAGTAGAGCTTGACCTCTCTTCTTTATGTAGTACACGTGTGTAGGGGGAGCTTAACATCTCCGTTTATACATTGTATATTATACTTTATGTAGGTTAAAGTCTAGTCTTCCATTCTCCATGTAATGCATGTATGCAGGGGGAGCTAACTTTACGTCTCTCCTCTTCATGAATGTATATCACATATACATCTTTATTGTTTGATTGTCCTCACCCCTTTTTGATGAATTAACAAAAAAGGGGAGAAGAATTTAGTGAGTTTATATATGCATGCTTAATATTGGTATTTATATATATATATATATATATATATATATATATATGTTGTGTTTAGTTTATGCATTTTATTGAACATCCTTATTGTTTATGCTATATATGAGTTAAGAGGGAGCTTCTATGAAACTTAACTTTAATCCATACATATACAACTCTATGAGTTTTGTCTGGGGAGATTATTAGCCCAAATGCCCATCACTCTAGTTTTGATGATGATTAACTCATGTAGTTATAGTACTAATGATCTTGTGCTTATATAGTTTCAGATTTACTATCAAAATCTTAGTAGGTGCTTAACTTCAACAAAGGAGTTTTGGAGCTAACACATATAGATTCAAGAGCTCGCGCGTTAAGATCGCATCTAGCACTCGGTTAGAGTCAAGCTCGTTGGATCATGTTTGGATCTGGTCATCTTAAAGATGAGGTTCGACAAGAAGACCTCGGCTTGTTTAGTTTGAGTTTGTATTTAGATCTTGTGTAAAGATAGATAGTGTTGATATGCTCAAGTTCACGCACACACATACACAAGTTCAATATATTTGATTTTCGATTTAACCGGTTTTAGATTTTTAGTTCACATATACATGATTTTCATGAATAGATATAATCAAAATAAGTTTACATGGTTTAATGTATATTAGATTTCATCTATATATACATATATGCTTCATATATTTGAAAAAACTTATTTTGATGTTCTATTTCATGTGTTTGGAGTTTTATAATTAACAAAACCTATTTTGGATTTCATGTCAAAACATAGATATATCAATTACATGTGTATTGGATTCTATCCATACACTCTATACTTTAAAAGAGTTTAAATATCTTTTTTTTATGTTTATACAAGTATGGGAAAAATCAGATTTCCATTTCAAAGTTTGGTTTTCGGAAAATACGGTTTTTGTTTAAGACCAAATATTTAATATCACAAAAAAATACTTCAAATAGTTTGTAATATGTGCTGATTTTTTGTCACACATATTTGTTATTCAAATATCTAACAAGAACTTATTTTTGTGAAATTTATGAGTATTTATAAGATTTTATTGGAATTAAAATAACCAAGTTTTCTAACCTAAAATCCCAGCCAGATCTGTTAGTGGTCGACCGTCTGGTCGACCGATATGCACAAGGACGTGCACATGGCCAGCCTATAAGGCCGGTCGACTGGGCGGTCGATCGACTATAACCACCATGTCTCGGGTGGTGCCGGTCGAGCGGGCGGTCGACTGACAGGCTTCGTGCCTTATGGACGGTCGATCGAGCGATCCGCCGGTAGCGCCTAACGGTCAAAAATTTGACCGTTGGCCGGTCGACTGGAAGGTCATTTCTGACCTTTCAGGCTGCCAACGGCTATATTTTTTTTAAAACCCTATATAAAGGGGTTTTGGGAGCTGTTTTCAACAAGATTTTTAAGAGTCTTTCTTCTCATCTATTCAAGTGTTTAGCAGCAAGTTTTTGAAGAGTTTTTGTGCCAAAAAGTTTTATCATTCATTTGTTTTAAAGTGTTGGAAAAATCAAAGAAAAGAGAGTCTTTGGGAAATTAATTTTGATCTTTATTTTCATATCTATTTGATGTTTTTCCCAAGTGTTTTTCTTTGCTATTTTCTTTCCAAACACTTTGTTTTCTTACACTTTAGCTATCATCTCTATCCTATTTATAGGATCTTATTTTTGCAGGAAATATTGATTGTGGTCTATTGTGATCACCAAGTGGTAAACTTTCCTTTGCTATGGCTTTGTGCCTATCTCTCTAGTGTAGAGGTGGTTGTGCTTTGGGTTTATGATTATCCCTCTTGTGTAGAGGTGATTGTGGTGAAGTTTGGCTTTATGCCTTTATTCCTCTTGTGTAGAGGTAATTGAATTTTGGCTTTGTGCCTTACCTCTTGTGTAGAGGTAGTTGTGCTGGAGAGAGGAGTTGTATACTCTAAGTTTATAATTGCAAATTAATTGGTGGAGGTTCCCTTTGTGGGAGGTCCTATGTGGACGTAGTGGAATTCTTTCTGTGTGAAGGCGGAGATGTAGAGCAGTGGCTCGAACCTTAAAACATGTCTTGGTGTTTGCGTTTAATCCACTATTTCTAAACTCTTTCTCTCTTATATCTTGCATTGATTTATATTGTTCATATCTTATACATGCTTTGGTATTGTTTGTGTGCTCATACTTGTGTTGAACCAAGAGAGCTTCATATAGCACCTCAACTCTTATTTAGAGGAATCTAGAAGAGATAGTCCAGAGCCCGTCACTGGAATTCGGCTACACTCTTTGGTTACACATAGTGTGTTGCATTAAGTTTTAATTTCACATTATTTGTCATTAGATTAGCTAATACACCTATTCACCCCCCTCTAGGTGTATTTTCATTGTTGGGTATACCCTATGAAACAAAGAGTTGAAATTCTAAAGTTGTTGGTGAAGTGGAAGAAGCTGATGGAGAATCAGACTGGTAAGAAGATCAAGGTGCTCCAGTATGATCATGTTGAAGAGTACAGGAATGCTTTCCTGCAATTTGGCCAGAGCAATGGTATTATGACCCACTTCACAAATGAGAAAGATGGTGTAGGAAAAGAGATGAACCGTCCTTTGTTGGAGAAGGTTCGGTATTTGTTATCTAATGCATTGTTAGACAAATCATTTTGAGCTGAGGTGATTGTATATGCTAGTCATCTCTTGAATAGGCTATTGACGACTGCAGTCGAAAGTAAGACTGTGTTAGACATTTGGTCAGGTGGAACTGCTCATGACCATGATTCAGTAGAGTATTTGGTTGTTTGGCGCATGTTGATGTCAAGAAAGACATGTTAGACTCTAAAGTGAACAAGTTGATATTTTGAGATACAAGGAAGACTTGAAATGCTACAAGTTTTGAGATCTGAAAAATACGAAATTTGTCTCAAGCAGACATCTTACATTGGATGAGGCTTCGATGGTGAAGCCTATCGTCTCCCAGTAGGTGGAGATAATGAAGACCAAGTTAGTGTTATCACAACGGGTGAAGAGTGATGCTACTACATGTTGTCTAGTTGGTTCGTATCGTTTGGGATTTCATCGGCTGTGACACATAGTGGAGATCGAGTAGCCGATATGGATATTGAACATATTGAAAAATTATGTTGGTTCAGTTGCAGCTAGAGGAACCAAATGGAATCCACGAAAGTGAGTTGTAAAGAAGCATGGATCTAATGTTGATGAGATTCATATGACTCAGTCTGTTGGGTTTGTTGCTGCAAAAAAGAAAGTTGGTTGAGCTCGATGGAACTCATTTGAATGAACTACAAGCGATTTGATCTCTTGGGCAGGGGTACGTAGGCAGCCGTAATGGTGTAGCCCGTTTGGTGGTACAGCCTGTATGAAGTTATTTAGGTTCTCGAGAATTGGCAGCGATAAGCTGCACTTTGGACTTCATGTAAAGATGAAGAGTTGTGGTCTCGATAAATATTTGATCTTCCGGTGAGAAGATAGTTAAGCTTGCATAATGAGGCATGCATCCAGTTTGTTGATCTGAAGTTGATTATTTGGTATACTCTACTCATATTTGGTTAGACTGTCTTGAAGATATTTGGATTGTTGTTCCAATCAGTTATTGAGTCATTGTTGGCTCATTTTGGAATGGTCTCCATTCAGTTACTGAGTTATAAACACATTCATTAGTCGGCTCATTTGGTGTTGTTTCTCCTCAGTAAAGTATTGAGAAGGCATGTATGGTGCATTCTGTTTGGTTTAGCTGAGCTTAAAATTTAGTATTGATACAATTGATATTGGAGCTTGGAGGGAATTATGTGAGGGGATGACAAACTTAATTTGGATTGATTTCGGATCAATCATTTGGATCCATTGTGATTGTTTGAAATCAATTGTAACTTTGCATTTGGGATTCGTCAGAATCGTATAGTGAGTCAACATCCGCTTCTGGTCTGCTTGGCAAGGATCGTGTGTTGATCTTGCAGCGGAGATTGTGTGACGGCATTGGATTCATTGGTATTCAGCTCAGATTTGAAAAATCTTCATTGAGGTTGAGAATGTAGAGAGAGGATCAAAAACAGGGATGATAGAGTTTTTAAACTCATTAACAGAGGTTCGGTCGACTTGGCGGTCGACCGACATAAACAAGAGTTGAAATTGGTCAATCGCTCGGTCGATTGATGTTGCACGAGAGAAGAAAATCTAGTTGGCGGTTGACCGTGTGGTCGACCGACCCAACTCTCTGAGATCAACAGAGTGTTGGGACTTGGATCCGGTCGACCTGTTCAACTCTAGAATTAACAGAGTTGGGGGTATGCTCAGTCAACCGGCTGATCGACCGTATACTTGGAGCGGTCGACCGGCCGGTCGACTGACACATGAATTTGAGCAGCATTTTGGACCCGACCTGTTGCTGGGGGGGTCTCTCTATAAATAGAGGACTTGAACCCTTTTGGAGTATCATCTTGTTGAGTGAGTCTTGAGAGAACCCTTATAATTCTCTTGTAAATCTTGTATAAATCATTAATAGTTTTCTCTCTTCTGCCATGGGGACGTAGACATTTTGCCGAACCGTATTAATCTCGGTCGCCCTCTCTTTGTCTGTGATTTGTGACCTAGGGTTCATGTTATTTGGCTGGTTTCATGTTCAACTGTCCCAAGTCTGACTTTTCCTACTTTAAACAAAAGGGCGTCTACCAAGTACCAACAGGAAAGGTTCCTATTCAATATGACCCACTTAATCAGTCCACATTTTTCACAGTATCCAGGTTCATTGGGTACTAACAGGAGCCACTGGAGGAAGACAAGTGGGGACTAAAACTGGAACAAGTAGTTCGTATTATACCTCACCATAGTTGGCATCTTGCAATGATGTGATCGTGCTTGCGATCGATCCACACGTGCACTTCACATGCGATCGAGCCGTTCTCGTGCTCGGCTGTCTACAGAATGGCACACGGGAGTCGCTTTCCAAGTTGTAGCATGGAATCAAGAAGTCCGTTTCCTGCTGAATTGGACGGTAGATTGGTCCCATTCTCGCTCCAAAGGATAAGAGACATTGAGCATCCTACTTTTGAGTTGAAAGGACAAACGAAACAATCCCACAATTAAGCATTTCAAAATCATTGGAGCCTCTTCCTGCTTCTGCCTCTGCCTCTGCTTTAAACAAGGTCCCATTCAATTACAGTTCAAATGTAATCAGAAGTAGTTCCAGTCTTCACCTACCAAAGAAAACAAAGTAAAAACCATCTCGCCTTAAAGGAGGGCAGCGACTGAAGATAATCTTATCAAAGCCACAGGTTTAGAGCCCAGATTTACTGAGCTAATCGAAGGCACTTGCTTGCTTCTAACTCATCATTGCTTCTTGGATTCAAACTTCTTTATGGCGATTGCTTCAACTGTAATTGTTCAACACGTCGTACAAAAAGTGGTCCAGCGATGGCGAGAGATGACCGTGAAATGTGTGCCGGAGGTAGAGTGATTATTGAGAAAGGAACGCTCGAATGGGACCTGAGGCATCAGCGTCTGAATACAGATAAGAGAGCAGAAGTCTGCAGTTGAAAGAGAGACTTCATAGGTTGAACTGAAGCCTTACATACGTTTTCTCTCATCAGATGCAAGTTTTTTTATCAGAAGTTCGTAATGACATACAAATTTGAGTCAGAAATGCTTCAACCTGTAGGAACTGGAACCTGTGACATGAGAGACAGATTATGGAAACTGTTATCTACTGGGAACCTGATTTCTTCTTGGCCCTACAAGATGCTGATGTTTTTATCAAGGCTAGAGTGGTCCATACCTTTCACTTTCTGACCATGGTGCGTCTGAGAATAAAACCATTGCGATGCTGAGAACAAGGCATGATACCTCAGGCCAACGAGTGGCTGCTAGATTCTCCATTACCTGGAAAAAAAAAATGCTGCAACAATTTGGGTAGCAATCGCTCGATTCTTGTCCGAGCATCAATTTGCTAATCAACCATTGCTTCTTGGGCTTGTTGAGAAAGCTACCAGAATAATGATGCATTAAAGATAAGCAAAGTAGAGCCTATGTTGACATAGAATGTATATTGTAAGTAATTTATATCCATAATTACTGCAATAAGCAATCATTGGGGAAGAAAAATTATTTTGAAAAGAAAAATGTCTTGTGAGAAACTTAAATCCTAAAGAGTACTTACTATAAGTGACACCCGTTGACCATGCCAACTTTGGATTAGCGAAAAATGTGTCATATGTGTTTGTGTGCGATCGTCTCATGAGAATATTGTTAATGGCGTTGACCTTTTCCTTTTCTTGTTGAAATTAAAAGAACAGCTCATCTCTGGTCTGACCACTTAAATTTTCTGCGGCTTCAAACTGAGGCAACAGCGCATATAAGAAAATTTCACTTGTGAATGATGAGACTTCGACGACATGTCAGATAAACCACTTCAAAGTTGAGATTTGCATTTTGACACGTTGTTCTGAGAGACCCATTTGATGCATTATGACGCGAGAAGCGGGGAAGACGAATGACGCCCGTTAGATCCCGTTCTGATACCCACGAACCCTAAAGACTTTCAAGTAGAAGTTGCGCTTGAATCCACGAATACGACAGTCAAATCCACGAGCGATTTACTCGAATCCACGAGCAAAAGATAATAACTCGAATTCATAAGTAATATAGAGAGAAATCTCAATGTTATTAATCAATATCCGATATCAAAAATAAAGAGTACAAAGGCTTATTTATAGGCTTACAATGAGTCCTAATCTATTTATGAAAACTAAATTCAAAATAAAGAAAAATAATTTAAAATAAAGAAAGTGAAAAATCTATATATCGGAGTCCAAATCT
The DNA here is from genome assembly GCA_038442645.1 of Agave tequilana. Classification (NCBI taxonomy): domain Eukaryota; kingdom Viridiplantae; phylum Streptophyta; class Magnoliopsida; order Asparagales; family Asparagaceae; genus Agave; species Agave tequilana. The sequence goes on from JAVJIF010029965.1 coordinate 161,984, forward strand.
GATCCGATTACAAATTCCTAATCAGAATCAAATATCCTGATACGTAATAGGGCTCGACATGAAGGGGGTTGTTGGCAGTCAAGAGAAAAATTAAAAACCCTGACTTCCGATAAAAGCCTGTCAACAGGCCAAAAGAAAGTGTTGTCGACAGGTCAAGTTATTTTAGGCTGTTGTTCGCCTTGCCTTATTCTTTGGTCTCCTACATCAGTCATTCCCTCTTCAAAAGAACTCACTCTATCATTTTGATTGCGTCAGGATACAGGTGAAGGCACCCTTTTCTTTGTAAATCTTATAGTCGGTGAAATTGGTCTCATGGCAACTCTCTTACCCTTTCAAGTAAACATATATGTATTCTCTTTTTCTAGACGGGTAGCATCAACGTCATGTTGTCATGATCTTCTCAAAAGAATATGGCACTTGTCCATGTCGACGTCCTCACAAGTAAAGGAATCTTGATAGTGTTTGCCAATGGATATAAGAACTTGACACAAATCCATTACCTTGATATGTGGGCTCCGCTTGATCCATTCAATGTCGTAGGGATGAGGATGCGGCTTCATATCTAGTTTCAAATAATCTACAAGTGTCTTTGAGACAATATTCTCACAGGTCACATTCTCAATAATAAGATTGCAAATCTTATCCTTGATCGAACACTTTGAATAGAAAATTTGGTGTCATTGTGTGGTGTCGAGGATCTTCTAATTACAAAGCACTTTCTGAACAACACAAACGACAGGATCTCCATGTTCTTTGACGAAGTCAGAATCCTCTGGCTCTATCTCAATTAGCACATTGTCTTCTTCTTCATAGTCTGTCATATTAACTTGTCTTCTCTTCAGGCACTTATTAGACTTGTATCCAGATTCGTCACACTTGTAATACTTGCAAATTTCAGGCTTCGAGTAAGGATTGTCTTTGCTCTTGGTAACTGCGGGGGTTGTTGTTGGTGTCGACTTAAAATCTTTGGCCGTTAGTTGTACTAGCGGTGACACAGTCATCGTGGAGCTCGACTGAACTCCGTAGCCTTCTATGAGCTCTTTGATTTATAAATTGACGCCTGAAAAGTAGAGATCTGCTTTGTAACCTCTCTATCTTATTGGGCTTGTTATGGGCCTCATCAACAGAGAACACGTCGTGGAGGGCTATACGTTTTTGGATGATGTATCTTAACCCATTGATGTACTTCACGATTTGTTGCTCTTCCGTCATTGATAGTTAACACTATGATGAAATGAGATAAAACCCCTCTGTATATGCCGCCACAGTCCTCGTACTTTGTTTGCATTATTCAATTAATTGTTGTCAGGTAAAAAGAATCTACCTTATCGGAGTTGCTTCATGCACCTCTATGTCATCACTGGTGGCTTGTCCTGGCGCCTCCTTGTGATTTGCAACTGGTCCCATCATGCGATTGCTCCTGCTTTGAGTTTTGTATACCACGAACTTAACATGCTTTTCCTCAGGGATGCAAGCCATGTCAAAAAACTTTTCAACTTCATTGACCTGGTCTAAAATACTCGATATCAAGATTTCCACTGAAGGAAGGAACCTTGATCTTCATCTGGTACTTGTTTGAACCTGGCTCTGCTCTTCTCCTATCCGGGTTTGAAAAAGAGAATCTCCCTCACCTGTTGGGAATTGGATTGGCCATCCACCTTGAGCCTCGCCCGTAGGTCATACTTCCATCATAAGCCTCATCTTTGGAGTCTTCTTCTGGATAGAAGGGATTGTGGAACTCCTCGTCGCAAAGATCTTCATATGAAAGATTCCGTAAAGGGCATCTTGGGAGGGTGTTGTCGTGGTTATAGTCATTGGAGGGGGAGTTGTTGAGGTGGAGGATGTGGATGAGAAATACTTGATGGAGGTAGAGGTGGTGGAAAATAATTGATTGATGAACACTCATGTCCGCTTCAGTACGCACCACCGAAAAGACTACGATCATCGATCCAGAGAGATATCATTTTGATGGCTTGGGCCATATGATCCAGGGATGACTTGATATTGCTGATATCTCATTCAATAATGCCTACTCTGGTAGAGAGGCTCAGCGGTTCGTCACCGTCTTCGATCATCGTTGGTAAGTTTGTCGAAGCTCTAATGCCACTTGACGTGGGAAGTGAGAAAGACGAATGACACCGGCTAGATCTCGTTCTAACACCCATGAACCCTGAATACTTCAGGTAGAAGTTGTGTTGGCCCAAAAGCTCATCACTCTAGTTTTGATGATGATTAACTCATGTAGTTAAAGTACTAATGATCTTGTGTTTAACAAGTTTCAGATATTTGATCAAGATCTTAGTCGGTGTTTAGCTTCAACAAAAGATTCGAAGTCAAGTTTTGAAGCTAGCATGTGTTGATTCAAGAGATCACGCATCAAGATCGTATCAAGTACTCAAGAGGAGTCTAGCTTATGAATCAAAGTTTTGGACCAAATCAAGATAGAGAAGAAGATTTTCAAGAGAAGATTTTTAAGACTTGAGTCTAGTTTTGTAAGTTTTAAGATTTTATTTTAGGATAAAATATAAAAGATAAATTAGTTGTGAAATGCTCAAGATCATATACACGCACAGAAAATTTATATAGTATTTTCATAAGAATAGTTTTGATTTTGAAAAATACTGTTTTGATTTTGAGCTTCAAGAATATATCTTTTGATTTCATGAAAAGATTTCATCAAAATGAGTTTATATGGTTTACATGTGTATTGGATCTCATCTATACACATTGATGGTTTAAATATTTATAAAAACTTATTTGATGTTTTCAGTTCATGATTTTTAAGTTTTGAATTTATCAAAACTATATTTAGAGCTTATTGTCAACCATAGATATTTCATCCTATATGTGTATTGGATCATATCCAAACACACTAAGATTCAAAAGTTTTTAAATTATCTTATTTTTATATTTAAATAAGTTTTGAAAAAAAAAATCATATTTTTCATTAGAAGTTTGATTTTTGAAAAATACGGTTTTTAGTTTAAAACTTAATTTCCATATCACAAAAATGATTCAAAAAGTTTGTAAATGTATTGATTTTTAATCATACATATTTGTACTTAAAAGTATTTCAATAAACTTATTTTTGTAGATTTTATGTGATTTTATGGGATTTTAAAGGATAATAAAAGACCAAGTTTTAATCCCTTTAAAACCCTGACCTGATCTTCTGCCGGTCGACCGACCGGTGGACCGAGCTAGAAGACGGTCAACCGAGCGGTCGACTGATATGCACAGGAAACATGCACAAGCCTAACTTGAGGGCCGATCGACCGAGCACTCGGCCGATCCAGAGAGTTTACTCTCTAGATCTGGCCCTAGTTGACCAAGCGATCGACCAGCCAGAGAGCAATGCTCTCTGGTTCTAGCCTCGGTCAACTGATAGATCTTTGACCTTGGTGCAGTCAATCGAGCGGTCGACCGGTAACCCCAACGGTCATAAATATGACCGTTGGTCGATCGACTGGCCGGTCGACCGACAGGCCAATCTGGCCCCAATGACTAGTTTTTTACAGCCTTTATAAATTGGGGTTTTGGGCCAGTTTTGGTTAAGATTTTTGGGGAGAGTTTTTTAGAGCTACTTTCTTATCTTTCACAAAAGTTTTTTAACAAGTTTTTAGAGCTTTCATTTTCAAATCAAAAGGAGTTTCTCAAGAGTGAATCTCTTGATTTTATCAAAAACTTTCTTGAGTTTTTCATCTTCAAATCTATTCAAGTTTTTCTCACACACGCTTGACCTTTTCATTGCCATATCTATCTTATAGGAGCTTTGTTAGTGATAGTTATTTTTGTGATAAAAAAAAATGATCACAAGTGTTCCACCTCTTGTATTTGAGGAGTTGTAGAGGTTGCGGCCTCGGCGAGCTTGCGAGTTCGCGCGTGTTGTTCTTGCGGGAACAAATGAGGGACTTGCGAGTCCAAGAGTTCTTGAGGGAGCTTGTTGTAGGTGTTGCGGCACTGAGTGATCTTGCAGGATCGTTATAGTGGAAATCCTTCATAGTGGTGAAGGCAGCAACGTAGAGCAAGTGTGCTCGAACCTCGAAACAAATCTCCCGTATTTGCAATTACTTATCTCTCTCTCACTTGTGTTTTTATATCTTGCATACTTTTATTATTAACATCCTTATATTCTTGATATACTTGTGATCAATTGAATATATGCTTTGGATTGTTGCTCACACTTGTATTCAACCAAGAGAGCCACAGTGGCACCTCAACTCTTAATCTAGAGGAACCTTGAGAAGATAGTCCAGAACACTTCACTGGAAATTCGGCTATATTCTTGTGTTATACGTTGTGTGTAGTGTAATAGTTTTTAGTTTGCATAATTAGTTTTAATTCTGCATTAGTGTTGCATTAGATTAGCTTGTCACCTACTCACCCCCTCTCTAAGTGACTTACAATTGGTATCAGGGCTTGGTGCTCTTGATTTAAGTCTAACAACCTTGAGTTAAAGATCCTCATTTTAGCTAATCACAATATTTGTATAGACACTCATGGATTTCACGACGCCTCCCATGTTTGACATTCTTAACATCCAAACCTGAAAAGTTAAGATATCCATGTACCTAAAAGCCCTAGGTATTCATGTCTATTTTGTCACTATTAAAGATTCTTACTTTTTAAATGGCAAATATCTTGATGCTAATGCAAAAAACCATTCATGCAATAAAGGGTACCCTAAATGATGATTATTTATCTAGCGTTTCTAATATTGAATCGGCTTTTGTAGTTTGGAACACTCTTCTCACTCTCGGGAACAAACGCCAAATAAAAAAGAGAGTGACTCGTATAATGAAAGTGATACTTCCAACATGTGTTATATAGTCCAAGGGGATGACCCCCTTGATGTAAATTCCAAATCTGAGGTTGATGAAGATGTTGACATGCCATATGATGAACTTGCTATGTTTTGTCAACAACTTCTTAAAAAATGAAGTGTTAAAAATGAAAAACAAAAGTTTAAAAAAAATGATGTGGTTTTAACGGAAAAGTTTCTTTTAAAAATAAATTTTAAATTGTTTCAAAAGAAAATGAAGTTTTGAAAAACCAAGTTGTTTTAATTGAAAAAGAAAAGAAGATTGCCTTAAAGGAAAATAACTCTTTGAAAAAAAATATTTTGAAAGAAAAAGAAAATATTTTTATTTCTAAAAAGAAAAAGGATCTTGTGTCTTATGTCTCTTCTTTCAATACTAATAATGATATTTCTATTTTGAAGAAGAATATTGATTGTTTGGGCTCCACTTTGAGCCAATGTGCATTTAAACACAATATATTAAAATTTATGTTTCGCAAGAAACAAATTTCACATGTTCATGCACAAACTCCACGGCATATATATACACACTATGCTCACACTGAAACCACTCATATGCATGCTAGAGTATACAAATGTACACATTGCGGCCGCAAAGGCCATCTAGCAAAATTTTATTTTGATAGAATAAACTCTTTAAAATTTGTTAATAATAATGTTTGGATATCATTTGTTTCTAGTCCCTGTGGACCCAAAAAGAAATGGGTATAAAAATTTTCACCTCTTGTGCTTGATGTAGGCATGGGCTCTCACAAAATGTGAGAGGATTGGTGCCTTGGTGGATGTGTTTTAAGCTCAAAAAATCATATTTATGGATGTATCACCTGCAAGGAAGTTTGGTGGGACGACCACCATAGTTTGGGAACGTAGAGATTGGTTCATTGATTTTGATAACTATCTCTAACTTCTTATTTATGTTTACATGCTTTTAGCATGTCATGACTTTAATACTCATTATGTTAAATGCAATGTTATTAGACATGTGATATACATAGATAGTTTTTGAGATACACTCTTATTCATATGGATTCATATTTTTTGTGTTCTCACTATTAACTACTATGTATATACTAGTTCTAAAACACGTACATTTAGCCTAATGATCATGTTTATTTTATGCTTCATGTAGTGATTATTTGTTTAGATGTAATTTTCGTTAACACTTATGTTTATACTTGTACAAGTAGTGAGTTACACTTGATTATTATGTGTTTGTACTTCATTGCTCATTAGTACTCATTACATGTACATGTATAATATAGTTTTGATGATTCTTTCATTTATACTTGTTTTCCTTATTTTGTACATATTTAGCTTCATATATATGTTATTTTTGTCTAAAACTAATAGATATACATGTATATCCTTGAGTCACTTGCCTTCATGTAAAATTCTATTATGAACTCATTTATATTTGGGATATGTGCGTATACTTTTAATTTCGATAAAACATACATATATCTTGAAATTTGTTTAATTTTTATAAAAGATTTAGTTTGTTTTGAGTTTTATTGATTATTTTCATGAATATGCTATTCACATGATTCTTGTGTACTCACATTATTTTTTGTTTACTCATGACTTTATTTTATGAGCACATTTTTGAGCCTTATAGATCTTAAGTGATAATTATTGTGTACTTAGCAATGCTTCATGGGATATATGATTTGGTTTCTGTGATGCCCCGATCCGGCGGGTACGGTGACGTCACTGCGACGTATATACGCGGTCGGAATTACCCTCATGTGTATACGCTAAGCATCAGGACAGGTAAGAATCTGAGTGCGGAAGCACAGTAGTAATATACATTCTAACAAAAAAGTACAAGTACATGGTTATCACAGAGAGTGATACAATATTATAGCAATATTACATCACCAGAAAAATACAAAAGTACAGTACATGAAGAGATATACAAAGCTGAGAGATACTCACAAGCAGCAAGAGAGTGAAATCACCTAGAAGGGGGTGAATAGGTGATAATGCTAATCTAATGAACTAAATGCGAAATTTAAAAACTAATTACAACAACACTTAATACAACCAACGAGTGTAGCCGAATTCCCGGTGAAGGGCTCTGGACTAACTCCTCTTGATTCCTCTGAATAAGAGTTGAGGCGCTATGTAAAGCTCTCGTGGTTAAGTATAAGTGAAGCACACAAACACACAAGCATGTATATGATATAGCAATATGAAACAATGCACAAAGTAAAGAGAGAGAAAGTAAGAGTCAATGGATCAAGCGCAAACAACAAGATTCGTTTCGAGGTTCGAGCACCCAGCTCTACATCCCCGCCTTCACCCAGAAGGATTTCGAATCCACTAGCTTGTCCACACAGGACTCCCACACAGGTAACCTCCACCGAGGATTTGGGGCAATACAATAACTAGGAGTACCCAACTCCTCTCTTTACAACCACAACCTCTCACTAGAGGCTAAGCACCAAGCCAACAAAACTATCACCTCACAACTTGAGGGATAAGTACAAAGCTAAATAAGGATCACCTCACAACTTGAGGGATACAACCCAATTGCACAACCTCCTCAACACTATGAGGGAAAGGCATAAAGCCAAGCAATAATTAGGGTTTACAACTTGGTGATCAAAAGACCACAAACCAATCTCTTTTTCACAAAAACAAGGATCCTATAGAGAGGATAGAATGATAAGCTCAAGTGAGGAAAACAAAGTGTTTTTGACAAAGAAAAATCACTTGGGAAATCACCAAAAAGATCTAGAATATTTAGACCAAAAACCAATTCCCAAAATACTATTTTCTTTGGAATAAAAACACTTTAAAAACAATAAAGATGAAATCTTTGTAGCTTTGAAACTCTTTTTAATTGCTGCAAAAACACTAAAGAGTAGAAAAATTTTAGCTCAAAAATTCTTGGAGAAAACTGGCCACAAATGGGGTTTATATAACCCTTAAACAAAAACTAGTCGTTGGCAGCAAATAAGGCCAGTTTTGACCTTACGGTCGACCGGCCGGTCAACCGTCCAACGGTCAAATTCTGACTGTTGCCAACTACCGGTCGACCGCCCGGTCGACCGGGCCCTGAACCAGAGAGCAACGGCTCTCTGAGGGAGCAACCCAAGAGTGGGTTGCTTTCAGTCGGCCGACCGCTCGGTCGACCGGCTTAATAGGCAGGCCAGCGTGCACGTTCTTGTGCACGTCGGTCGACCGGTCCGGTCGACCGACTCTGGGTCCGGTCGACCGTCCGGTCGACCGCCAGAGCCTGGCAGGCTATATTAGGGGACAGAAAACTAAGGTTTTTAATGTCTTAAAAAATTCCCATAAAATCTCTAAAATTCCATAAAAATAGTTTTAGCATAATACAATGATATACAAACTTGTGTGAAAATTTTCAAAACAAATTTTAAACTTTTTGAACCATTTTTGTGTTATGGAAATTTTGCCGAAAACCAAAAACCGTATTTTCTAGAACTTGAATTTTTCAAATGAAAATTCGTTTTGTTCAAAACTCATCCAAATACAAAAACATGATGTTTAAACATTTTAAAACATGTTGCATATGGACATAGGTCCAATATACATGAAACATATACATATCATTATTTTTGTCTTTTATTTTCAAAAATATGTTTTGTTAAAAACACAAAACACCAAACCTCATGAATAGGCATCTCAACATAAGTTTGTCTAGGAAATTAAGCTTACATGTATATAGAATATATCTAATATATACTTAAACAAAGTAAACTTGTATTGATACTTAGCTATTCATAAAAACCAAGATCGGTTAAACCAAAAACCGAAAAAGCAATATCCAAAACATGAAACGTGTGTGTATTGTGAACTTGAGCATATCACACTATCTAATCTTTACACATGGATCTAAAACACAAACTAAACTATGTACCCAAGTCTTCTTGATGAACACGTCTTCAAGCCGACTCGATCCAAACTCGATCCAATTAACTCTTTTGTTGAGCATATCATGATCACGGTTTGGAAAGGCTTCAAAACTTCTTAGCTGAAGCAAATCACCAACTAATATCTTGGTTAATGATCTGAAACTAAAATCACAAGATTATTTGTACACATAACTACATGAGTTAATCATCATCAAAACTAGAGTGGAAGGCCTCTGGACCAACAATCTTCCCCTTTTTGATGATGACAAAACTCATGGAGTTATATATGCATGGATTAAAGTTAAGCTTCAAAGAAGCTCACCCTTAACTCATGCATAGGAATAAATAATAAATATATGCAATGAATATCAAACATGAAAATGCATAGACATGCATAAACAAGATACCAAATATAAAAACATGCTCTTGATACTAAACATGAAATGCATCATGCATCAAACATGCTCTTGATACCAATTAAAACAAGCTCTTGATACCAATAAAAACTAAACTAACTAAACTATATTCTTAAAACAAACACTCTTGATACCAATACTGATATCAATATAAAAACATGCATAGTCATAGAAACATGCATATAAACTCAAATAATTAATATAAAAACATGCATAGTCATAGAAACATGCATATAAACTCAAATAATTCTCCCCCTTTTTGTCAATCATCAACAAAGGGGTCCAAATAAGTAGTCCAACATGATACCAATTAAAACATAGCAATATAAGTGAACCGTGATTGAAAGATAATCAATATAAAAATTCTTGTCATCAATGATACCAATTGAAAGAAATAAATTAATAGTACCAATTGAAAGTAAGCAAAATCTTGATACCAATAGTGAGTAACAAATAAGCATCTTGATACCAATTTTACCAATTGAGAGTATTTTTTCTTTTAAACATATGATATCAAATTTTTAAAAAAAACAATATTCATTTTTCAATCACATTTTTCATCATAAAGTAGGGGAATGGAAATCAAAGGTAAACAAAATACCAATTGAAAGATGAAATACGAGTTTTCTCTCCCTTTATGAAATACCAACTAAAACGATGCATAAGCTTATGTTAGGATAGCAATTGAAAACTAATCAATTGAAACATGATAGTCATAAAAACTCAAGCTTTAGCATAAACAAAATATATATATGTATGAAAATTAGATACCAATCGAAATTGATACTATTTGAAGTGTAAGCACACATACATAAAAAATATATGAGTATACAAGAAATGTCAATATTGATACCAATTGAAAGAATCCAATGATACCAATTGAAACAACAATAATATCAAGTGTATACCTCATATTACCTACCACCCATTTCATGCTCAAGTTTAAAATGATTTTCACTATAAAGCATACATGTGCATGGTCTCCCAACCAACCGCCCTTAAGGGTAGGGGTTTTCAAAAATAGGTTTGAAAGATATAGTATGTATGAAAACTTCTACCATAACGAAGAATCTCGCAACTAGTTAAATGGAAAAATTTGTAAACTAGTACGAAATCTTTCAAGTAAGGAATAAAATAAAAATATTTTATGAAACATGAAATTCACATGATAGCCAACACTCAAAGACAATGAAGCATGAATATGACTCATGAAAACAAGCATGAGTAAACAAAAAAGGTAAGTGTTCAAATAAAATGTGAAGAACATAATCATAAAAGGTAGGCAATAAGCTCATTATTCCTTAAAACATGAAATTCATCAAAACTAAATTTTCATTAAAAAAATATATATACTTCAAGGCATATGTATGTCTTATACAAACTAAAGTATACATACATATCCAAATATAAATGAGTCCACAAATGTATTTGCATGAAGGCACGTGGCTCAAAGGATGTATATGCATAATCAATAGTTTGGACAAGATGGACATATACTTGAAGTTAAACATATGAATCATAAAACATGTCAAAAATGGGGAATACAAGTTAAAATGCAGGAATCATCAAAACTAGACTATACTAGCACATCTAATGGGTTCAAATAAGCGTTAAAGCACAAACATATAGTGATCTATTTGTGGCCCACTATATGTACAAGTATATATCCTAGTTTTAATGAAAACTAACATTTAAACTAGTAATCAAATCATGAAGCATAAAAAGAGACATAAATTAACATGATAATCATAAAAATGATCATTATGTAAATCCACATGATATTAGACCTATGATATACATAAAAGCTAAACAATGGTGAGAACACAACATATGGGTCCCTATAAACATGGGTGATCTCAAAACCTATACATGCATGTCAATGATCTAAGAATCATGGCATTTAACATAATAAACTATAAACATCAAAACATGAGGCATCAAAACAAAACAAAAATCATAAACATACATATGGTCATTATGTATATGCATGTGCAATAGATCTAGGACATACATATTAGTTAAAAACAAAGTAAGAACACATAGATATAGATCCATATTAAACATGGGTGTCTCAATTAATTAAACATGTATATCACTAATCTAAGTCATATGGCATAATCATAATAATCAATAAAACAAGACATGCTATAAATTGATGAACATGAAAAGCATGCAAATATAAACGGGAGTTAGAGATCGATACCAAAACTGATGAAGGCACCTCTCTAGTTCTCCAAAACAAGGTGGTCTTCCCACCAAACTTTCCTTGAAAGTGATGCATCCAAATAATCCTCATGAAGTACGGAACGTATCCACTTTAAGGTACCGCAACTCTCACGTTATGCGAGAGCCCACACCTACATCAAACATAATAGGCGTGGTCTTTGGTACCCATATCCTTTTGGGTCCATGGGGGTTAGTACCTTTCCTAACCCAAACAAATTTAGTTGCTAAATTTGAATCATGTAAACGATCATAGGAAAATTTAACAAGGTGGCCCTTACGTCCACAATGTGTACAAGTGTACACATCAGCATACATGTGATGGGTGTGATCGTGAGGAGCATGTGTATGTCGTGTATGGTGTGCATGCATAATAGGAACTTATTTCTTTCGAAACAAAGATTCCAACCGTGTATAATTCATGGAACAATGGCTCAAAATGGAGCCCAAACAATCCACACTTTTCTTCAAATCATTTATATCATTTTCAATACTAGAAGATAAAGTGGAGCATGCAATAGGTGTGCTAGGTGAGGCTACACTAGCATGGCAAACATGTGAATCTATATCATTTTGCAGAGATTTATTTTTATTTAACACTAAATCTAATTCTTTTGAAATAAACTCAATTTCATTTTTCAAAGAATGATTGTCCTTTAAAATAAAATCTAATTTTGAAGATAAGACCTCATTGTTTTTCACAACATCATCACAATCATTTTTATTTTTCAAAAATTCATTTTACTTTATGGCAAGGTCTAGTTGAGATTTAAGTGAGTCACGTTCACTACAAATTTCTTCCTTCTCTTGTAAAATCAAATCAAATTTTGAACACAAATCCTTATATTCTTCTTTTAGTTCAAAATTCTTCTTTTTTAAAAGATCATGTTTTTCCAAAAAAATTTCAAACTTTGTAGCAAGTTCCATATTTAAGGTTTGTACTTCTAAATACCCATAGCAATAGGAACTAGTGCTAGCATCTATTTGAGTTTCTAATTGTACCTCAAGAGAGTCAGTCCCTTGGACCATGAGGCAATACTCGTCGGACTTGTCTCTCCTAGATCTCCTCATCTTATTGATGATCTTTGATAGCTCGGGAGAAGTTAAAATGCTCCATACTGCAAAAGCCAAATCATAGTGAGTAAACACATGTAATAAATCTTTATTAAGAGATGTTCTAAGTGCTTTAAGGGCTAATGCATTGGCCTTTTTATGTTTGCTATCATTGGGGTAGGATTCCTTGGTAATGGCTTGATAAATTTTATATCCTAATGCTTTCAAATGACAACTCATCTTGGCCTTCCAAATATCAAGTCAATAGATATCAAACATAGGAGGGCTATCCATGAGTGCAACTATATGTGTGCAAGTGCAAATGCAAATGATAGATTAGCAAACTAAGATCTCACTCCTAGGTTGTTAAACCTAATATCAGGAGCGTAGGCTATGATACCAATTGAAATCACCTAGAGGGAGAGTGAATAGGTGATAATGCTAATCTAATGAACTAAATGCGGAATTTAAAAACTAATTACAACAACACTTAAACAACCAACGAGTATAGCCGAATTCCCGATGAAGGGCTCTGGACTAACTCCTCTTGATTCCTCTGAATAAGAGTTGAGGCGCTATGTAAAGCTCTCGTGGTTAAGTATAAGTAAGGCACACAAACACACAAGCATGTATATGATATAGCAATATGAAACAATGCACAAAGTAAAGAGAGAGAAAGTAAGAGTCAATGGATCAAGCGCAAACAATAAGATTTGTTTCGAGGTTCGAGCACCCAGCTCTACATCCCCGCCTTCACCCAGAAGGATTTCGAATCCACTAGCTTGACCACACAGGACTCCCACACAGGGAACCTCCACCGAGGATTTGGGGCAATACAATAACTAGGAGTACCCAACTCCTCTCTTTACAACCACAACCTCTCATTAGAGGCTAAGCACCAAGCCAACAAAACTATCACCTCACAACTTGAGGGATAAGTACAAAGTTAAACAAGGATCATCTCACAACTTGAGGGATACAACCCAATTGTACAACCTCCTCAACACTATAAGGGAAAGGCACAAAGTCAAGCAATAATTAGGGTTTATAACTTGGTGATCAAAAGACCACAAACCAATCTCTTTTCCACAAAAACAAAGATCCTATAGAGAGGATAGAATGATAAGCTAAAGTGTGAAAAATAAAGTGTTTTTGACAAAGAAAAATCACTTGGGAAATCACCAGAAAGATATAGAATATTTAGACCAAAAACCAATTCCCAAAAGACTATTTTCTTTGGAATAAAAACACTTTAAGAACAATAAAGATGAAATCTTTGTAGCATTGAAACTCTTTTTAATTGCTGCAAAACACTAGAGAGTAGAAAAATTTTAGCTCAAAAATTCTTGGAGAAAACTGGCGACAAATGAGGTTTATATAACCCTTAAACAAAAACTAGCCGTTGGCAGCAAATAAGGCCAGTTTTGACCTTACGGTCGACCGGCCGGTCGACCGTCCAACGGTCGAATTCTGACTGTTGCCAACTACCGGTTGACCGCCCGGTCGATCGCGCCCTGAACAAGAGAGCAACGGCTCTCTGGCCGGTTGACCGCCCGGTCGACCGGAGCAACCCGAGAGTAGGTTGCTTTCAGTCGGTCGACCGCTCGGTCGACCGGCTTAATGGGTAGGCCAGCATGCACGTTCTTGTGCACGTCGGTCGACCAGTCCAGTCGACCGACTCTGGGTCCGATCGACCGTCCGGTCGACCGCCAGAGCCTGGCAGGTTATATTATGGGACAGAAAACTAAGGTTTTTAATGTCTTAAAAAATTCCCATAAAATCTCTAAAATTCCACAAAAATAGTTTTAGCATAATACAATGATATACAAACTTGTGTGAAAAATCTCAACACAAATTTTAAACTTTTTGAACCATTTTTGTGTTATGAAAATTTTGCCGAAAACTAAAAATCGTATTTTCTAAAACTTGAATTTTTCAAATGAAAATTCGTTTTGTCCAAAACTCATCCAAATATAAAAACATGATATTTAAACATTTTAAAACATGTTGCATATGGACATAGGTCCAATATACATGAAACATATACATATCATTATTTTTGTCTTTTATTTTAAAAAATATGTTTTGTTAAAAACACAAAACACCAAACCTCATGAATAGGCATCTCAACATAAGTTTGTCTTGAAAATTAAGCTTACATGTATATAGAATATATCTAATATACACTTAAACAAAGTAAATTTGTATTGATACTTAGCTATTCATAAAAACCAAGATCGGTTAAACCAAAAACAGAAAAACCAATATCCAAAACATGAAACGTGTGTGTATTGTGAACTTGAGCATATCACACTATCTAATCTTTACACATGGATCTAAAATACAAACTAAACTATGTACCGAAATCTTCTTGATGAACACGTCTTCAAGCCGACTTGATCCAAACTCGATCCAAACAACTCCTTTGTTGAGCATATCATGATCACAGTTTGGAAAGGCTTCAAAACTTCTTAGCTGAAGCAAATCACCAACTAATATCTTGGTTAATGATCTGAAACTAAAATTACAAGATTATTAGTACCATAACTACATGAGTTAATCATCATCAAAACTAGAGTGGAAGGCCTCTGGGCCAATAGAGAGGTCTCGAGAACCAAACAGGAGAGGAACTGGGAGGAAGAGCAGCAGTGATGATCCAAGCTTCTGCTACACTCCGAACGTCACGGAAGGATCCGCTGTGCACTCTGATAAGCTGCAGTAAGGTCACCAACGTCCGGTCTCTAAGATCTGGATCTGAGAATCCAGGGTTATCAGACGCAACCCTACGAGTACATATATAAAGCCAAATGACGTGCATAACAGTACACGTGTGCAT
The DNA here is from genome assembly GCA_038442645.1 of Agave tequilana. NCBI lineage: Eukaryota > Viridiplantae > Streptophyta > Magnoliopsida > Asparagales > Asparagaceae > Agave > Agave tequilana. Next base: position 177,212 of record JAVJIF010029965.1, read on the forward strand.
GATCAAGTAATGTGGTCTAAGTATGCAGGTACAAGTATTAACAAATAACATAAGAAAAATTAAAGGAACGACAGTAAATCATATATATTGATGAATCTAAAACTAAAAACATACATAGAAGGCAGTATGAAGAGCATAGGTACATGCGGTAAATAAGTTAAACATGCAATAAATACAAGTATGGACAAAACTAGTTGTACAAGCTCAGATTTATGGATTCACGGAACTGATACGTCAAGGGGATAATCCAAACAAAGAAACCCTCATTTATATACCACATATCTCATGTCGGCATCATCTGAGTTTATACAACTTGAGTTGCCTTAAGAATAACAGAACTATAGTGTATCTGGAGTAATCATCAGGTGTCATAAAGTAAGGTGTCAACTAAGGGAATAACATTATAACTGGAATATAAATGTGTTGTATTTTAATTTATCCAATAATAATAATTAGTACCGTTTAATATTTCAATCGCCTCCCTACTAGCGTCTCACATCACCGATAGTCCATACTAGAGTTCGCACCCTGTGAACTTACCTAGGTCTGATATGTGAGTACCAGGACCCGAACAAAGGAGAAACCAAATATTACACATTCCTAACCTTATTACTGTTTGGTTATTTTATGTTATTCATCTGACTCATATGCTTTTGTATGTGCTACCAGCACACATACATCCACTTATGAATAAGATAAGTTATTACTTGGAAACTGATAAATCTGATGGCTCATATTTATAGTGAGTCCCGTCTCTGCCCGAGACTGGCTCAGAAGTACAGGCTACTACTTCTGGGGACTTATCATTACGCGCCCCACATGACACTTCAGATTCAGACTACTGGTTCCAGGGACTTATCATTATGCGCCCCCACACAATACTTCAGAAATATCACCATTATAAATATGACATCATACTGGTTTCCATCAGTTTCCCCCACCCTAGTGTAAGTTGAGTATTTTTATTATACATATATGAATTGCCCAAAGATAATATCCACAAGTGTATACAGTATAACCATAATTATCCAACTATGGGAATTAACAGGAGTATAATATCAGGAGTATGATATCAGGAGTCACCTTTTTTCAGGGGTTCAGGAATACAGGAGCTCAGGAGTACAGGAGTTCAGGAGTTCAGGAGTACCAAATATCTGGTAACAGTATAATAATCATGCCAAGTCTCCCGCAAAAGTAATAGTCATGAATATGCATTATAATACAGGTGTCACAATATCAGGTGTCAGGTATCAGGCGATAAGTATAGCATGGCAAGTACCGGTGTTAGATATCAAGTAATAAGTATAGCATGGCAAGTACCGGTATCAAATATCAAGTAATAAGCATAGCATGGCAAGTACCGGTATCAGATATCAAGTAATAAGTGTTGGCCCAAAAGGTTACACTCTCCATTTGTTTAGAGTTTTGATGATAACAAAACAAATAAGAGCTATTTGGTACTAATAAGTTTGTTTAAGATAAGTTTCAGGTTAGTACCATATTTGGAGGCCATTGCTTAGCTTTTGCAAGAACTTCTAGGTTCATGAAGAAAAGAAGGCGTTTTGCACATCTAGGAAGGAACATAGAAGAGAAGGCTCTAGCAAGGCATTGCATGGCTCAAGACTTCAAGATTGCTCAAGATAATTCATTAGATTTGTTTCTAGTTTTTTAGTTTTGTTAAAGAATAGTGAATAGGTTTGAAGCTCTATCACACACGTTTTTGCGCACATCTTATTTCCAAAAATATTTCCTATAATATGTACAAAATATTTTAATATACAATCTTCTGTTTACAAATTCATTATTATATTTTATACTTATCCCTATTCAAAAATATTTTATTAAAAATCAAATCATCTTCAAAATTCTGTTTTTGTTTTGGCCTTTGACCTGAGCCGGTCGACCGTCCGGTCGGCCGACCCTGTGTCAGGTCAAGCCGATTGACCGACCCAGTCGACCGAGGTTCTGGCAGCAGTGCGTATCCGTGTGCACGTTTCACGGTCGACCGGGCGGTCAACCGGAACCTGCCTGACTGTAAGACATTTGCTCTCTGTATTTTTCGGTCGACCGGGCGGTCGACCGGGAGCCGGCAACGGCTCTTATTTTTGAACTTCGGTCGACCGATCGGTCGACGGGAATAGCCGTTTGTACAGTAACGGCTATAATTTTAAACATGTTTCATTTTGTCTTTTTCTCCCTAATAAGTGTTTAAATGTTATTTGCTGACCCTAATACTTCCTAATTGGCCTTAAGTATGTTTTATCTTTAAACCCTAGCCCTCTACTATAAATAGAGGTGTTTGGGGAGAGGTTCATAATAAGAAAAATTTGCAAAAGTTTAAAAAGTTTAAGGCATTCAAAAGAGCTTGGTTTCTTGGTTTTGTACTGAAATTCTCTCTCATTTTCTGAAGTGTTTTCAAGAACTCTCTGATTTCTTTTTTTTTCTCCTTACACACAAGAGCTTCATTCCTACTCATTGTTCTACAAGGATTTTTGTAAGGGAAGAGAGTTTTGCAAAAGAGAGTTTGTGGTCTTTTGACTACCAAGAGAAAACTTGTACTTGAGATTGTGGAGTTGGGTACTCCGGTGTGATTGTAACTCTTTGTGAAGTTATAATGGTTAGAAATCCTTCTGGGGAAGGCGGGGACGTAGAGCTGGGTGCTCGAACCTCGAAAAAATTCTCAGTGTTTGCGTTTGGTTTACTTGCTCTTGCTTCTTGCTTTACTTTCATTACTCTTATTACTTACTCTCTATTTTCATTGCAATATTCACTTGTGTTCATTCATCTTGTCAATCAAAGTCCCATACAACAAGATTGCATTGTGCACCTCCAACTCATATCCAGAGGAATCACGAGGAAGGAGTTCAGAGCCCTTCACGGGGAATCCGGCTTCTAGTCTTGTTTTGGGAAATTGTTGCATCATAATTTTTATTTGTGCATTGATTAGCATTATCACCTATTCACCCCCCCTCTAGATGATTTTCAATAAGCATAGCATGGCAAGTACCAGTATCAGATATCAAATAATAAGTATAGCATGGCAAGTGCCGGTATCAGATATTAAGTAATAAGCATAGCATGGCAAGTACTGGTATCAGATATCAAGTAATAAGCATTGCATGGCAAGTACCGGTTTCAGATATCAAGTAATAAGTATAGTATGGCAAGTACCGGTATCAGATATCAAGTAATAAGCATAGCATGACAAGTATCGGTATCAGATATCAAGTAATAAGTATAGCATGGCAAGTACCGGTGTATACATATCAGGGTCAGGTAACTAATATATCAGTGAGAGTCGCAACATCAAATGCTAGGTATCAACCGGTCACATAACATGATACAGGAGAACGTGATAAACATATCAAACTCTTCAGAACATTATTTCTAACAATAATAAATTTATTTATTAATTAGCCATGTAAAGCAGCGGGAGCAGATTTAGGCATACCTGGTACAAAGTATAATAATGACCGGCAGCTATTTATAAAACATGATAATTTATAAAATATACCAACTTGCATAAAGAGACATCATATATTAAAAGCAAGTTAATAATTATTAAATATGAAACGATGGCAATAAAGTAAGAAATGTACTTGCCTAATACCGAAATGAAAATACCGAGAAAAGTCAGAGAAATCCGCGAACCCGTGCGAGCAAGCCACTAGCCCATATATATTAAAATATATAAATATAAATATTTATATAATTATTAGAGAGGGAATGAGAGAGGAGAGAGAAAGTTATAGAGAGAGAATAGGGTATTTTTAGAAAAGGATTTAGGAATTTAAAAGGGGAGGGGTATGGTTGTAAATATAGGAGAGTAATTTGGAAATGAGGGGATGGGTATTTTAGGGAGTGAGGAAATATGGGTTTATTTAGAGAAAAGGAAAGGAAAGAAAGAAAGAAAAGAAGAAAGAAAGAAAAGAAATGGAGGGGGAGGGTGGCCGGCCACCGCCGGTGCCGGCGGCCTGGCTGCGCTGCCGCCGCCGCCGCCACCGGGGAGGGGCTGTGATCGCGCTCCCCCTAGGGGAGGGGAGGGTGGGGGTGGTTGTTATTGGTGTGTTGTTGCTTGGTGTTGGTGGAGGAGGTGGTGGTAGTATCTGGTGGTGGTGGTTGTGGTGGTTGTTGGAGGTGGTGGGGAGCTAGAGGAGGAGGAGAAGGTGATGATGGGGTGGTGGAAGTGGTGGATTTGATGGAAATAGTGGTGAATTTTAGAGGAGGAAGGGAGGTGGTGGTGGTGGGTTTTGATGAAATTAGAGATGGAGAATGGTTGGTGGAGGTTGAAGGAGGTGGTGGAGTGGAGAGGAGGTGTGGGGGAGGTGGTTGGCCGGCCTAGGGGTGGTGGTGCGGCGGTGGCTCCGGTGGTGGAGGCGGCGGTGGTGTGTTAGAGAAGATGGGTTTAGTTTGTTTTGTTGAAGGAGATGGAATTGATTTTGGATTTTGAAATGAAAAGGAAAAGGAAAATGGAGGTTTAAATAGAAAAGGAGAAGGAAAGAGAATGATGAATGGGGATGGTGGGGGGGATGGGTTACAGCAGTAGCCCATCGCCTCTATTGCTGCTGCTACGGCTGTGGAAGAGGGAAACGCAGGGTATGGGGGGTGGAGTGAAGGAGAAGAAAAGAAAAAGAAGAAAAAGAAAGAAAATTAAAGAAAAAGAAGAAAAAGAAAGAAAATTAAAGAAAAAGGAAAAAATAAAGTTTAAAAATTTTATTATTAAATAATTAATTTATTATAATATCTGGGAGTATAAAGTAGGGGATTAGAGAAAGAAAAAGACGAAAAGATAAGATCGGTAATTAATATTATTATTTTAATAGAGCGAAAATTTGACTGTTTCAGAAACGTTCCAAAAAAATTTAAAAATAGAAAATATTATTTTAATATGCCTGGTGAAGTCAGATTTGAGAAATTCATTGTAGTTTTCAAATTAAAAATCTGAGAATCAGTCAGCGATGCCAACTAACACCGATTTTGGAGATTTTGTAGAAAAATTCAGAAAAATTTCAGAAAATCATGAAAATATAAAATATTAAAAAATAGTGTCTGAAACTAAAATTGGTCAAATCAGACTATCAGAAAGTCAAATCAGACAGCAAGCTAGTATCAGGTTCCCGGTCCGGGTCAGGGCTGACTCTAGGTCTGAGAATCCAGATCCGATACACAATAACATAAGTAATCACAACTTAAAAACACATACTGAAAGAAAATTGAATAATACGGTTGAAAAATTTTGGGACACGCATTTGGGTATGTATCCCGGGTACAGGGTGCTACAGTTTCATGTTCTTAAGGATCTTTAGCTAGTTTTTCAAAAATCAATTTAAGCTAGTTTCTTGATTCTAAAATTGGTAGAGTTTTCAAACATGTTAAATTATTTTCAAACTCTTATTTTTGAAAACTCTTGGCAACTTAAGGGCGGTTGGATGGGCGACCATGCCTTGTATACCCTTATTGAAAATCTATTCAAATATGTGCATGAATAGGATGGTAGTTATGAGTTATTCATATAATCTTCATGGTATTTCATACTTTTACATATTCATACTTGTTTTTTATATATGTATACATTATATTTCAATCGATATTCAAATTGTTCATACATACATATATATGACTTTGATTATGTTTGTTTTACAATGTCTATACATATTTTGAAGCACAAATTGTTTTATGCTAAGCTTGACTTAATCCTGAATATTAATTGGTATCTCTACAAGCTTATGTATTAATTTCAATTGGTATTTTTTGGTATCAAAATGTATTTCATGTATCACCTTCAATTGGTGTCAAAAACTTACAATTGGTTTCATACTCATGTTTCACCTTCTATTTGGTATCTTAAAATTTTATTTATCTACAAATGGTACCAACATTTATTTTTTCAACAATAATTTGATTTCATTGATATCAAAATTTATTTTGTTAACTTCAAGAAATTTCAAAATTTTATTTTAAGTATTATCAAAAAATTTTAAAATTTGTTTGATTTGTATTACCTATATGCAAGGGAATCTTAATATCTCCTCTATATATGATTCATTTTGAGTGTTGTTGGCCCAGAAGCCCTTTACTCTAGTTTTGATGATGATTAACTCATGTAGTTATAGTTTACTAATAATCTTGTGGTATTTAGTTTCAGATATTTGATCAAGATATTAGTACGTGATTAGCTTCAACAAAGGTATTTTAGAGCTTTCACATGTTAATTCAAGAGTTCGAGCGTCAAGATCGCATCTAGCACTCGGTTGGAGTCAAGCTCGGTAAATCACGTTTGAATCGAGTCGGCTTGGAGAAAAGAAGACTTTGGTATTGTGTTTAGTTTAGTTTAGCATGTTTAGATCATTGTAAAGATTAGATAATGTTGATATGCTCAAGTTCATAATACACACACATGTTTTAAAGTTTATTTGGTTTTGGTTTTTTGGTTTAACCGATATTGGATTTCATGTCAAAAACATAGATATAGATCTTTATATGTATATTGAATTCTATCCATATACAATATGCTTCAAAGTTGTTTCAATATCATATTTTTGTATTTACATGTGTTTTGGAAAAATCGAATTTCTATTTCAAAGTTTAGTTTTTAGAAAATACAGTTTTCGTTCGAAAGCAAAATTTTCATATCACAAAAATGGTTCAAATTATTTAAAATATGTGTTGAATTTTTGTCACACATATTTGTATTTCAAAGATATAATAAGAACATATTTTTTGTGAAATTTATGTGTATTTTATGGGATTTTTCAGAGGACAAAAAGACAAGTTTTCAATCCCTAAATTAGTTGGACCTGGCTGTCTGCCGGTCGACCAATGCAGAGGTCGGTCGACCGATCCAATTGACCGACGTGCACAGACGTGCATGCAGCCTGGGCTGGTGGGCCGGTCAACCGTCTGGTCGACCGGCAGAGAGCTGTTACTCTCTGTATCTAGTCCCGGTCGACCGGGTGGTCGACCGGTGGCACAACGGTCAGAAATCTGACCATTAGCCGGTCGACCGGGCGGTCGATCGGGGGTAAAATTGCCCTTCGCAGCTGCCAACGGGCATATTTATTTTTGGCCTATATATACCCATTCCTTTGGGCAGTTTTAAACAACAATTTCAAGAGCAAAAATTCTCATCTTCTTAAGTGTTTTAGCTACAAGTTTTAAAAGAGTTTTTGGGTTTAAAAGATCAATCTTTATTTGTTTTAAAGTGTTGAAAAAATCAAAGAAAAATAGAGTATTTGGGAATTAATTTTTGATCTTTATTTCAACATCTATCTTGTGATTTTTTCAAGTGTTTTTTTTATTGTTTTCATTTTCAAACACTTTTCATTCTCACACTTGAGCTATTATATCTATCCTATCTATTAGGATCTAGTTTTGTGAGAAAATTGGTTTGTGATTGTTTAAACCACCAAGTGTTGTAAACCCTCCTTTCTTTGTGATACCCCTCTAGTGAGAGGTGATTGTGTTGATATCCCTCTTAGTGAAAAGGCGATTGTTAGAGTTGTGGCTTTGAGCCTTATCCCTCTTGTGTGAGGTTGATAGTTGTTTGGCTAAGTGCCTATCCCTCTGAGTGTAGAGGTGATTTGTGTTGTGCCTTTCCTCTTGTGTAGAGGTTGTATTTGGTTGAGAGAGGAGTTGCGTACTCTCAGTTTGTATTACTCAAATTCTCAGTAGAGTTCCCTATGTGGAAAGTCCTGTGTGGATATTTAATGGAAATCCTTCTGTGTGAAGATGGGGACGTAGAGCTGGGTGCTCGAACCTCAAAACATATCCGTGTGTTTGCGTTTGATCCACTATCTCTAACTCTCTCTTATATTGTACATTGCATCTTATTGTTCACATCATATATATATATGCTTGGGTTTGATTGTGTGCCATACTTGTGTTAAACCAAGAGAGCTTTACATAGCACCTCAACTATTATTCTTATTTAGAGAAATTTAGAGGAGTTAGTCCAGAGCCCTTCACCGGGAATTCGGTTACACCATTTGGTTATACTAAGTGTGTTGCAATTAGTTTTTAAATTTCGCATTATTTGTCATTAGATTAGTCTTACACCTATTCACCCCCTCTAGGTGTATTTCAATTGGTATCAGAGCCTACGCTCCTGATAATAGGTTTAACCATTTAGGAGTGAGATCTTGGTTAGCTAATCTAGTATTTGCATTTGCACACGTACTTGTTTACACACGATCATGGATTATCTTACACCTCCCATGTTTGATGTTTTCAACATCAATATGTAGAAGTATAGGATGAGTATGTACCTAAAAACCCTAGGATTGCATGTTTTTCTTACCGCTATCAAGAAATCTTATCTTGATAATAGCGAACATATAGAGGCCAATGTACAAGCCCTTGAGGCACTTAGGAGCACTCTAAATAAAGAATATTTATATTTAGTTTCTCATTGTGATTCTGCTTTTGCAGTGTGGAACACCTTGACCTCTCCTGCGCTACAAACGACAAAATATGTGGAGGAGGAATCTAGTGGAGGAGAATCCAAACAACATTGCTACATGGTCCAAGGGAATGACTCTCTTGAGGTACATTCGGAAACTCAACTAGATGATAATGCTAGTTCTTCGGCGATGATCATATTGATGTCGATGCATTAAATAAAGAACTATCAATTGTTTGTGAAAAACTATTAGAAAATTATAAACTTTTGAAAAAGAAAAGTTTTGCATGAAATAAAGAAAATGAGGATTTAATTTCAAAGCTTGATTTGTTTTTACAAGAGAAGGTTGAGATTTCTAATGAAAGAGACTCATTGAAATCCCAACTTGAACTTGCTCTAAATGAAAATAAAATTTTGAAAAATAAAAATGATTGTGATGAAGTTTTGAAGAAAAATGAAGTTCTATCTTCAAAACTTGTTTTTATTTTAAAAGAAAATGAGTCTTTAAAAAAAGAAAATTATTTCAATTTCAAAGGAATTGGATTTGGTTTCTAAGAAAAATATTTCTTTGAAAAATGACTTAGATTCTCATGTTTGTCATGCTAGTATAGCTTCACCATCTAGTGTAACCATAGCATGCTCCACCTCTTCTTCTATTATAGCAAATGATATAAATGTTTTAAAGAAGAGTGTTAATTATTTGGGCTCCACTTTGAACCAATGTGTCATGAACCACACACGATTGGAATCCATATTTCGAAAGAAATAAGTTTTACATATGCATGCACACTATATACGGCATACACATTCTTCTCATGCTCACACTCATAACACTATGTATGCTTATGTGTACACTTGTACACATTGTGGACGTAAGGGCCATCTTGCAAAATTTTGCTTTGATAGAATTAATAATTCAAATTTTACAAATAGATTTGTTTGGGTTAGGAAAGGTGCTAACCCCATGGACCCAAAAGAGTATGGGTACCAAAAGTCACTCCTATTTTATTTGATATAGGTGTGGGCTCTCACATGACGTGAGATGCATTGGTGCCTTGAGGTGAATGCGTTCCGAGCTAAACGGTGACATTTTTGGAAGTACCACTTTCAAGAAGAGTTTGGTGGGAGGACCACCATGGTTTGGAGATATAAAGATGTGCCCTAATAGTTTTGGTAACTATCTCTTACTCCCATTTTATTTACATGCTTGCATATTGTTGATTTAGCATGTTTTGGTGTTTTATGATTATTATGTTAAATGCCATGATAATTAGACTTGTGACATATATGATTAGTATTTGAGATACACCCATGTTTAAATGGATTATTACTTTTGTATTCTCACTATAGTTTAAACTATTGTGTATATCATAATTCTAAATCATGTGCATGTACACATTAATCATGTTGGTTTATGTTTTCATTTTGCACTTCATGTTTTGATTACATATTTAAATGTAACCTTCATTAAAACTTGTGTATATGCTTGTACAACTAGTGAGGCACAAATTGATTATTATATGTATGTGCTTGATTACTCATTTGTACTCATTAGATGTACTAGTATAACCTAGTTTTGATGATTAGTACATTTCAACTTGTATTCCCCATTTTGTACATGTTTTCATATGTTTAACTTCATGTATATGTTAAAATATTTAAAACTTTAGATATACATGTATACCCTTGAGTCATTTGCTTTTCATGCAAATTTTTATTATGGACTCATTTGTGTTTAGGAATGTGTATGTATACCTTTAGATTTAGACAACATACATATGCCTTGGAGTTAGTAATTATTTTAATAAAAATTATATCTTCATATTTTTCATGTTTATAAAAGAATTTCACATTGAGCTTTATTACCTATTCCTATGACTTCGTGATTACATGATTCTTACACTCACATTACTTGATGTTTTCTCATGATTTTATTTTCATGAGTATGATATATGCTTTATAGACTTTGAGTGTTAATGATCGTGTGACTTACATATTTTTCATGAAATATATTCTTATTTTATTCCTTACTTAAAGGATTTCGTACTAGTTTTCAAGATTATCATAAAACTAGTTGCGTATTTCTTCATTTTTAAAGTGTTTTTTAATTATGCTAAAATTATTTTCAAACTTATTTTTAAAAGCCCTTCCACCAAGGGTGGAAGGATGGGTGATCATGCCTTGTAAGCCTAATTGAAAAACTTTTTAACATGTGCATGAAAGGGAGGTATATATGAGTTATACACTTGATCCTCATTGTGTTTTCAATTGGTATCACAATTGATATTTATTTTATATACTCATATGTTTCTATATATGTATGCTTCAACTTTCAAATAGTATCAATTTCGATTGATATTTACATTTTCATACATATATATGTGATTTGATTGTGCTTACTATATCTTTACATCTTAAAGCACAAATTATGTTTATTCTAAGCTTGATTTAATCCTTAATAATAATTATTTTTCAATTGGTATCTCATACAAGCTTATGCATGATTTTTATTGGTATTTCATAAAGGGAGAGAAAATTCATATTTTATCTTTCAAATTGGTATCTTTTCAATAGATTTCATTTTCAATTGATATCCTACTCCCACTCTTTATGATGAAAAATACTTTATTTTAGTATTTGCTAACATCTTCAATATTGGTATCATATTTCATTTTATATTGGTATCTATATTGATATGAGTTATGCTTACTTAAATCTATTTAGCTTTTACTTTCAATTGGTATCAAAAACTTACAAGACATTTTTTTTTATATCAAGTTACTTATGAAATTGATTGTCATTTTCAATTGGTATCAAGATTTCCTCTATATATATCTTTCAATTGGTATCAAAAATATACAATGTGTCATTTTCTATTGGTATCAAAATTTACAAGATTTTTTAAAATTGGTATCAAGATATTTTCACATTGGTAGACATTTGGAGAATGTTCTTCAAAATGTTTTGTTTATTTTAAATTGGTATCATAAATTGGTATCATGATGTTTCCATGTATACTTTCATCCTAAATTGATATATTTTTCAATTGGTATTATGATATTTTGATTTGTATTGCTTATATGCAAGGGAAGTTTAACATCTTCTCTATATATAGATTCATGTTGAGTGTATGACATATTGAAGTGATTGACCTTTCTTTGGTATGTAGTACACGTGTGTAGTAGAAGCTTAACATCTCCTTTTATACATTGCATATTATGCTTTATGTGGTTAGGGTTTAGTCATCTCTTTTTATATAAATGCATGTATGCAGGGAGAGTTAACGTCTTTTCTCTTCATGAATATATATCGCATGTATATATCTTTATTGATTGATTTGTTTTCACCCCTTTGTTGATGATTGACAAAAAGGGGGAGAAAAATTTGGAGAATATTTTTGAGTTTATATGCATGTTTAGACATTCGGAGAATGATTTTGAGTTTATATGCATGTTTATTTTTACAATTGGTATATGCATATATGTTTTTATTTATGCAAAAGGGGAGAAGTATTCTTCACTTATGCATGTTTATTTTATGCACTCATTGCATATCTTTATGTTTATTTCTATGCATGAATTAAGGGGGAGATTCTATGAAGCTTGACTTTAATCCATGCATATATAACTCCATGAGTTTTGTCATCATCAAAAAAGGGGAGATTGTTGGCCCAGAGGCTCTTTACTCTAGTTTTGATGATGATTAATTCATGTAATTATAGTTTACTAATAATCTTATGATATTTAGTTTAAGATATTTGATCAAGATATTAGTAGGTAATTAGCTTCAACAAAGGTGTTTTGGAGCTTTCACATGTTGATTCAAAAGCTCGAGCGTCAAGATCGCATCTAGCACTCGGTTGGAGTCAGGCTCGGTGAATCACATTTGGATCGAGTCTGCTTGGAGACAAGAAGACTTCGGTATTGTGTTTAGTTTAGTTTAGTATGTTTAGATCATTGTAAAGATTAGATAGTGTTGATATGCTCAAGTTCACAGTACACACACATGTTTTAAAGTTTATTTGGTTTTGATTTTTCAGTTTAACTGATATTTGATTTCATATCAAAAATATAGATATAAATCTTTATATGTATATTAGATTCTATTCATATACAATATGCTTCAAAGTTATTTCAATATCATATTTTTATATTTACATGTGTTTTGGAAAAATCGGATGTCCATTTCAAAGTTTTATTTTTGAAAAATACGGTTTTCGTTCAAAGGCAAAATTTTCATATCATAAAAATGGTTCAAATTATTTAAAATATGTGTTGAATTTTTGTCACACATATTTTTATTTCAAAGATATAATAAGAACATATTTTTGTGAAATTTATGTGTATTTTATGGGATTTTTTAGAAGGGAAAAAAATAAGTTTTCAATCCCTAAATTAGCTGGACCTGGCTGTCTGCCGGTCGACCGAACGGTCGGCCGATGCAGAGGTCGGTTGACCGGTCCGATCGACTGACGTGCACAGACGTGCACGCAACCCGGGCTGGTAGGCCGGTCGACGGGGCGGTCGACCGTCCGAGAGCTATGCTCTCCGAAAATGGCCCCGGTCGACCGGCAGAGAGCTGTTGCTCTCTGTATCCAGTCCCGGTCGATTGGGCGGTGGTCCAGTGGCACAACGGTCAGAAATTTGACTGTTGGCCGGTCGACCGGAAGGGCAAAATTGCCCTTTGCAGCTGCCAAAGGGCAGATTTGTTTTTGGCCTATATATACCCATTCCTTTGGGCTATTTTAAACAACAATTTCAAGAGTAAAAATTCTCATCTTCTTAAGTGTTTTAGCTACAAGTTTTAAAAGAGCTTTTGGGTTTAAAAGATCAATCTTTATTTATTTTAAAGTGTTGGAAAAATAAAAGAAAAATAGAGTATTTGGGAATTGGTTTTTGATCTTTATTTCAATATCTTGTGATTTTTCCAAGTGTTTTTCTTTGTTGTTTTCATTTCCAAATACTTTTCATTCTCATACTTGAGCTATTATATCTATTCTATCTATTAGGATCTAGTTTTGTGAGAAAATTAGTTTGTGGTTGTTGAAACCACCAAGTGTTGTAAACCCTCTTTTCTTTGTGATACCCCTCTAGTGAGAGGTGATTGTATTGATATCCCTCTTAGTGAAGAGGTGATTGTTGAAGTTGTGACTTTGAGCCTTATCCCTCTTGTGGGATGTTGATAGTTGTTTGGCTAAGTGCCTATCCCTCTAATTGTAGAGGTGATTTGTGTTGTGCCTTGCCTCTTGTGTAGAGGTTGTATTTGGTTGAGAGAGGAGTTGTTACTCCCAGTTTGTATTACCTAAATCCTCAGTGGAGGTTCTCTGTATGGGAAGTCCTCTGTGGATGATTTAGTGAAATCCTTCTGTGTGAAGGCGGGGACGTAGAGCTCGGTGCTCGAACCTCGAAATATATCCTTGTGTTTGCGTTTGATCCACTATCTCTAACTCTCTCTCTCTCTTATATTGTACATTGCATCATATTGTTCATATCATATATACATGCTTGGGTATGATTGTGTGTCATATTTGTGTTAAACTAAGAGAGCTTTACATAGCACCTCAACTCTTATTTAGAGAAATTTAGAGGAGTTAGTCCAGAGCCCTTCACCGGGAATTCGGCTACACTCTTTGGTTACACTAAGTGTGTTGCAATTAGTTTTTAAATTTCACATTATTTGTCATTAGATTAGCCTTACACCTATTCACCCCCTCTAGATGTATTTCAAGTGTATTTTACATATTGAGGAGTATGACCTCTCTTATGTATGTGGTATACGTGTGTAAGGGGAGCTTAACATCTTCGCTTATACAATGCATATTATATTTTATGTTGGTTAGGGTCTAGTCATCTCTTTTTCATGTAATGCATGTATGCAGGAGGAGCTAACTTAACGCCTGTCCTCTTTATGAATGTATGTCACATATACTTTTAAGTAGTTTGTTTATCTTCACCTCTTTGTTGATGAATTGACAAAAAGAGAGAGAAGAATTTAAAGAGTTTATATATGCATGCTATGTGTTTTTGTTTATACATATATGCTTGTTTATGCGCTTTCATTAAATATCTATATGTTTATTTGCTATGCATGAGTTAAGGAGGAGCTTCTATGAAGTTTATCTTTAATCTATACATATATAACTCCATGAGTTTTGTCATCATCTAAAAGGGAGAGATTGTTGGCCCAAAGGCCTATCACTCTAGTTTTAATGATGATTAATTCTTGTAGTTATAATACTAATGATCTTGTGTTTAATAAGTTTCAGATATTTGATCAAGATTTTAGTTGGTATTTAGCTTCAATAAAAGATTCGAAGTCAAGTTTTGAATCTAGCACGTGTTGATTGAAGAGCATGCGCATCAAGATCGCAAGAGGAGTCTAACTCATAGATCAAAGTTTTAGACTAAGTTAAGATGGAGAAGAAGATTTTCGAGAGAAGATTTTTAAGACTTAAGTCTAGTTTTGTAAGTTTTAAGATTTTATTTTAGGATAAAATCTAAAGGATAGATTAGTTATGGATTGCTTAAGATCATATACACACAGACACAAAATTTATATAGTGTTTTCATAAGAATATTTTTGATTTTGAAAAATACCTTTTTAGTTTTGAGCTTCAAAGAATATATCTTTTGATTTCATGAATAGATTTCATTGAAATGAGTTTATATGGTTTACATGCGTATTGGATCTCATCTATACACAATGATGGTTCAAATGTTTAGAAAAACCTATTTGATGTTTCTAGTTCATGGTTTTTAAATTTTGTATTTATCCAAAATTTGTTTAGAGCTTATTGTCAAAAACATAGATATTTCATTTCATATGTGTATTGAATTATATTCATACACACTAAGTTTCAAATGTTTAAATATCTTATTTTTGTATTTGAACCAGTTTTGAAAAAAATCATATTTTTCATTAGAAGCTTGGTTTTTGAAAAATATGATTTCTTTTTTAAAGCTTAATTTTCATATCACAAAAATGATTTAAAAAGTTTGTAATATATGTTAATTTTTGATCTTACATATTTGTACTTCAAAGTATTTCAATGAACTTATTTTTGCGAATTTTATGTGATTTTATAAGATTTTAAAGGATAATAAAAGACCAAGTTTTAATCCCTTTAAAACCCTGACCTAACTTTCTGGCGGTCGACCAACCGGTCGACCGAGCCAGAAGTCGGTCGAACGAGCGGTCGACCGATGTGCACAGAAAACATGCACAAGTTTGGCTTGAGGGCCGGTCGACCGATCCAGAGAGTTTACTCTCTGGATCTTGCTCTGGTCGACCGAGCAGTCGACCTGTTAGAGAGCAATGCTCTCTGGTTCTATCCTCAATCGACTAACAGGTTGACCGATAGGTCTTTGACCAGAGTGTGATCAACCGGGCGATCGACCTACAACCACAACGGTTGGCCGATCGACCGGCCGGTCGACCAACAGGCCAATCTAGCCCCAACGGCTAGTTTTTGCAGCCTTTATAAATTGGGGTTTTGGGCCAGTTTCGACTAAGATTTTTTGGGAGAGTTTTCTAGAGCTATTTTTTTTATCTTCCACAGAAGTTTTTCAACAAGTTTTTAGAGCTTTTATCTCCAAATCAAAAGGAGTTTTTCAAGAGTGAATCTCTTGATTTTATCAAAAGCTTTCTTGAGTTTTCTACCTTCAAATCTATTCAAGTTTTTCTTATACAAGTTTGAGCTTTTCATTGCCATATCTATCTTATAAGAGCTTTGTTAGTGAGAGTTATTTTTGTGATCAAGAGAAGTGATCACAAGTGTTCCATCCCTAGTATTTGAGGAGTTGTAGAAGTTGCGACCTCGCTGAGCTTGCAGGTTCTCGTGTGTTATTCTTACGGGAACAAATGAGGGACTTGCGGGTCCTAGAGTTCTTGAGGGAGCTGGTTGTAGGTGTTGCAGCAACGAGTGATCTTACGGGATCATTATAGTGAAAATCCTTTATAGTGGTGAAGACGGGGACATAGAGCAAGTGTGCCCGAACCTCGAAACAAATCTCCCGTGTTTGCGATTGCTTATATCTCTCTCTCTCACACACACTTGTGTTTATATATCTTGTATGCTTTTATTGTTAACATCCTTATATTCTTGATATACCTGTGCTCAATTGAATATATTCTTGGGATTGTTTGCTCACACTTGTATTCAATCAAGAGAGTCATAGTGGCACCTCAACTCTTTATCTAGAAGAATCTTGAGGTGATAGTTCAGATCCCTTCACCTAAAATTCGACTGCATTCTTGTATTATACGTTGTGTGTAGTGCAATAACTTTTAGTTTGCATAATTAATTTTAATTCTACATTAGTATTGCATTAGATTAGTTTGTCACCTATTCACCCCCTCTAGGTGATTTACAAATTGTGCTCGAATCTGTGAACACGGCACTCGAATCCACAAGCAATTTACTTGAATCCACGAGAAAGAGGTAATAACTCGAATCCACGAGCAATTTGGAGAGAAATCTCAATTTTATTAATCAATATTCAATGACAAAAATAATGAGTACAAGGACCTATTTATGGGCTTACAATGAGTCCTAATCTATCTAAGAAAACTAAATTCAAAATAAAGAAACACAATTTAAAATAAAGAAAGTAAAAAATCTATCTATCGGGAATTCAAATCTGACTCGATCACAAAATCCTAATCATAATCAAATATCCTGATACGTAATGGGGTTGTCAACAGCTGAAGGGGGCTATCGCCAATCAAGAAAAAAAAACTGAAAAACTCTGGCTTTCGGTAAAAACCTATCGACAGGCAAGAAAATGTTGTCGACATGTCAAGTTATTTTGTGTTGCTATTTGTCTTGCTTTATTTTTTGGTCTCCTACATCATATTATCTTGTAAAATGATTAAGTTTATTGATAGTCTGATACACTAAACCTCGAATCATATTACCACTTGGGACATGGTTAACTGGTCGCAAAATTTAATCCACTGGGAGTCAATTGGACGAGCCCCGACAAGAACTGATTCAAACTTGAACCTGATCTATCCATTAGGAGATGCATTATCAGCACTTCATACATCTTTATCCCCTCATGCATTGATACATCTGTAGATTCATAGTAAGCAGGATCCACATGATGATAAGTGCTTAGCAACATATCAATTACATACAATGCCAGAAGGGTCTTAGACAAGAAGATTCACTCTCTCCCTATCTCTTCATTATTGCCACTGACACTCTTATTAGAATTCTCTCCATAGCTGATGGTAATGGTAGCATCCAAAAAGTCGACTCTCTACCTTCGCCGAATGATCTTGATAGCCTCCACTATGCCAATGACACACTTTTTATGATAGGAGATGTTAAATCCCTAATTACTCTCAAGTTTCTTCTTTATTCATTTGAGATGATGACGGGGTTAAAAATCAACTTTCACAAATCATGTGTTTATAATTTGAGTAGAAGTGAAGAGATAGGCACGAGAATTGCTATCATTCTTAGTTGCAAATTTGGTTATTTGCCATTCACCTATCTTGGGTTACCAATCAAAGGGTCCTCACTCATTGGGAGGATTGGCAACATCTTATTGATAGAGTTGAGAAGAGACTTGCTACTTAAAAAGATAATGCTCTTTCTAGAGGAGGTAGACTTATCCTTATGAACTCTGTGTTGTCTTCCTTGCCCCTATACTTTATGTCCTGCTACTACCTTTCAGAGTGGGTGATATGTGGTATTGATCGTATTCCTCTTGCTTTCTTTTGGAGAGGCAACAAGGACATACATGGAGGGTTTTGCTTGGTTAATTGGCAACTTGTTTTCTCTCGTAAAAATCAAGGAGGTGTGACAATTCGTAATCTACGGGCCTTCAACCTTGCCCTCCTATCCAAATGATGGTGGCGACTTCTCCATGATATAATACTTCGTGAGTGGCTCTTGTACTTCATAATTTTTATAGATGAAGAAGGCATTATGATTTGCACCGTGCTCTTTCCAAGTATGTCTTCCCTTTTAAGAGAAGAGTTCTCAAGGCTTCCATGAATTTTACCTCCGACATCAATATTAAAGTGGGAGACAGTTGCATGACAAGATTTTAGCTCAACCATTGGATGAGTGATATTACACTTGCCTCCTTATTCCCCGATTATTCTTACTTGCCATGGATCCTTTCTCAACGGTGAACACTCAAACTTGCCTTCTTAAAGGAAAATTAATATGAGCCCCCCAATTTCGAAGATGGCTATTTCAACATCTTACTCAATAATATCCTTTCACTCCTCCAACTGGTAATCCTCTCTACCTCTATTCCAAATGTTTGCCATTGTGAGCTCATGGAACATGGTGTTTCACTGACAACTCACTTTATAGAAGCTTTACCGGTTATCGAGATGAAACTGATTGTTTTCGGTGACTTTAGACTACACAAGCCCCTCTAAAACCAAGGTCCACATGTGGCTATCTTATCATGGTCGTCTCTTAACGGTGGACAATCTTGTCAAAGGAGACATCCATATCACATTACCGTGCATGTTTTGTGGGTTAATCTGGAAACTAGCATCCATATCTTTCTTCATTGCCCCTATGATTACACACATTTATTGCATTATTCTTTATTACATCTTCACATTTATCATATAATAAATCTGCTAAATTTCTTATCTTAAATGTCTATTTTGTAAATTTAGCAGAAGATACTCATAGGGAGAAAGAGGATAAAATCAAATAAATATCAACTAAATTCAGATTTAACTAGATCTATTTGGTTAGAGGAGGACGATCCCAAATCCAATTGGTTAAATTCAGTTTTTGGTGTATCAAGTAGTTAAATATAAAGATCAACCAAGAATAACGTCAAATACAGAGTCCAAATCCAAAGGGATAAATGGATAGAGAGAATATCAACGGATGAGATGGAGCAAATTTGACTCAGATTCTGACAGAATACATTTTAATATCTGAATCATAACTTTCGTTAACGAAATTCAAATCTAATGATTCAAGATGATCCAGAAAGAAAACTTAAAAGACTACAACTCTTAAGTTGATCACTATTTCTAATTCTATCATTTGATAAGTTATATTCAGCAATCAACACGCCAATAATTTGTAGATCAGAACTGAATATCCACATCAAATCAAGTTTAGAGATAAAAGGAGGATTTAAATTCAGAAATATCTAGCTTCCCCTATCTTCATACTCCTCTAACCTCTGCATTTCTCCTATAAATACCTGCAATCTTAAAGGCAAAGGGAGACGACCAAGTAGAGAGTAGAATTTAGGCTAATTTGTAGTTTGTAACTTAGGTTTTTTTTATTTTCTTTCATGTAACTGAGAGGAGAGGATACTTTCATGGAGGAATGAGAGCAAACATGTACTGAAGGTGACACCAGTATAAGTGATCTTTTCTTCCATTGTTATTTGAATCAAATCAAAGTTTCTTTTTCTTCTTTACTCTTATTTTCGTTTACTTCCCTCTTCTGTGTTTATGGATCCACATGAAACTGATAGCCTCGAAGTTGCCTTTCCCTTGCAAGTGCCGTTGATGGCTTATGGTGATGAATATCCATTTCTATGATAGTATAGTTTGCCCCTTCAATTCATAGTACAATACGGGAATGGCCAAGATCCTATTTGTCATACTTCGCTCGCCTTCAAGTAAAGGTACATTGTCGATACGGGTCAAAGGTAAGCATGCGCCGAAGAGGTAAGTAACTTTTTTATGTTTTAGTTTTCTTTTCTTTTAATTTTAGTGTAAATCACCAACACCACAATCTTCCAAATTTTTTCAATCTTTTTCAATTCTTTGTACATCTCCACTTTCATTTTCTCCACCTTCTCGATCTACCACTTTCTTTTTAACTTAACTGTAACTTATTTTTCTTTTCTTTTTAAAGAACAAAATAAGAATTTTAATCATTCTTTGTAGCATAAAAGAGAACTTATTAAAAAGCTTCCATCGCTAGTCCCTCCTTGTGGATCACGACCCGCATAGCTATTTGCTATAGCGGTAGAATTGAACACCTTGCACTACTGTTTTAAAAGTTCTGAAATTCTGTATTCTTGTGTGCAGAAAAAAACCCTCAATCACCCCATGCTTTGAAAATTTAGGCACCGGAATGTGGTCGTCTTGTATTATCTTCTTGGCCATCAGCTATAGCTACTCTTTAGGGTGATTCGAGGATTTTCAATATCCCTTGCAATGAAGTTGACCGATGGGATTGTTTTGCCACCGCCACCATTTGGGTGGTTTGACATAACAGAATCAAAGGATATCTCAAGTAAAGTCTACCTCTCCCGTGGTGCTTGGGGGCCAGATTTCATCATTAGTGCCTCAATGGCGCTCTGACTTCCCTCTCTACAAATGTCAGAAGACGTCATAGTTTGTTGTTCATTTTAGAATTTTGTCAAAATTTGACGTACACTTTATGATATTGCAATTTTCCCTCTCCTCAATCTCCTCCATTCCCCGTCTTCCTCTTGCAACTTCACATTCTCTATTATTTTAATAATATTTTAGGGGCTACGGTCCCACTTTCCCTTGAAAAAAAAAAAAACATTTATCCAAAGGCCAAGGGCACCCTAAACCTCACCAGGCTTCCAATCCTCAAAACTGTCCAATCATCACAGTTAGCACATTGCACGCACTGAAACATGCAAGGTGATTTGATTGGATGGCCAAGATCTTCTTTTTGTTGTGCCAATCAATAGTTAGTCCAAAGCTCAAACTGCACAGGATCCATCATCAATGTGACAAATTTCTCAATTGATAAAAACTCAAACCATTCTAATTTTGTTGTATGAGGGTGCGCTGATTCCACTGTGGAGTTGAAGGGCCGCTGATTAGACAGGCCAAGCCAAGGGGTTGGCCCTGGCTGTGTGGTTGGGTGTCAGTGAGGGTAGGAGACCCCGTGCGGTGCACACGGGCTCGGCTCTGTTCTGGCCTCCACTAACAGGGATATGATGAGACTAGTTTGGTACAAGGAATATGACACATAAGAGAAAATTTTATCTTGTGTGCCTTCTATGCTTGCTAAGGCCTCTGCTAAATGTACTCACGTGAGTACTTTAGAAAAGTACACCTGTATACACACGGATGATTGGCAGGGAAAAGGACATGATCGTTGTTTTGGCTTGGCACTGTCCCAGGGGTGTTAATTGAGTCGTATCGGACCAAATCAGGCCCGGGCACGGCTGGCCAGAGGCCGAGCCGGGCAAGGGCAATGGAATCCGGGGCATGGCCCAAGGCCCGGGTGCCACGGGTCAGAACCGTGCCAGCCCGTGCCGGCCCGGCAATTAAAAAAAATAAAAAACATAAAAACTTCAAAAATTCAAATAATTTCGTTAAAAAATCTTAAAAAATCTCAAAAATTACTTATTCAAGTTGTGATAAAAATAGCAAAAATATTACAATGCGTGAAATGAAAATATATATTTTTATTAATGATCCAATAAAATAGATAATTGATACAAATACAATTGAAGTATAAATCAATTTTTTTCAAATTTATCATTAATACATAAAAAATACAAGTCTTCATTCTTCATACATTTTATCAATCATAAATAAAAAAAATTCAAGTGTTCATTCATCTTTTGTGGAGTCTTCTGGAGATTCTTCGATGAGATCGTCAATAGTTTTATTTTGACTTCTCTTTTCCGCATCCAGTCATTCCTTCCCGTATATTGTCATCTCGATCGCATACGAGGCTAGACGATTCCTTATATCAATCAGCACTCGACCACCTGTACTAAAAGCAAATTCCGAAGCAACTGTAGATACTGGAGGAGTTAGTAAATCACGTGCCATGATGAAAAGCCATGCCAAAATATTAAAAATTTCAAATCCTGAATCTTGATCGATCTCAGGAGTCACAACACGTTGTATATAATAATAAAGTTCATTTAAAGAATCAAAAGTTCTAGATTCTTTGAAAGCTGATAAAACACCAGAAAATAATGAACTTCTATGCTAGAAGTTAAAAAACTTTGATTTGAAGAAGATTGTTTAATTTCGTAAAAATCATATAACTTATTTATACAAGAATCAATTTCTGCCCACATTAGAGCAGAACTATCCTCATAATCCATCCTTTCAAAGAATTTCAAGTAAAAATTAAATCTATTAAATTTAATCCTAGGATCTATAATAGCAGCAAAATAAAAGATAAAACGAAGTGCTTTAAAATATTTATTAAATTTTCTCCATGGGAGCAACAATATCTCTTATAGAATCAATATTTCTACATTCAGAAAATATTTGACTTATTTCAGTTAACTCATAAAATATTATACTTGTCGTTGGGTAATAATACCAGAAAATAATTTTGCTATTTTTTCAAATCTTTTTAAAAATTTACAAATCCATTCACAAATTTTCTATTCCTCATCGGAAATAAAACAGTTAGGCAATTCTACAACAATAAACCTATTTATTGACTGCTTATAAGTAATTACTTTACTCAACATATTATGTGTTGAGTTCCAACGAGTTCTTACATCTTGAGATAATTTTTTAGCAGGTAATCCTAAGTCTGAACAAATTTGTCTGAAGGTTTGCCTTCTTGAGCCGCTACTTTTAATAAATATAATAATATTTCTTAATTTTTGAATATAATCATTAATTATTTTTAAACTATCTTGTACACACAAGTTAATAATATGACAAATGCATCGAATATGAAAAATTTTCCATTTAAAACGAGTTTTAAATAATTTTTCAAAATCTGAACTACTGCATTATTTTCGCTAGTATTATCAAATGAAACAGTAAAAATTTTAGAGTCAATTTTATATTCTCCAGCAACACGCATTATAATTTTACTAAGATTTAAAGCATTATGTGGATAAGGAAACTTTTTAAAACCGAGAATTCTTTTATTTAAAACCCAATCAGAATCAATAAAATGCGCAGTAATAATAATATAATGGTAGTTGTACGTCCTCGGGGTAAGGGAGAGAGAAATCTTATTGATTCAACAATCAATTACAGGTTACAACTTATGGGGGCTCTACCCTTTTATTTAAAGCCAGAGAGTCTCAGAGTTTTAGGAAACCACAATTAGATTTGACTCCGGATCAGAAATGGAGTTCGAATCCTAATAGGACAAGCAAATCTGACTATCGGTCAATCGCTCTAGTCAACTGACTCTATCTTCGGTCGACCGGTCGGTCGACTGAACCTTAACAAAAATCGAGTCATGCTAGTCGGTCGATCGAACGGTCGACCGACCCTTAACAGAAACTTCGCTTCGTGCAGTCGGTCGACCAAGCGATCGATCGAACTGCTGCTATGCACCATGCTGTGCATATCGGTCGACCGGGCGGTCGACCGATCTTCTGTTCTGGCTGCATATGGACTGCGTTCTCGCTCTTTCTGAACTCCGATTTCTACACTATCTCTTCCGATGAGTTAAAAAAACTCTTTCATCAAGCTTTATCTCCTCTCTCCCTATAATTCTCCACCTCGGTGAAGATTTCTCAAATCTGAGCCAAACTCAACATAGTACATGTTGACTCGAAAGGGGCTGCACCTATGTGGCTGTCTATGTACTTTGCCCAAGAGATCAAGCGATCCGTAGTTCATCCAAACGAGCTCCATCGAGGTCAAGTAACTGGAAGGATATGAGATAGCTCTTTACAATGTGTAAATTTCACTCCCGAAACCACCTTGGTAAGCATATCAGCGGGATTCTCATTTATGTGAACCTTTACTAACTCAATGTCACCTTCATCAAGAATCTTCCAAACAAAGTAGAACCTGATGTCAATGTGCTTCATCCTTGCATGATACATCTGGTTCTTTACCAAATAGATAGCGCTCATGCTATCACAGTTGATCTTCAATAGATTTTGATCAATCCCCAAGTCATCGAGCAACCCTTAAAGCCATATTGTCTCTTTTATAGCCTCTGCATGTCTCGACTTCTGTAGTAGATAATACAATGGTAGACTGTAGAATAGAGTGCTAACTTATCGTGCTTGGGATAATGTAAACACATATCCTATTGTAAACTGACATTTATCGAGGTCTCCTGCATAATCAGAATTAACATATCTAACACACACCTGCTTACCCGTAGAATCCTTCTCGAATACTAAACTAACGTCTATGGTACCCTTGATGTACCGTAGAACCCAGTTTACTGTCTCTCAATGACCCCTATCAGAATCATGCATCTGCTAATCATCAGCAGCTTGTAACAAATCAGGCCTTGTACACACTATTGCATACATTAAACTACCAACTATGTTAGCATACGGTACGCGAGTCATGTACTCACGTTCTTCAACAGTAGTAGGAGATATAGTAGCTTTTAACTTGAAATGAGGAGCTAATGGTGTATTTAGAGATTTTGTATCATCGTTGATGTTGAACCTCTGAAGTATCTTCTGCAGATACCCCTCTTGTGTCAAGCTAACCTTCCCACTCCTTCTATCTCGCTCAATTTCGCCTAATACCTTCTTCGCTTCACCAAGATCTTTCATCTCGAACTCGGAAGATAAGTCATTTTCAATTTATGTATTCTCTCCCTACATATGTTTCATTCACAAGTTGCACATGAATCACACAGTTACAGTAATGATAATTTTCTTTTTATTTTTTTTTCGAGTTCTTCCTCAAAATGTTATACTCAATCAAAGATATAATGAGGATGGATAACTATACACATCAAAGAAGGATCTATAACTACCCATAAAATGTGCAAAGTTTGTTGATAGTGTTGCTGAAACCATAATTTGGAGACATTAATGTCCCTCTCCCTGATCATTATTTTACACAATTCAGCCAAAACATTAGCATGAAATATTACCCAACTAGATCTTTTAGTTTTGCCCAACAGACCTTCACACTTCTGAAATAAGCTATCCAATCAATAAATTGTTTATCATTTCAATGTAAATACAACCATTACTATTTCCTGCCACCTGCAATTATGTAGAACAAAGAAACTGTGTTTCCTGCTTTCAAGTTTCACCAAACATACTCATCCCCAGTTCCAAATCAAAATCAAGGCTACACCTCATAGATATATCTCAATATTGTTACACCTGTGAGAGATAAGAAACACTGTCCTTATGTAGAACAAAGAATCTGTGCTTTTACCCAGGTCATGAATCTTTCTACACAGGGTCAAGAACAGTAGGGGTAATATGATAGATAGCAGCAATTCAGTACAAAGAAACAGAAGCAAACAGAAACTGAGAAAGATGACATGGTGTAGTAAAGAGAATGATGACCAAGCTAGTTCTCACATCAGCTTGGGATGATACTTTGGAAGCATATAATAATGGAGAAAAAAAAAAACAGGTGGCAGAAGGATTTGAAAGGTTTGTTGGAGAGTTGTTTGGACTGGCAGTATCTGAAACAATTTGCAGGTCTTACCTGAAACCTGCACATGATGCCACATATAATATATGTGCCATGAAACAGAACTGAAAATGAAATAACTGTTCAAAGTTTGCGCTTGCAATATCTTGGAGGGGCAAAATTAAAAAACCAATGAATTCAGAAACCTTGTGTCATGCCAAGAAAGGCAGTGGCAACGGTGAGGAGGATGGCAGGGGCTCCATACTATCCTGAGACAGAGGCTAGTGGCAGTAGCAAACATGGATATCATTAAGGATTATTCAATGTGAGGGTATCAGGCACATGAGCATCATGCAGCTATTTAATATTTAAGATGTAGATACGATGAGTGGCTGCAGATCTTATTAGTCATCTCCTTCTTGTTTACATGGTAGTTGAACAATAACACTATAGGTTTGGATTTAATTAGTACTAACAGTTTACCCTTCTCTCGTATTTGTGCTAATGGAAATAGATCTTAGTGTCCAGGAAAGGGAAGGTCAAGTTTCAGAGTGTATTTATAAGTAAGACAGTCACCAATTGTTTCAAGCAAAATCCCTTTCACGTGGGTAAGCACTTCTAATGTATTTTGCCAATGTTAGAAATTCAATTGTTTAAGTTCCAATCACGGTATTCTGTATTTTTTTATACGAGGACCTAATGGTTAGTTAAAAAGAACTGATTGACAGACAGGATCATTGATTCAGAATTTTTTTCTGATGACAATATACAGCCCTCAACACCCCAGAATAAACATTATTGGTGCTATGGGACTTCATGATCCACTTATCTTTCTCTTTTACCTTTTTCCCTAGCATTTCATACGTCCCACTGTACCAGTTGCACCAATCTAATATGTATCTCGTGTATATCTAAACTTGCTACTTACTGTAAAAGAATTTGAATTTTATCTCATTGTGTCAGCCTATCAGTGGCACGACGAGTCCCTCGATTTGTCATGCAAAAGTAGCATGAATAAGATAACTGGGATTAGGTTAAAAAAAATGTTTAGAACAAATAAAAAACAAAAGTAAGGTGATTCCAATCTAAGCCAGATAATAGAACAGTTGATCTTTGAATAAGACTAATTGTCTTTTAGTTTAAGACTGGATTTGAACTACTTATCCTAGAACACAAAAGTTATATGCAAGTACAAGTCTATAATTTGAATAGCTGGGAGTGAATCTCACCATTAAATATTTACAACTTCCCGAGCTGAATAGAAAGTAACCTGTTTACCCCCAACATGACCGCTTTCTCCCCTTATTGACCAAATCAAATGTATACAGCATGCGGTTCAAGGTTTGATAGACGGGCCATTATGCCGGCTTCCCTTTGCCTAATAGGTTTCTCAGTGATAATGCAGTGATGCACCAAAAGGAGGATGCTGCAATCGAGATATGTTGTGCAATCACGATTTTAAGGTATGGAGGATTGAAACTGATGCTGATCTAGAACTGACAGGTTTGAAGGACTTGGGGCACCATCCCAAAAGACTAGCCTTTTAGTGGAGTTGCCTAAATCCTTATATATTCAAAAGACCGTCAAGCCGATGTGGGACTATTTGTTCGACCCAAACTCTAATAACCCCTCGAACAAATAGTTTGCAAGCTCAACTATCTTCATACTGGAAGATCAAATGCTTCACATTGAGATCTAACTCTTCACTGCGTGAGGTGGCGGCATGCCTTATGTGAAGTGTTGGTCACTCCTCTACACCGCGTGGAAGCTGCACTACTCTACACCGCGTGGACGCTGCACGCCCATTGCAAAGGAGCACTGCTACTAAATTTCTAGAGAGCCGAACATTATCTTCACAGGGGCCTATTGCGTCTTTTTGCGCCAGTGGGGTGGCCAGACCCATTGAACCTTTGCGTCATTAGTGGAATCTACATCGTCGAACGTCACCCACACACACGACTAAGTTCGGGGCATGACTCTGATACCAATTAAAGGATTTGGGACACCATCCGAAAAAAACTAGTCTTTTAGGTGGAGTTGCCCAAATCCTTATATACCCAAGATCATGACAAGAAATTTGTCCATTGGTGATCTGTCTTCAAATTGCAAAGCGTGTGTTATTTTTGATGCTGGCCTCTCTTCTAATTCCGTAATTTGACACACTGTGTTTGTGTTTCTTCAACATGATAATATTATTAAAAATAACATCTTCCTTTCATTTTTATCTTTTGTATTTCTTTGCATATCTGTTTGATCTTCAGCTTACTAAGCTGCTGTAGTAAATTACTACTGAACATGCAAATATTGGCCAAAAAACAAATAGTTCTAGAGAGAATTCAATGACTTCAGGAAGCAGCATATAGAGGCTTCATCATCAAATGAAGAACTATTCATATACAAATTGAATCAAGGAAAGTTATTCAATTTATCGAATCTGCTCAGAAAGTATGAACTTCAGAAAAGTTAAGAAAGTAATTGCTATAAGAATTGTATTAGTGGGCATCTGCTTGACAGAAAGAATCCTTCAAATTACTTGCTGAAGGCAGCAACAACTGTTTCCTAGTTTTTTCCTTCACAACAAGGGCCAATGGTTAATCTTCCATGCTCCACCACTGTCCTGAAAATGAGTAAAAGGGAAAAAAAAAGATGAAAGTAGAATGCCCATGAGCTGAATTAATGGGCCATAACATGCAACCAGGACCATTCAAATACTGGCACAACCGGAAACATTAAAAGATTTGAGATTTCTACAGATCTGATGCATAAGAAGGCTCTGGCTGCACAAAGTTTCCAATCATAGGAGGTTCTTGCTTTCTGAGATGAACTCATCTGAATCAGAAAACAAGTACCGGTGCTTCATGGAGTGATTGAGACATGATTGAATCAGAACCAGCAGTATAGTCTAGGTCAAGTTTTGCTCCCTTGCCCATTCAACATCTATTATGATCATCACATGATCCAACCAACAGTGGGTCTGCTTCACCAGAGCAGCAGACCCTATATCTGAGAGCAGTAGTCAGCGACGCATTTTTGCAGTTGGCCATATTGCCAAACCTATTCTTCTATCAGGCACATGCAGTCCCAGAATACAAGTACATGCATCTACTTCGACCATTCTGGGTTCCCTCTCATCGTGGAGGGCACTAACTTACTATATCAGGCTGGCAAACACTTCGTGCACCTGACTGCAGATAGAACCATACTCCAGTTGTTATTACAGATCTTGCAGATCAGTCTGCTAGCTTTCCTTCAGAGACACACGCGTTGTCAGGCTACAGTTCCATGCCGCATGTTTGGATTTTATGATTGTCAAAAAAAGGGAAAGGTGGAAAGCAGATTGCTTCCCTGTCTGTAGTTTATAGAATTAGCATTGCAAGGATTTAAATTCACACGTCAAAGAACACAAACTTGATCTCTATGATGTAAATGATAAAAGCCACAGAGAAATAAAATCAAGTACAGCATAGCTGAGAACTTGCAATTATCCAGCTGATGCCAATCAGTTAAAGATCTTAGTTGTGAAAACATCAACCGGGGGAATACGACAACAAAGTTATCAGAATGGTACATGTGGCATATAGTTATAGCTATGTAATCTATTTTTGTATATGTTTAGCATGGTTCAAAATCTTAGAATCAGAATCGAAATAAGCCAATAGTTTTAGGTAACAAAATCGTCTAAGTGATATCACTCTTGATCAAAAAGAAGTTTTAAGAAATAATTAAAAATATTTAAAAATTATTCAGATAATTAATAATATTTTTTAACATGTTTTTTAAATCATATTTGGACAAAACATTACAATACAAAGTAGGTGGTGCAAAAAGATAAATTAATCGAGTATTTATAAACATATTACAATACAATTAACCTAACAAACTAATTTTATTCTGTTTAATTATATAATGACAATCATTTTCTAATCATTTTCTAACATTTCATAAAATTAATTACTTAATTATGTCCATGACAACTATTTTGTCATGAAAATTCTTTAAAAAAATTCTAACAAAATAAATTTAAACAATTAATCTAATAAACTAATGTATAATTAATCTAACAAACTAATTATATTCATGGCAATCATTTTCTAATATTTAATATATTAATTACTTACTTATAATTGGAGACAACAAATTATTGATCACTTTCACTCGAATGAAAAAAACTCCCCGTCGAACCAGGAAAGCTCTGATACCACTTATTGGAATCCCATCAACAAAACAGCAATACTAAAAAGAATAGTCACCAATCACACGAATAAGTAAACAAAAGAAAGAGAGCGAGAACATAAGATTTAACGTGGTTCGACAATTTGCGTATGTCCTCGGGACAAAAAAGGAGAGAGATCTTATTAAATCAACCAAGTACATGATATAATCAATAAGGGACAATATCCCTTTTTATATAGCCATAGAGTTTATGAAAGAAAAAAAACCAAAAACTCTGAATTCGGATTAGAAACGAATTCTGAATCCGGATTAGAAACGAATTCTGAATCCAACTTGGAAACCGCCCAGAGACCAAACATTGTCGATAAACTGAACCAGTTTGTACAATACCTGACTTTTGAGAAAAACCTGTCGACAGTCATGGGGAGCCTGTCGACAGGGTTCTATCGACAACCGAAATGACCTGTCGACAAACAAAACATTATGCTCCTTCTGTTGGCGCATATCTATGTATATGCATGCTAACACTTCATGCAAAATCCGTACTAAAATTAATGAGTTAAAAAAACTCTACCATTAAGATTTTACGCTCCCTCTCTGCATTTTGACCCAAAGTGTTCAGAAGCTCTGATAAAGCTTTTGAAAGGCACCATCTCGAGAGCAAACTTGTCTAGGAGCTTTCAAATTGAAAGCTTGATATCAGCTTTCGAAAGTTGTCCAAGAAGTGAAAAACAGATCCTGAGTTCAAACTATCATGTCTCTCTCGTTTCTTATTGGAATTCGATAATTCAAAAATTGTTGAAAAGATCTTCGAGTTACCTACAACTTTTGTATAGATGTCAAATTCATCTGAGTTCTCTTTTCAGATCTGCCGATAGCATTAAGTGAGTCCTATATTTTCAATATGAGGCTAAGGATACTCGGCGCTGCTTCTCTCTCCAAACTAACTCCATTTGAGTTTTATGAACGCCAGTTTTAAAAACCTCCCCCCAACACAAAAAAAAAAAAAAAAAAAAAAAAAAAAAAAACCTATCTGTGACGAGGCAAGGGAACAGTTCTCCCCCTCATACGTTGCTTTTCTCTGCGGTAATTAACTCCAGGGGTCTCGTCACCTTCCATTTTCATCTTTTTTAGTTTCAAGTTTTATTATATTTTTGTACATCAAGCTTAATTTTGTTTCAAGACTGTTGCCATGATACAATCTATTACTGAACGATGATGCTATTTTTATAAATTGCATTGAGTTAATGAATAAAAGTAACGGGGAAGAAATTAAGAATAAGTAATGGGTGAGCAATGCAGTGAATGGAGGAGCGTCCTCAAGGTGCTCGATAGTTGGCCTGAGAGACCAAGAACTTGCTGCATCCTTGTGCTTTCCAACTGATATGAAATGTAGTACATCTTTGCAATCACGTCTCCTTATATCTTCATCACGTATGATTATTGTTGCAGTCGACCTTCAGCAATGTCCCCCCTGACCTCTTTTTCAACTTTTCCCCCATCTATCGGAGACCCTTAATTGTGTAAGGAGCCTTCTGGTTAATGATTCATGGTCGGACCGTCACAACTATACTTGTAGTAAAAATTTAATTTGTGAGTGCAAGTCAGATAAATGTGTTGCCAATGAACTTATGTTCATGTTCACTATGTTGTGCTGCAAAGCGCCCGCCGTCATGTTTTCCAACTGATATGTCATTTGTTGCACATGTTTGAATCAAGTCTCAACACAGTTGGCATATTCTTGATTTTATTCTTTCTTTGCCTTTAATTACGGAGGAGAGCAAACAAACATTTCTGTCATTTTTAGGTTTACTTTTACTTTTTAAGATTTCAAATACGTCGAGATTCACTTGCATTGCCCATGCACATCCCTCGTTCTTTGTAACTGAATTCCAAAACAGTGGCAGGTCGCTGTTAATAAGCATTTCCATCCCATCATTTTGTGGTTATCAGGAGATCCTCATGAACTGGGATTCCCTTGGTTTCTACTAGGAGAAGCTGTTGTGTGCATACTTCAGAGCTGGGCCATAGCTTCACCTTTCAATGGCGCAATTTTATCTTCATTGCATATGATTATGTTGCAGTTGTCCTTCAATTGTTGCAACTCTTGTGCTTCATTCATGGTACTCATTCTTTACCCAATTCTCGCTAGTTGTAACAATGTCAACCTCAGGATTTTTTTTATCTCTTGTTGCTATTTTTGAGCGCTAGCACTGCTTACTTTTCAACAATCTGATGGCACCGTATGGTTATGAATGAATCATTTCATTCTTAATTTTTGCTCTGCAGGTTATATTCTTCAGTAAAAAGTAAAACAGAAGGATGTATTCTCCACTTGTTTAACCAATAATTTTGGAGGTGCGGTTGCTTCTTTGAGTTTCTTGTTATGCACTTAAAATTAGCATTTGGCTTTAGCTCATGCAAAATGTTCAACAGGCAGCTAATTTGTATCTAATGTCTTGCAGATTGAAAGTGAACCACTGGAAGCAGTCAATCACGATGCAAAGTCTTGGTTATCTATGCAATAAATAGGACTGTTAAGAAACTAGACTGTTCTTGATTGGTCATCTCAACCATCTTAAAGCTGCTGGTGCTTTCTCTCACAGGTGATTTTGATGAACTGTTACTTGGAGGCAGCCATTGGGCGAGTGACCTCAAACAAATGTGTAAATTGTTCTTATGAGAATGCTCAAAAGGTATTCATAAGATTGCTCACAAGCTAAATATGAATACAGCCAATTAAAAGAAATAATAAAGAGCCTACAATTTGACAATTGAGGCCAACTGCATGATGCAGTTTTGCTAGTAGGTTGCCTCCCCTTGCACATATGGGTATAATAGGGTTATTGATAAGATCTTCAACTCTTCTAATTATTACAATGCAATTCCTTTAAGTTTTCTCATTATATTGTTCCTTATTATTGTCTATGAATATGCTTGTTTCTAAATTTCAACGTCTTGATAATCATGATAAACTCATATCACCAACCATGTCCTGCAGGTAGACTTTCAGCATCACTGTTCTTTTTAGGTGAAGTAAATCTGTCAGTGCATCATGCATTTGAGTCTCGTGTATAGCATGAAGGTTCAAGGAGCAAATGAAGGTTGCATATGAGTCCTTCACATCCTTTGGGTTGGATCATTCCTGCTGAACTATTAGCAAACAGTCTTATAGTTTCGGTTTTCTACATATAAGCCCCCACAATCACCCTTTACTTAAAAAAGGCCCTCAAAATCCCAATATTAATTTTAAATCCCCTATATTTTATTAGTCATTGTAAAAGGCCCCATGGTTAGTTTTAACAGTTCTTTTTCGAAGATAGTTTTAATAGCGTATCTCTCAAAATATTCCCTACTTCTTTGCTAACGAAGAAATGGTAGGACTAATGTCTTTCACCCTCTTCCAACACTAATCTATGTATCAAACCTAATTAACAAAAAACTTCGAATCTTAGACCCAATTCCAACAATAAGATCCTGACATCTTAATAATTATATGCTCTTTCTTTTCTATCTCTATAAAGATCCACTCCTGGTCCCCACTCCTTGATATTGAAACAACGTCCTTCTCTATTTTTCCTGTCAAAGGTCCGTGTCCATGTTGAAACCTAACAGAAATTCGTCATATGATCAGATTTATATTTACAAAATCATATCCAAGTTGGTATGTAAGTGAAACCACCCATTAAGGGACTAAACTTCATAAAAGCTTGCTAAAAAGAACATATGAATATTACTTCTTGATAATTTGGAGAAGAGAAAATTTCAGTATATTATTCATAAACCAATTGCATCAATATATATAGAAGTGGAGAATGAAATAAGGAAAGTATACATGTCTAGATACAATGTATCACATGTATGTTAACTCTTCTATTATCAAAAGCCAAGACCTCAAAGATAGTCCAGCAAGCATCATTCACCACCAAGAAACAACACAAGTTGCGCAACAATGTTTTGGCATCAACAACTATGTAGCACCCCGTTCCCGGGATAAGTACCTAGATACGAGTCCCGATTTTTTTTAATCATATCATTTCAATTTTCTCCCCGTATTTATTTTTGGCTTGTGATTATTTATATTATTTGGTATCGAATCTGCATTCTCAGAGTCAGAGTCAGCCCTGGTTTGGACCGGGAGCCCAATACCAGTGTGCTACCCAATTTGACCATTCTGATAGTCCAATTTGATCAATTTCAGTTGCAGATACTGTTTTCCAATATTTTAAATTTTTCATGATTTTTTAAAAATTTTTCAGAATTATTCTGTAAAATCTTTAAACCGGTGTTAATCGGTATCGCTAACTGATTCTCAGATTTTTAGTTTTCGAACGGAGTTGAATTTCTATAAACGGTTTTGACATTACTTCTTAGAATCTCATTTTCCATCTAAATACATTTTTGGAGATTTTTCTGAATTTATCGAATTTCTACTGGTTTTGGTGTCGACAGGTATTGCCAGAAGATTTCAGAATTTTTAATTTGAAGACCAAATTGAATTTCTTGAATTTGATTTTATCAGGTATTTAAAATAATATTTTCTATTTTTAGAAATTTTTGGGAACGTTTCTGAAATAGTCGATTTTTACCCGATTTAAATAATAATATTATTTTTCTTTCGTTTCTATTCTTACTTTTTCCTTCTCCACTCCTCTACTCAATACTCCCATGTTATTCTATTAATTTAATTATTTAATAATATATTTATTTATTAATTTTTCCATATTTCTTATCCTTTTCTTTAAAATTTTCCTTTTCCTTTTCCTTTCTTTCTTTTCTTTCTTTTTCTTCTTTTCTTTTTATTTTATTTTCTCTCCTACCTACTCCCTTGCCTCCCCCTTACCCTGCAGCCGACCACGACCGCAACACCCCCATTCACCGCACATCCCTCCCACTCCCTCTCCTTCTCTTTTCTTTTTTTTTTATTTCTCTCTTTCTTTTCAATTACTCAATTCTCTCCATCTCTCACTCTCCCACCAACTCCCATCTTCTTCCTCCCTCTTCCCCGCCTCTGGCCGCGCGCCACCCCTCGGTGCGTCGGCATCGCCCAGGCCACACCCCTTCTCCTTTTATTTCTTAACTTCTTTTCTTTCTTTCTTTCTTTTCTTCTTTTATTTTTTTTTTCCTTTCTTTCCTCTTTTACCCTTTCTTTTAATTCCCTATTTAACCCCTCTCCTTATACAGCACACACGCCCTCTCTCTCTCCCCCCTTCTCTCCCGTGCGCGCGTGCGCGTGTTCTCGAATTTCCAGGATTCTAGCTCGGTGTCGCGTTCTGATTTTAGGCGAGTGCTTTCTCATGTTGTTCCTTATGTTGCTAGTTTCATTCTAGGAATTGTTACTTGTTTTGCTAGTGCCTTGACTCGTTATTGTGATTGGTTTCATAATGCTTGATACAAGTTATGCGAGTACAAATTCTAAGTTAATTGCGAGTACTTCACTTTATGTTTAGCGAGTACCCATTTTTCTGGGATAGCCAGTGCTTGTCTTATATTGTTTCATGTGTTGTGGGTCTATATATTGTTATTCATTTGTTTGTCGTTATTATAACTCATTGGACTGGTATTATACTTGTATTGGTTATGCCTATATATGCTCCCGCTTCACTTGGCTTCGCATAGCTAATTAATAGATTAATTTATTATTATAATAGATAAGATTGTGAAAAGTTTGAAATGTTTAACTATATTGTCTCCTGTATCATGTTAGATGACCGAATGATTGCCTGACATATGATATTGTGGCTCTGTATTTAACTTACTAGACACCGACCTATTAGGTACCTAACACCGGCACCTGACACTTGATATGTGACACTGACATTGGCATGCTAATACTTGACATGCTTTTACATGATACTGATACACTTGACCTGATGTTGTGACACCTGGCTAGATACTAGTACATCAAACACTTGTACTATATTGCTCATTCATGATTATAATTTTACGCGGACTTGACACTTGTTATCCCGTCATATACCTGAATTCTCATACTCCTGTATTTAACATGTTCCCCTTGTTATAACAATCTTGTTAATTCCTATAAATTGATTATTATGGACACAAGTGTAATAATTAGACAACTTACACTAGGATGGAGGAAACTGATGAGTACCGATATAGTCTTCCTTATTTATGATGGTCTTAAAGTGTCGCAGGGTCACATACTTAGAATTCTAGGTGGAGGCTACCAGGTGTTTCCGGAGGGTATACTGACACGCTTATTCCCTGCCTGCCGAGTGTGCTATAAACCCCTGGGCCTATTCCTATGCGAGCGGTGACATCCTATTCCTATTGGGACATACAATAAGTCCTGGTATCTAGAGGTACGTTCCAGCTCAGTACCGGAAACTCCCTTACCTTTGTCCCGGGCATGTACGGGACCCATTCTAAGCATGGTTCATCAATCTCTATCAGATTCTAATAACTTGCTCTCCATTCTGTATGCTGAGGTATGTGGAATAGGACGCATACTGATGTATACAAATCAGACGAGTCTTAATAACATAATAATAACATGCTGCTGATATCTGATTAGCGGCATACTTGATCTATACTTGAGAGACCTGTGACACAATATATTATCTTGTTTGCCACTTACATATGATATCTGTGTTATTTTGTTGTATCACTTGACTTGCTTATTTTCAGATTTTCATACTGTTTTTTTATTCTGTTATTGTGAAGGCAACTCAGGTTATATAAACTCAGATTACAGTGACATAAGGTGTAGGGTATATATATGAGAGTTTCCTTATTTAGATTATTTTTTTGACGTACTAATCTCACGAATCGGTAATGTAGGTTTGTATAACTGATTTTCTCATAGTTATTTTACTTACTATCTTATTTCATATTCATATGTGTTTATATTCACGATACACCTTTCCTGTACATATGTGTCTGATATACATGCCACTTGGCCTCATCTTTTGTACTCGTTGGATTGCATTTGGCAACCCTGGACCCGTATGTCCAGATTTTGAAGCGTGGAGCGTAGCAGATCCTTCTGTGAAAATCAGAGTAACGCAGCGGAAGCTTGGACGTTGCCGTAACTCTTTCCTCCTAGCTCCCTCTCTTAATGAGCTCTCCAGACTCCTCTTATCGCTCATGAGCACCTCTCAGCTTTTGATTATATATATCACTTTGTAAATCATACTTTTGTATTCTCTGGTGATATAATATTCCTGTAATATTGTATCACTCTCTGTGATAATTATGTATTTGTGTTTTTCTGTTAGAATGTATATTATTACTGTGCTTCCGCAATCTGATTCTTGTCTGTACTGATGCTTAGCGTATATATGTGAGGGTATTACCGCCCTGCTTATATACGTCGCAGTAACGTCTTCGTGCCCACATGATCAGGGTGTTATAGGGTGGTATCAGATCTTAGGCTCTCACATCTTCAGTACAACCAGTCGACAGATTAATGATATATTAATTTACAACTGGAGAGTACGAGTCTTGGATATATATTCCAATCGAAAGTGCGACGTTATCTATTCTTTCCTCGCAATATATTTCTTGGATCCTGAGACCCTTCTATCTTTTTCCTTTCAGATTCTTCCTGTCATCCCTTCAACCAATTCAGATATGAAAAGACAGGGAACATATAACGGTCCTGGCACTTCTCGTGACAGTTCTAATGGAGAAAGCGACAACTTGATGAAGGTACTTCAAGGCATGTGGAGAGTTAGCATCAGCAGACAGAGCTCCTGCGGTAAGGATTATTGACAGCACCTAGAGAGCAGAAGCTTGATAATGTGTCCAATTTCAGAAGACTGTAGCCGGCTACATTTTCAGGTACTGAGAAGCCGTTGGACGCCGAGCAGTGGCTGAGTGACACTACAGGTCTTCTAAAGGCAGTCCAGATCCTTGATGAGAACCAGGTGGAGGTGGCCAAGATACAGCTGAAAGATGTGACCAGAATATGGTGGTTGGCAGAAGAAGCGAGATTGAAGAAATTCATTACTTAGGACCAGTTCTCGAAGGGTTTCTATGAGAGGTTCTTCCTTGAAACAGCCCAGAAAGAGATGGAAGAGCAGTTCATCGGTTACAGCAGTTGAACTGATCCGTGAATGAGTACGCTACTGAATTTCTGAGACTCAGTCGATTTGCACCCTACATGGTGACCGATGAGGAGAAGCGGGCCAGCAAGTTTCAACAGGGGCTGAAGATGGACATCCAAATGTTTCTTATCCCTCAGCAGCTGAAGACGTACTCTCAGGTTCTCTCTATTGCCCGTGAAGTAGAACGGGGACTGGAGAAGAAGGACAAGAACCAGATGCAGAACATGCCAGTGAAGAGACCCTTTCAGTTGATGAACGAAGAAGACCCAGTCAGACCCAGCAATTGCCTGATAGTCAGGCGACCATTCCGACCTCTCCCTCAGCAGACGATATGCAGATATTGCCTAAAGTACGGGCACATCCAAAGCAATTGTCAAAGGGTGAACAGGTTGTGTGTTTGGCATGTGGATCTGGCAATCATTCATTAGGTGATTGTCCATTTAAGAAGGCATGTGGATCTGGCAATCATTCATTAGGTGATTGTCCATTTAAGAAGACGTGGAACACTACCCCAACACCTCTAGCACTTCCAGCACCACCGCCGGGAAGGAACCCCGAGCCCGTTGGTAGAAGAGCTCCACTCCCTCCCCAACAACGAGGGGCAAGAGCTGGAACTGACCGTGGGAGAGATCAAGCTTACAATTTGCCAGCAGAAGAAGTCGAGGCGTCAGATGTGATAGTGGAAGGACAAGGAACTTGGTACCCAGAACAGAAGCCATGAAGATGTCACTGTGACCGCTACCCCCGACCTTTTTCGTCCTGAGTTGGTAATCTTCCTTACCCTTTTCACTTTATCATATTATCATCGTTGACCCTAGTCTCTTTTGTGTTCATCTCCTTCCTTTGTAGAAATTTTGAGGAAAATTTTTTGTTAGGTGGTAGATTGTAGCACCCTGTTCTCAGGATAAGTACCTAGATACGTGTCTCGATTTTTTGATCATATCATTTTAATTTTCTTCCCGTATTTGTTAGTTTGTGGTTATTTATATTATTTGATATCAGATCTGAATTCTCAGACTCAGAGTCAGCCCTGGTCTGGACCGGGAACTCTATACAGTGTGCTACCCGATTTGACCATTCTGATAGTCCTATTTGACCGATTTCAGTTTCAGATATTATTTTCTAATATTTTAGATTTTTCATAATTTTCTGAAATTTTTCAAAATTATTTTACAAAATCTTTAACACCGGTGTCAATTGATATCGTTGGTCGATTCTCGGATTTTTAGTTTTCAAAAGGAATTGAATTGTTAGAAACGGCTTTTATATTACTTCTTAAAATCTCATTTTCATTTAAACACTTTTTTAGAGATTTTTCTGAATTTATTGAATTTCGACCGGCTTTGGCATCAACAAGTATTATCAGAAGATTTTAGGATTTTTAATTTGAAAATGAAATTGAATTTCTTGAATCTAATTTCATTAGGCATCTTAAAATAATATTTTCTATTTTTGAAAATTTTTTGGAACGTTTCTGAAACAGTCAATTTTTACCCAATATAAATAATAATATTATTTTCCTTTCTTTTCTTTTCTTTCCTTTTCCTTCTCCACTCATCTACTTAATACTCCCATGTTATTCTATTATTTTAATTATTTACTAATATTTTTATTTATAATTTTTCCATATTTCTTTTCCTTTTCTTTAAAATTTTCCTTTTCCTTTCTTTTCTTTTCTTTCTTTTTCTTCTTTTCTTTTTCTTTTTCTTTCTCCCCTACCTGCTCCCATGCCTCCCTCCTTATCCTGCAGCCGATCACAACTGCAACACCCCCATTCCACCGTATATCCCTCCCTCTCCCTCTCCTTCTCTTTTCTTTCTTCTCAATTTCTCAATTCTCTCCATCTCCCACTCTCTCACTAACTCCCATCTTCTTCCTCCCTCTACCCCACCTCCGGTCGTGCGCCACCCCTCTGATGCGCCGGCGCCGCCTAAGGCGGCGGCGACCAGATCCCAGGTCGCACCCCCTTCCCCTTCTCCTCTTATTTCTTAACTTCTTTTCTTTCTATCTTTCTTTCTTCCTTTCTTTTCTTCTTTTATTTTTTTTCTTTTCTTTCTTCTTTTACCTTTATTTTAATTTCCTATTTACCCCCTCTCCCTATCCAGCACACACTCCCCCTCTCTCTCACTTTCCTACAACTCTCTCTTCCTCCTCTCCCGTGCGCGCGTGCACGTGTTAGCAGATTTTTCGGATTCTAGCTCGGTGTCGCGTTCTGACTTTAAGCGAGTGCTTTCTCATGTTCCTTGTGTTGCGAGTTTCATTTTAGGAATTGTTACTTGTTTTTTCTAGTGCCTTGACTCGTTATTATGATTGGTTTCATAATGCTTACAAGTTATGCAAGTACAAATTCTTAGTTAATTGCGAATACTTCACTTTATATTTAGCGAGTACCCATTTTTCTGGGATAGCCAGTGCTTGTCTTATATTGTTTCATGTGTTGCGGGTCTACATATTGTTATTCATTTGTTGGTCGTTATTATAACTCATTGGACTGGTATTATACTTGTATTGGATATGCATAGATACGCTCCTATTTCACTTGGCTTCGCATAACTAATTAATAAATTAATTTATTATTATAATAGATATGGTTGTGAAGAGTTTAAAATGTTTAACTGCATTGTCTTCCGTATCATATTACATGATCAGATGATTGTCTGACATATGTATTGTGACTCTGTATTCAACTTACCTGACACTGACATATTAAGTACCTGACACCGATACTTGACACCTGACATTGACATGCTATCACTTGATACTTGATATGCTTTTACAAGGTACTGGTACACTTGACCTGATGTTGTGACACTTGATTAGATAATAGTACACCAGACACCTGTGCAACATTGCTCTTTCACGATTATCATTTTATTGGGATTTGACACTTGTTATCCAGTCATATACCTAAATTCATGTACTCGTGTATTTAACATGTTCCTCCTATTATAACAATCTTGTTAATTCCCGTAAACTAATTATTATGGATACGATTGTAATAATTAGACAACTTACACCGGGATGGGAAAAACTGATGAGTACCGATATAATCTCCATGTTTATGATGGTCTTAAAGTGTCGCGCGGCCACATACTTAGGATTATATCTGGAGGCCACCAGGTGTTTCTGTGGGTGTACTGGCACCCTACTTCCCTGCTTGCCGAGTGTACCATAAGCCTCTCGGCCTATTCCTGTGTAAGCGGTGACATCCTATTCCTATTCGGGTGTACAATAAGTCCCGGTACCTAGCGGTACATTCTGCCTCAGTACCGGATACTCCTTGACCGTTGTCCCGGGCATGTACGCGACCCATTCTAAGCATGGTTCGTCGATCTCCATCAGTTTTTAATAACTTACTCTCCGTTCTGTATGCTGAAATATGTAGAATGGGACGCATACTAATGTATACAAAACGGACGAGTCTTAATAATATAATAATAACATGCTACTGATATCTGACTAGAGACATACTTGATCTATACTAGAGAGACCTGTGACACAATACATTATCTTGCTCGTCACTTACATATGATATCTGTGTTTTTTTGTTATATCACTTGACTTACTTATTTCCTGATTTTCATATTGTTTTCTTATTCTGTTACTGTGAAGGAAACTCAGGTTATATAAACTCTGATTATAGTGACGTGAGGTGTAGGGTATATATATGAGGGTTTTCTTATTTGGATTATTCATTTGACGTACTAATCTCACGAATCGGTAATGTGGGCTTGTATAACTGATTTTCTCATAGTTATTTTACTTATTGTCTTATTTCATCTTCATATGTACTTATATCATGATACATCTTTCCTGTACACATGTGCCTGATCATGCCACTTGGCCTCATCTCTTATACTTGTTGGATTGCATCTGACAACTCTGAATCCGTATGTCCAGATTTTGAAGTGTGGAGCATAGCAGATCCTTTCATGACGATCAGAGTAGCGCAGCGGAAGCATGGACATCACCGTAGCTCTTTCCTCCCAGCTCCTCTCTTGATCAAGCTTTCGAGACTCCTCTTGCCGTTAGTAAGCACCTCTCAGTTTTTGATTATGTATATCTCTTTGTAAATCGTACTTTTGTATTCTCCGATGGTATAATATTCTTATAATATTGTATCACATTTTGTAATAATTATGTACTTGTGCTTTTCTATTGGAATGTATTTTACTATTATGCTTTCGCACTCTGATTCTTACTTGTACTGATACTTAGCGTATATATGTGAGGGTATTTCCGCCCTGCGATATACGTCACAGTAACGTCTCCGTACCCGTAGGATCAGGGCGTTACAAACTACTTTCGTTGGCAAGGGCAAGTTCAAGTCTGAAATTGCATTAGGTGGTTAGGAGCTGAGGTCATGTTCCTTTCATCAACAAATTTAATTGAGAAGCTCCATGACAATTAATATTTACTATATTCGATTGTTTTGCATTTAAGAACACATTCCAAAATTTGTATGAGCAATATTTGAGTACTAATGGAATTGATACCTGAATCAATCACTTGAGTGAGGCTGAACCATTTCAAACTTTGTCTTCAGTGAGTGTCATCTCTAGGAGCAGGTGTCATCTCCATCAAGAACAAATAAAGGCAGTCTTCAACTCATCTTTCCATCAACTTTTCTTTTCTTTTCTTGTTTTCCTTCAAGATAACTTTATTTCTATAATGGGAAGATGTGGCTCTCAGAAGGTCAGATCAAACAAATAAAGTATTGGTAATTTTCTCTTATAACCTAATTTTAGTTAAGATTTCCATTAGGGTTCAAGAATGGGGGATTTTTCAAAATGACCAATATGATATAGGAGATGTGTAAGCTAATACTAGGATTTTTTTCCTTTTTTGGGTGACTGGAGAGACGTAATAAGAAGACATTTTATTTTTACTTTTGTTTTAAGAGAGAAATAACAACCTAAAACAGTCATCTGTTCATTGCTTAATGAGGTAAGATACAAGAAAGTAGCTATTCACCAGAACAGGAAAACCATGTGTGAAGGAAAATTTTAAGGGGATCTAGGTTTACACCAATGCTTAATATCCATTATAAGGGTTAGTACTGGTTCCAGAACTTGGTAAAAGCTTAAATACCAAATAAATTAAACTTTTAATTCTCAAATGTATTAGTATAGAGATTTAAATACTGCATAGAAAGGTTGAAAACAGATCAGATAACTGTATGCACCAGGGATATAAATAGTATTTGTTCATGAGTAGAATAACATATATAAGGATTGCCCATGTGCTTAATTAGACTGCAATATTCATGATGTAGAATGGAAATGGAAGAAGATAAGAAGGAAAAGGAAATTAGGTTTTAAGGGGATAAGATTAGTTTTGGCTTCAACACCAAGGAGATTGCTCTCCCACTTAGCACATCACCATACAGAGATTCAA
Source organism: Agave tequilana (assembly GCA_038442645.1). Lineage (NCBI taxonomy): Eukaryota > Viridiplantae > Streptophyta > Magnoliopsida > Asparagales > Asparagaceae > Agave > Agave tequilana. The sequence continues at coordinate 220,526 of JAVJIF010029965.1, forward strand.
ACACAAAAGAATAATTGCAATGTAAGTTTTTAAATTCTCAAAACAACTAAACTGTCAAAATAACTGTTAGTCTTGTCCTTACATAGGCCTCGCACAAAAAACAACTCCCATCATAACCAATATAGGACTAAAATAAAGAGAAAAAAATGAGTCTAGCCTAAAATAAATAGTAAAAGAGCCTAAAACAATAACAATTAGTGATTTCCATCAATTCTCTACTACTTTGAAAAATTTGTCACTGACGAATGGCGACAGCGTGGACGATGAATTCGAACTGGAGAGGACTACACAAACTCTTCAGTGATGGGTCTGCTCAGCAGTGGTTGTTGCAATGGACAAACTGAAAATCACCGTGACCCTATGAAAGTGCAATAATGAGCCAGGTCCTCGATGCTAAGTATCGGTTTGATCCCAAGATCACAGGGTATATCGAGCTCGTAGGCGCTGGAACTAAACCTCTTTAAAATCTTGTATGGACCCTTGCATCGAGTATGAAGCTTTTTTAAAGTTTCCAGTAAGAAGCTCTCTAGGTGCACTCTAATCAGCACATCGTCACTTATTGTGAGTTCATGCAACCGCTTGTAAGGCTCTACATAGACTGATAGTTTTAATTATTGATTGTCATTTATCTTGTATTATGATCATGCATCTTATGCTAATGTGGTACCGATGGTTCAACTGTGACAACGGGTGGAATAGTTAGGGCAAGAGGAAGAATGTTGATAGAATTTCTAGACCTGAGAGTAGATCCATCAATGGGAGCTCAGGAAAAAAGTGAGATCTAGTCACTAGGTAATATGGTGTCTTGTTGTCCTTGTTTGTGATTGTTCCCTATTATTCCTTTACATTCGACTTGAGCTTGACATATTTCAACCTTATCTTTTTTCCTTTGAATTTAAATTCATAAGTGTTAGACCTAAGCAGACTGGTCACATTCAAGTCATACAATCAAGACCTACCCAACAAAACGTATGCATCATTTATGTCTAAGACATCACACCAGAGATGATCCTCATAGCTAGACATGTGGATAGAGATCTAACAACGTTGGGTAATAAATTGAGCAGTCTTATTGACCCAATTTATGTTGTATGTTGGGGGTGTGGTTGAATCTTGAGACTTATCTTCTCAAGAGCTATCTTAGTAATGATGTTCGCACAATTACCTCTATCTATCATTAATTTATAATTATTCTGCGCATATATAATATAAGTGTGAAACACACTAGATCTACATTGATTCTCATCTCTAACAGCTGCATGTAAACACCTAACAACACCCAATTGGATGCTAAAAACCCTAAATTATCATCAGAATTAGTCGCGCTACTAGTTGGTTCATAGACTATTTTCTCGATCTAATCATCATCAGCTTCTCTAACTAGAAGATTCCTTGAGAGACACTATACAATATCGTAATCATAACTTTGACATTTAAAATATTGACTACCTTTGGCATTCCTAAAAGATTCATCTATTACAGACTTTCCCTTAGGGTCTCTAGTAGAGTGAGCGTTTGGGTTTTGTTGCTATCCGGCTTTGGAATGACCCTACGCTTTGAAGAAAACCTGATGGAGGTTTCAATGTCTTGAGCTAACTGGCTTGCCTGTTTAAAGGTATCTATTATGTATGAGTGGATGAACATTACCCGCTGGATATTTAATCTCAACATAAAATGATACCTACATATAACTTGGTAGGAGTCTTCTTGCCCTGTATAACATAGGGTTAGGTCGTTTAAATTCGATAGTGTAATTCTGAACTGATTTGCTACCTTGGCGAAAATTGTACAATTTATCTAAGAGGCGATACTTATAGAATTTGAAAATGTATTTCTCCTTAAGTTTCTGTTTTTATTTCCTCCTCTATGGAAACCCCACGCCTAATGTACTCTCTCTACCGAGGTCCAATAAATTTTAACGGATTCTGTAAGTCTCATCCTAGCAAATCGAATCCTACTTCTTTCAGTAAATTTATCCCAATCAAGGTAGTAATTCAGGTCTGTCATCTAGTCACTAAAAATTTTCGGGTCAAGAATATCATCAAATGTCGGAGAATCTATCTTAATCTTACGAATTATGTCTTCTTCGCCATCTCTACGTTTATTGATGTTCTCCTCTCTCGAGTGTCATCTCTAGGGCTCTCCTCTTTATTTTTATTTTCTAACCCTTCTACCCTAAGTTTTAGTTCTGAAACTCTTTAAGAATTGAATCTAGTTTACTCTCCATGTCTAGAAGACCAAAGTGATGTTCTACCACTACAAAAGAGCATGCACTATCAACAAATACAAATGCAATACACGCAATCACATAAATACAAAACAAGCCCCTAAGTGTCACTAAATGCATGCACTATGTGATCAAACGAAAAAGTTCCTAATGATTTCTAAAATGACGATGCCAAAAAATAATTTTAAAAGTGAATATACAACAAGCCGCAATATGGTAATCAACAACAACAAATATTACTCTCAACCACCATAAGTTCACAAGAAATATGCAAAATATCGCAAAAGTGAGGTGAGTTTAGAATATACCCAAAGGCGCTTTAAAAAGGCATCGATACCGAGTAGTTGCTCCAAATAAGGTTGCACAAAGGCCAGATCTATTGCCTAAAAGTTGCAAAATTCTTCTAGTATCTTTGGACTTAGCTATGGATCCAATGCTTCAGACAGAACTCGACTCAGACTCCGAACGGGCTTGAAAAGGGCTTCAAAATGTTGTTGTAATTCTTGGGATTGGGCGCTGAGTTGACTCGGTCCAACTCGATTGGATCAATTTGAGTTGACTCTATGAGAGTTGGCTCACTTCTAGTTTACTTTGGTTGAGCTCTGGTTCAGTCAGAGTTTGACTCAGCCCGGTCTGACTCCGTTGGACCCGGTCGAGTTCGAGCTAATCGAGTTGGCTGACTAAAGGAAAAAACAGTTCGGGTTCGAATCTAGTGACTGGATCCTGCCCAATAAGCCTAAACCCAACTTTTATAAGTGGATCAGGTTCGGTTGGATGGAAGTTAAATTGGATTTGAAATCTGAGACCCACTCCCCTTTCTCCTCACACCCGATGTCTAGGGTTGAGAACTAGTGGCGGTGGCGTGGAGTCTCGGCGGCGAGGTGAGTGGTGGTGAGGACGGTGGGCACTGGTAGTGTCGACATGGTGACGACGGTGAAGGCACGACAAAAGCAGTAACGTGGAGGGATCGTGGATCAGGACGTCAGAGAGGTCAGCTAAGTAAGGAAGACATAAGAGGTGATGGGATGAAGACGGAAGACAATAATTGTCGAAGATGATGACGTGGCGAAGACGGTGATTGTCGAAGATGAAGACGAAGACGATGACACGGCGAAGATGGTGATCAGATCTGGCGGCGGAGTCGATGATTTGTCGGTGAAGATGGCGGCTGTGGTGACTGTGGAGGCCTGAGAAAGGGAGATCGATGATGGCTGTGGAGGCCAGGATCTACGTCAGCTGCGGTGGTTGAAGTTGGTGAAGAAGTGGAACAACGGGGATGGCGAGGATGAAGGAGGAGAGATGTCGCGGCCAAAGTCGGAGATGGCACGGGGAGGTGGCAGCGGTGAGGACGGAGTGGTGGAGAGGCAGCAGTGATGGGTGTTGTTGATGGTGGCAGCGATGATTGTTGTGGGAGGTTCTGTCGACGACGTTGTTTTGGGTGTCGGGTGAAAGAAAGAAAGTGAGATGAACAATAAAATTTTTCATTTTCTTTCTTTTCTTTTCTTTTTGATTTTTTTTTCCTTTTTGAAACTAGAGAAGAGAAAGAAAATGGGGGAGAGTATCTAAGGTTTTAGAATTTTGTGGAAGTGGAGGCTAGGGTTTTGGGAGAGGATTTTTTTTGTGAAGAAAGAAAAGAGCAGAAATTTTAGCTCTGATACCAAACTATGTAAAATAGGAATGGAAGAAGATAATAAGGAAAAGAAAATTAGAGTTTTAAAAGGATAAAATTAATTTTGGCTTCAACACTATGGATATCGCTCTCCCACTCAACACATCACTATGCAGAGATTCAAACACAAAGCAATAATTACAATGCAAGTTTTTAAATTCTCAAAACAACTGAACTCTCAAAGCAACTGCAAGTTTTGATTTTATTTAAGTCTCATACAAAAGACAACTCTCATCATAACCAATATAAGACTAAAATATAGAGAAAAATGAGCCTAGCCTAAAATAAATAGTAAAGGAACCTAAACAAAAGAATAACAACCAGTGATTCCCCTCAATTCAGGCCTATGATTTTTCAAACATGAGAATCATGGTGTACTGGATTGACACATTCTAGTTGAGAAAGCTAGTTCTCATATTTTTCTTTGTTTGACTTGATGCTTGTATCTTTCTCAACATTTCACATCCCAGAGCAGTAAGCTCATGACTATGTAGAAGTATAGAGATCTAAATACAGCATAGAAAGGTTGCAAACATGGTCAGATAGCTGTATGCACAAGGGATATAAATAGCATTTGTTCACGAGTAGAATACCATATATAAAGATTGCCCCAGTGCTTAACTAGACTGCAGTATTCAGGCCTATGATTTTTCAAACACGAGAATCATGTTGTACTGGATTGACACAAGTAGAGAAAGCTAGTTCTCTAATATTTTTCTTAGTTTGATTTAATGCTTGTATCTCTCCCAACATTTCACATCCCAGAGCAGCAAGCTCATGACTGTACCACATTTGGTATTGATTATTGGGGTTAGCATTGACAAATCTGCTTATGTGCAAAGAAGAACCACAAATTTTCTTTTTCCTTTAACAATTTATTAATCAATCAAGGTCAGGAGCACTTTTTCTAGAAACCCAAACCCTGGGAAGAAAAATCCTCCAGACATTCTCAAGGGGATATGACCATAGAGTCCACAAAAAGAGCTGTTGCCAGGCAATGGGATCCTCACCCCTTCCCCCAACCTTCCAAAAATGGGCCCCACTGTGGGGGACATGCTTGCATGGAATACCTAACTGCAATCTCTCTGGCCTTGACTGTTGAAACCAAATCAGAGCCCGAGGGGAGAAACGGACTTGGTGGAAGGGAGAAGATGAGAGACACCATTATTATGAATGACAAACTGAACCTTGGAATCGACAGCTTTGGAGAGCATGAAAGGTTGAGAGTTTTGAGTGTGGGTTGGCTGCTTAGTTGTTGTGCCCCTCTTTATGGGGCTTATAGAGTGTTGTAAAGGTGGAATAAAGAAATTAGTGTATGGCCTAATGGAGGCAGAGTGGTGTAGTTGTAGGGCAAAAGACATGGTGCACTCTGTACAAAGCCCCTTCTCTCATGCCTGCTTGATTCATCCTCCCCTCCTCTATGTCCTTGTGATAAATTTTGCTCTCAATCTTAAATCACCAGGGATCCATAAAAAGGACCGAATTGAGAACTATAATTGTTGTGTTTATTTGGCTACTCCATTGGGTGGTTGAGATTATGATTATTGGGATCATGCATATGCAGGGGCGGACCCAGGGGTCGGCTGGGCCGGGCTACATCCCGGCCCATTTTTTCATATATTGCCTCAAACCCCTTTTTATTTTGGCTCTTTTTCATATATTGTCTTATACCTCTTTCTATTTTGATTTTCTTTTGGCAAATTTATTCCTGATTCCACCCCTGATTTAGTGGATAATTCTATTTTATTTTTTTGGTAAATTCATATAATTTATAAGTATATGTTAAAAAAGATTACAGCCCACTCTAAAATTTATTTCTAGTTTCGCCCCTGTGCATATGAGAGAAATAAGTTGGAGTGGAGATCATAAGAACAGTGTACCATGACCCAATTTGTGTATGCTTGAGTTGTACACAAAGTGCATGCATCAATGGAGACATTGGAACAAGAGAAAGGAAGGCCAGGGAAGCAACAGGGGGGTAAAAAACTAATCCCTTTTCTTTCCCCTTTGTTACAACACCATCTCTCCACTGGCCATTTCTTTAGCAGCAAGATAGGCCAGGTACTCCCATGAGTAGCACAGAGACTTGTTTTAAATGTGTCACTAATTCTTGTTCATTGAAGTTATGCCTTCTAGTCTGCCTACAAGGACACCACATCTAGCTAATCCTTATCAGTTGAATGACCTTAACTTAACACGACTCTTGTGAAGTAAAATTCTTTTTGTAAGGGATATTGTTCTTAAATGACAAATAAGCTTTAGACACCAAAGTTTTGATTAGTTTACTAACCCTGAGAGCTTAACTATAGTCCTATTTTCTTATGGTCCTAAGTTGTTGGTTGGTCCGAGCAGTTGGTTGCTTCTTTTTTTATTTATTTCTTTTTTCTAGTGTCTTGGGATATAGTTGATTGCATGTCTCTTTGGAGTAGCCATCATGTCTTTCTTTTGAGAGGGGTCTCTCGTATTGCTTTAAGCACCAATACCTTTTCTTCATCAAGTTTCACTTAGTCATCAGTCATCAGCATTTTTTATTCCTAACCTCAAAACCCATGCAGACTATGTCTCCCTTCCTCTCAAGAGAAAAAACATATGACAATGATAGTGCTCCCTTAGTTTCTAACTTTCTAACCAATGACAGTGATCTCCCAGAGAAGTCATAGTTGACATAAAGGAATAAACCTTTATTTCTAACTTTCTACTGCTCTTCCTTCAGAGACATACACATCAGAGATTGCACCATCAATCTAGGTCACTAAATCACCATTTCAACTAATTGCATACATTTCTTATTCGTCACTTCTGGAATAAATCTACCACAACATTGATTTCCAAATGAGCTTACGAGTCATTATCACACTTAGAGAAGAAGATTGCGCATGAACCTTCTCGGCAAGTGGTGAAACGACATGTATATCTACAGTAATCTGACACTAAGCATTTCCCTCAAAAATATGGCAATTAGACATTTCAGTGCTACCCATGATATAGTAGCAGTAGAAATTTAAATGTGATAGGTATAGGTTTAATTGGGGTGGTTCTCATATTAAGAAAAGTGCAAGCAAGCAGAAGGGCCATTTTTCCTTTGCATGTCATGAGAAAAGGAAAAAAAAAAAAAAGGGAGAACAAAGTAGAGAGGTGGTGGCTGGGGGGCTTTTGCCTCACGGTTTTATCTCAAGAAAAAGAAAAAGAAAAAGAAAAGAGGTGGTGGTGTTGTCTGTCTATTTCCATTAGCTTGGCTTCTCTAATTCCATTTTGGATGATGGTATTGTTTCAGTTTTATTACCCTTTGGGCTACTACCCAAATTGAGAGGACACACAGCAGTCCATAATTTTAATATCCAGGAACTAGTATGGGTCAGATAGAAAAAGCAGTGGTTGGAGTGTCATGATCACAAGTATTGGGACCTTGTGGCTGGATTAAGTTTAGACATTTGTTCTTCCATCCCTCACACAGTCGGGTTATTCTCGGCTGCTCCTGGTAAATTATCTAATCCATGTGGATAATTGTGACTCATCGTGTTCACAGTCCGAATTGATGAAGTCCATTTCAATCTCACTTTCATCTTGCGCAGCTTGTCCTTCAGTTTCGGAGCAGACCACATCGGTGCTCTGAGACATGTGTTGCAGCGATAGCCGCGTCTACGAAAACTGCTTGTGTCACCTTCAAATGAAATATACCTTGGACTTGAATGGGAAGCAGTGGTGAAATGTAGCTAGTATCACTGAAGGAATATGTGAAGAGATGTTTGCCAAGTTGTAAAATTATGTTGTGATTAGAAAGAATCACTCGTCTACGTAAGTAATCAGATGGATGTGCAAGCGGAGGAAATTCAGACAAATTTACTCAGAAAAATCTATGGTCAGCATGTTTGGTGACAGATAATAGCTCAAACGAGGAGAAAATATATGATTTGCACCCTGGCTTGGCAGACTGCCCTGCATGACACAGTGAACTCATAGGTTCTTCATGGTTTCATGTCTGCTATAATGTATGAAAATAAAAGTAGTGGAGTGATACTAAATCAAACAATTCGGTCTAGTTAATTAGCCAATTGGCTAGATCAGGTTTAGGCTAGCCCCTTCTCTCCTGCCACCTGTCCACGCTGTCGCTGTGCTCTCTCTTGCCATACATATATATAGTCCCTTTAACACAGTTTATCTTCATTCATAGACAAAGGAAGCTCCCTTTCTCTCACAGTCTCTGCTCAAATGGAAGAACAAGGGAACTCTCCATCATCTTCAATAGACAGCAGCAGTTACCCTTCTCTCTCCTCTACATCTCTCTCTCAGCCAACAGGGAGTGACTTGAGCACCGATCTTCGGCTGGGACTTAGCCTATCAACCTCCTCTCTTCATGACAGCTCCTTCAATGCAAGGTACGCACAGTTATTAACTTTTCCTGCTCTTTTCTGCCAATTTTTCTCAGGAATCATTTCTAGTCTGTAACACTAGTATTAGAAACTTGATACAATTGATCATTTCATTAAACCCCTTCTTTCTTCTTTGTTAATGGATGCGTGTGCGGTTGGAATCCTGGCCATTTCCATATGATGATCATATCCAATTTTATTTTAATTTTATTCCTCCTTTGTTTCCTTTTTACAACAAAGGATGTGTGCTCGAACCCATTCCGTTTTTCTCCCCTTCTAAAGTATTACACTGGGGTGTATATTAATCATCATTTTCGATCCTCTCTCTGTCTCCGTAACTGTTTTTCATATTCAATTTTCATCTGTTATATTCTTTTGCCTTTAGATAATTTTCTACATGAATTTTTAGTTGCAATAATGAATGTTATTTCATTTAACTTTTCCCATCCAAATTCAATGCTTATTGTTCCTGGATTCCATCCAGACCACTCATATGAGATGAGCACTTGCATTTGCATCTTCAATCCATAATTGTTTTCATTTAGATGATACTTCTGAGAAGAAGCTGGATATTACCCTCAAGCCTAAAACACACCCTTCACAAATGTCCACCCAAGGGGATTCGAACCGTTGACCTGTAGGGAGCAAACCCAGGGCCTGACTGGTGGGCCAACTTCGGGGACGTTTTCATTTAGATGATATCGCTTTCTAGTTCCTATATATTCCGTTCCACGATCTTAATCTGACATATACCCTGGCTCACTTCTTTGATGAATTGTTCTCTTTATTAATCTTGTTAACAAATTAGGGAACAATTATCTGACTGGCCACCAATCAAATCGCTTCTTAGGAGTACGCTAACGGAGAAAGCAAACCGTCAGCAGCCATCCACCTTCTTCATCAAGGTCTACATGGAAGGAGTCCCTATCGGCAGGAAACTCGATCTCTTCTCCCTTGAAGGCTATGAAAGCTTGGTAAAGACTCTCATGCGCATGTTTAGGACGAACATTACATGTAAGTATCAAACATAATTTTCCTCTGATTCAATAATTACCATCAAATCAAATACATAATCAAACATTGTGGTTAATCAATGCAGATCCTGATGTTGCTGCCCAAGTGCCTCCAAGCAGAGCTCATGTTCTGACATATGAAGACCAGGAGGGAGATTGGATGATGGTAGGAGATGTCCCTTGGGAGTAAGTCTGATCACAACAAAGTTTTAACAAACATCTCTTGTGAAGTTCGATATGTGCTTGCATTTCCCCTGAGTCGCTTGTTCTTGTTTCCTTTTTTGTAGGATGTTTCTGACCACTGTCAAGAGATTGAAGATAACAAGGGCTGATAAATGCTAGCGTTCGCCATTTCTTCCCCCGAGCTCAATTTTGTCAAGTAGGTTAGGTTTAAGATCAAGAGCAGCAGATATGGGAACTAGATATGTACAGAGCAGTCATACATAATGAGATGTATTTAGCTTATGTTTCTTTGTATTTCTATACTTTCTTAGTGTGTGTGTGTGTGTATTCAAAATATTTTGTACTCGCGGTGTTTGGGTCATTTCCAAGCTGTAGTTTGTATGAATATCTTGGTATTGATCCATTTGGTGTTTGCGAAAATATTGCGAATATTTGATCCAACTCTAGATCTCTTAATCTTTGTTTTTTTAGTAATAGAATGGAGATTATTTGTTTATTTATTATGATGTTTTTTTTTTTTTGACTTATTTTCTAAACAATAGTTTGTTAAACTTTAAAATTTTCTAACAAAATCCTCTAAACCCAAGAAATCTCTCTCATAAACTATATATTTCCTAGTGTCTCTAACGTTGTTAATGGATATACGAAATGACCTATTTACCGCCAAAAAGAACAAGAGAAGATAAGATGAGATTGGTTGATTGATGATGAGGAGGAGGAGGAATTTTAATTTTTTTTTCTTTCTTTCTTTTACAGTGGTTCTACTGTTACAAAAATTGTAACACTAGATTTGAGACAGCAGAGATATCAAATTTTCAGACTGTAATTTGAATCTCTTAATAGGGTTTTGTGGACTCTGATTACTTTCTTGTATTTTGATCAGAATTTCAATTAGATCACCAGTTCAACTTCAGAATGCATTCCGGTTGAAATTCCTTTCAAAGGGGGAAAAGAAAGAGAAAAGAAAAAGGAAAAAAAAAAAAGAAAATGTGGCGGCCGTTGTTTTCCCTTATTTATTTATGAGCTATACCGAGAAGCGAGATTAATACTGTGATAAAATTTTTCTGATTTCAATTCAGAAAAGCAGTCCAGATAATATTGTTGCAAATTTCAGTTCAACCACATGTCACGAGGGTAAATCAGTGTCACCCTTTACCCTGGAACCACATCTGCTCAGAGCTCACCGGACCAAGTGAGCTTGGAGAATTGCTTCAGGCTGTTGGGGATTTCGCCGGAGTTCGTGTTGCGTACATAAGCCGGGATATCATATTTATTATGATACCAATAGTTTGAGAGATACGGAGACCTCCACCAATGACCTCAAGCACGTCATGAGATAGATTATCTCGAGCACACAAGATGAATATTAAAAAATAAAAAAAAGAAGAGCACACAATTTAACGTGGTTCGGCTCAAACTTAGCCTACATCCAACTTGAGAGAGCTTTATTAATAAATTTGATATAAAGAAATCTGATCTTTTTTTTTGATCCCATAAGAGTATTCGCCTTCCTTTTGAATCTACGCTTAGATTACAAAAGTATACTTTCTCTATATGCACCTTTATCTTGCTCCTCTCTCTTAGTTTTTTAGGATTTTCTTGGCTTTTTAACACCTTACATTGTTATTCACCACAATTTTCTTCTACTTCTTTGCTCCACCTAAATCCTAAATTATAACCTTTTATTTATAGGATTTTACAATACAACTCCTATTTTGACTATAAGATAATCTTGATCATTGGATACTTGAAAAATGTTGATTAATCCTATTAGAAGTTGATCTTCTTAATGTAAAAGAATTTTAAACCCTTTAATCTTTAGAAACAAACCTTCATTGAATAGAATCTGAATCCTATTCGAACTCCACTAGAAGAGAAAACTCGCGGGGGCCTGAAAAAGAAACTGTGCATGTAGAGCCGCCATGATTAGTCAACTAATACTTTGGCCTAGTCGACTAACCCCTTCCATTAGTCGACTACTACATTTAATCTCCTTTCTGTATATGTCTCTGTAACTATCACACTCGACTAGTACTTATGACTAGTGGACTAGCAGTTTTGTTAGTCGACTATAAGTCGACTAACTTTTCTTGATCTACTTCTTTTCTTCTCTCCAAGCAATCATCTTCTTCTCCAACTTATTTGGATCTTCTTAGACAATCATCTCCTCTTGAAAATAAGGCAAAATCCTAACAATTTTCATCTTGACTCTTTTTAAGCCTTTAGTAAAATAACTTGAGATTTTGGATTAATACCTTAGTTCTTTCCTTAGTTGTAACCGTACCGTAAAACCTTAAACTCTTGCCCCCTCTCCCCGAGGCCTGTGGCTATTTCTGCCATGCCTTGGGTCTCTTGGCCCAAAGGCCCATCACTCTAATTTTGATGATGATTAGCTCATGCAGTTATAGTACTAATGATCTTGTATTTAATAAGTTTCAGATATTTGATCAAAATCTTAGTTGGTATTCATCTTCAACAAAAAATTCGAAATCAAGTTTTGAAACTAGCTTGTATTGATTCAAGAGCTCGCGCTTCAAGATCGCATCAAGTGCTCAAGAGGAGTTTAGCTCTTTGGATCAATGTTTGAACCAAGTCAAGATGGAGAAGAAAATTTTCAAGACTTGAGTCATGTTTGTACGTGTTTAAGACTTTTATTTTTAGATAAAATGTAAAGGATAAATTAGTTGTGGATTGCTCAAGATCATTTACACACACATAAAATTTATAAGAAATAGTTTTTGTTTTTGAAAATACCGTTTTGATTTTGAGCTTCAAAGTATATATCTTGAATTTCATGATTAGATTTCATCAAAAAAAAGTTTACATGTTTTATATTCATCTTGGATTTAATCCATATGCATTGTTGGTTCAAATATTTAGAAAAATTTATTTGATGTCTCTATATCATGTGTTTTAAGTTTTGTTAAAGTCAAAACTTTATTTTGAGCTTATTGTCAAAAACATAGATATTTCATCTTATATGTATATTGGATCATATCCAAACACACCATGCTTCAAAAGTATCTAAAATATCTTATTTTTGTGTTTGAACAAGTTTTAGAAAAATCATTTTTCAATTTAAGATTGATTTTGAAAAATATGATTTTTAGTTTAAGGTTAAACTTCCATATCACAATTATGGTTCAATTTGTTTGTAATATGTGTTGATTTTTTATCAACATATTTGTATTTCAAAGTGTTTTAATAAAACAATTTTATGAAATTTATGGGATTTATTAGAATTTTTATGGGTTTTACAAGTTAAAATTTTCATCCTATAAAATCCTGACCTGGGCTTCGTCGGTCCAACGGTCGACCGAACCAGAGATCGGTCGACAGAGCGGTCGACCGATGTGCACAGAATATAAACAAAGCCCTGACTTGAGGGCCGGTCAACCGGATGGTCAACCGATCCAGAGAGTTTGCTCTCTGGATCTGGTCCCGGCGACCGAGCGGTCTACGGCCAGAGAGCAGTGCTCTCTGGTTCTTGCGTCGGTCAACCGACCGGTCGACCGACAAGTCAAGACATGGGTGCGATCGACCGAGCGGTCGACCGGCACCCCTAACGGTCATAAATATGACCGTTGGCAGCCAACGGTCGACCGACCGGTCAGTTTGGCCAGAAAACGGAGCCCGATGGATAGTTTTCTGAACCCTATAAATTGAGGTTCTCTTGGCCAGTTTTGGACAAGATTTTGGAGAAGTTTTAAAACCAGTTTTTTTTTCCATCTCTCTTAGAGTTTTTCTTCACATGTTTTTGGGCTAAAACCTCTATATCAAAAGGAAAGTTTTTAAAGAGTGTTTTATCTTGTGTTTTCAAAAGCAATTCATTGAGTTTTTCACCGCAAATTCTATCTAGTTTTCTCACATAAGCTTGAACTTTTCATTGCTATACTCATCCTATAGGATCCTTGTTGTGAGAGTTGTTTTTGTGATTAAGAGAAGTGATCACAAGTGTTCCACCCCCTTTTATTGAGAATTTGTAGATATGCGACCTCGGTAAGCTAGTGTGCTTGTGTGTGTCGTTCTTACAGAAATAAGTGAGGGACTTGTGAGTCCAAAAGTTCTTGTGGGAGCTCGTTGTATGTGTTGTGATACCGAGTGATCTTGCGGGATCGTTTTAGTGGAAATCCTTCATAGTGTTGAAGGCGGGAACGTAGAGCAAGTGTGCTCGAACCTCGAAACAAATCTCTGTGTTTGTGATTACTTATCTTTCTTTCTCACTTGTGTTTTATATCTTGCATGGTATTATTGTTTATATCTTTTACATGCTTGATATTCCCTTATGCTTCACTTATATATATGATTGAGATTGTTTGCTAACACTTATATTCAACCAAGAGAGTCATAGTGGCACCTCAACTCTTAATCTAGAGGAATCCTGAGGAGATAGTCTAGACCCCTTCACTGGGAATTCGGCTACACTCTTTGGTTATATGTTGTATGTTAGCTTATTGTTTTTACTTTGCATAAATAGTTTTAATTCCGTATTAATTTTGCATTAGATTAGGTTGTCACCTATTCATCCCCCTCTAGGTGACTTATAATTGGTATCAGAGATTGGTGCTCTTAATTTGGGTCTAACAAACTTGAGTTAAGGATCCTTGTTTTAGCTAATAACAATATTTGTTTATACTCACATATGGATTTCATGACGCCTCATATGTTTGACATTCTTGACTTTCAAAAATGAAAAGTTAAAATGTCTATGTATCTTAAAGCCTTAGGTATTCATATTTATCTTGCCACCATTAAGAATTCATATTTTGTTAATAGCAAGTATCTTGAGGCTAACATAAAAGCCATCCATGCTTTAAAATCAAACCTAAAGTATGATTATCTATCTAGAGTTTCTAACATTGAATCGGCTTTTGTAATTTGGAACACTCTTCTCTCCTTTGGGGAACAAACGCCACATCATAAGGAGAGTGACTCGGATAATGAAAGTGATGCTTTCAACATGTACTACATGGTCCAACGGGATGACCCCCTTGAGGTAAATTCCGATTCCGAGTTAGAGGAAGAAGTTGACATGCCTTATGATGAGTTGCATCTTTTTGTCAAAAACTTCTTCAAAATATGATTTGTTAAAAGAAGAAAAAGATTTAGTTTTAAAAGAAAATAAAATTTGTTGATGGAAAATGATCTTTTGAAAAAAGAGAATGTTTCCTTATGTTCAAAATTGAATGTTGCTTTTGAAGAAAACAATTCTTTAATAAACAAAATTGATTCTAATTCACAAGAAAAAGAAATTATTTCAAATGAAAATAAATCCTTAAAAAAATAATTTTAAAAGAAAAAGAAAATATTTCCAAAAAATAAAGATGATTTTGTCTCTCATGTTGCTTCTTCTAAGATTGAAAAAGATTATTTGTACATTGAAGAAGAACATTGATTGTTTGGGCTTCACTTTGAGTCGATGTGCATTAAATCATAATAAATTGGAATCTATGTTTGCAAGAAACGAATTCCACACATTCATGCACATACCGCACGGCATACATCACATGCACACTGTGATCATACCCACACATATATGTATTCTTGAGTGTACAAATATACCCATTGCGGCCGCAAAGGCCATCTTACAAAATTTTATTTTGATAGAATAAATTATTTAAATTTAGTAAATAAAAATATTTGGGTTTCTTATGGTGCTAACCCCCGTTGACCGAAAAAGATATGGGTACCAAAATTTTCACCTCTAGTGTTTGATGTAGGTTGGGCTCTCACAAGACGTGAGAGGGTTGGTGCTGTGGTAGTGGATGCATTGAAACTTAAAGGACACACCTATTGATGCATCACTATCAAAGAAGTATGGTGGGAGGACCACCTCGTGTTTTGGAGAAATGGATTGGCTACAAGATTTTGGTAACCATCTCTTCCTCCTCTTTAAAATGTTTTTATTGCATATATGCTTGTGTAGTAACCTAAACTCTATCCTATGTTGTTTTGTTCCTATAGATGAGTTGATTGGTTGCCTAGCTATGCATGTATTTTTGAAAAACTTTTCAATGGATTTATATGCCTATTCCTTTTGGATTGATTTATATTTTTATATACTTTAATTAAAGCATATATTTATTTAAATGCATATATCATGTTCATATGCATATTCTATTAAAACTTATGTTATACATGTACAATTTTTGAGATACATACTTTACATATCTTATTCCTTTTGTGTGCTCAATTATTTGTTTGATTGTACATTGCATGTCCTAATTTTGACGATTCATGCATTACTATATGATATATCATGTTTATGAAAAAGAATTTTCATATGAGTTTTATTTTGAGCTTTATTATCTATTTTCATAAATATGTCATTTACATGATTCTTGTACACTCACATTTCTTTTGTTTACTCATGATTTTGTTTTCATGAGCTTTATATGAGCTTTATAAATCTTTAGTGTCAATTTTTATGTAATACACATGTTTCAAGAGATATATATAATTCGATTTTATATTTAAAGGATCTTTAACTAGTTTTTCAAAACTACTTTAAACTAGTTATTTATTATTCACTTGGTAGTGTTTTTAATCTACAAATATTTTTCAAATCCTCTTATTTGAAAACTTCTACGCTTTAAAGGCAGTTGGTGACGATCATACCTTATGTGCCTTAATGAACTATCTTTTAACATGTGCATGATAAGGATAGATATTATGAGTTATATAAATATTTTTCAAATCCTCTTATTTGAAAACTTCTACCCTTTAAGGGCAGTTGGTTAGGCGACCATACCTTGTGTGCCTTAATGAACTATCTTTTAATATGTGCATGATAAGGGTGGATATTTTTATGTGCTTTAATTTAAGCATATATTGATTTAAATGCCTATATCATGTTCATATGCATATTCTATTAAAACTTGTGTTATACATGTACAAATTTTGAGATACATGCTTTACATGTCTTATTCCTTTTGTGTGCTCAATTATTTGTTTGATTGTACATTGCATGTCGTAGTTTTGATGATTCATGCATAACTATATGATATATCATGTTTATGAAAAATAATTTTCACATGAGTTTTGTTTTAAGCTTTATAATTTATTTTCATGAATATGTTATTCACATGATTCTTGTACACTCACATTTCTTTTGTTTACTTATGATTTTGTTTTCATGAGCTTTATATGAGCTTTATAAATCTCGAGTGTCAATTTTTATGTAATACATGTTTCAGGAGATATATATAATTTGATTTCATATGATTTTTGTTTATCTACAAGTGATACCAATATTTATTTTATCAACTACAATTTGATTTCATTGGTATTATAATTCATTTTGTTGACTTCAAGATTTTTCAAAATTTGTTTGATATATATTGCTTATATGCAAGAGGAGCTTAACATCTCCTCGATATATAGATTATGTTGAGTGTATTTTACATATTGAGGCTTGACCTCTCTTCTTTATGTGGTATACGTGTGTAGAGGGAGCTTAACATCTCCGTCTATACATTATATATTATGCTTATGTGGGTTAGGGTCTAATCATCCCTTCTCCATGTAATGCATGCATGCAGGGGGGCTAACTTAACGTCTCTCCTCTTTATGAATATATATCGCATTTACATCTTTTATATTGTTTGTTTATTTTCACCTCTTTATTGATGAATTGACAAAAAGGGGAGAAGAATTTAGAGAGTTTATATATGCATGTTTTATATTGTTGTTTATGCATATATATTTGTTAAGTTTATGAGCTTTTATTGAATATTCTTATTGTTTATTGTTATGCATGAGTTAAGGAGGAGTTTCCATGAAGCTTATCTTTAATTCATCATATATAACTTCATGAGTTTTGTCATTATCTAAAGGGGGACATTGTTGCCCCAAAGGCTCCATCACTCTACTTTTGATGATGATTAACTCATGTAGTTAAAGTAATAATGATCTTGTGTTTAATAAGTTTCAGATATTTGATCAAGATCTTAGTCGGCGTTGAGCTTCAACAAAAGATTCAAAGTCAAGTTTTGAAGCTAGCACATGTTCATTCAAGAGCTCGCGCTTCAAGATCATATCAAGTACTCAAAAGGAGTCTACCTCTTTGGATTAAAGTTTGAACCAAGTCAAGATGAAGAAGAAGAATTTTAAGAGAAGATTTTTAAAACTTGAGTCATGTTTGTAAGTGTTTAAGATTTTGATTTTTAGATAAAATGTAAAGGATAGATTAGTTGTGGATTGCTCAAGCTCTTTACACACACACACAAAATCTATAAGAAACAGTTTTAGTTTTTAAAAATATCATTTTGGTTTTGAGATTCAACGTATATATCTTGAGTTTCATGATTAAATTTCATCAAAACAAGTTTACTTGTTTTATATGTATATTGGATTTCATCCATATACATTATTAGTTCAAATGTTTAGAAAAACATATTTGATATTTCTATATCATGTGTTTAAGTTTTGTTAAAGTCAAAACTTTATTTTGAGCTTATTGTCAAAAACATAGATACTTCATCTTATATGTGTATTGGATTATATCCATGCACACCATGCTTCAAAAGTGTTTAAAATATCTTAATTTTGTATTTGAACAAGTTTTGAAAAATCGTTTTTCAATTTGAAGATTGATTTTGAAAAATACGGTTTTTGGTTTAGGGGCCGTTTGTTTCGCGTAAACTCCGTAATTCGTAATGACTTACTACCCAGTTACAACTACGGCGTTTGTTTGGATCGTAATTCGTAAAAGACTTACGTAACTCAACTAACACTCACTTGCAACCCAGTTACCACTCACTTACAGCCCAGTTACAGTTAATTTTGTGGTCATACAAATTTGTATTATTTTTTTATATTAATATTAAATTTTTTAATATTTAACTTTTTTAATATTTATTTGCAGTATTAAAACTTTTAAAATCACCAAATAGTTAATTTTGTGGTCAACTTTTTCACTTACGACTTATACATTACGACAACCAAACACCGTAAAGTACAATACACTTTCTCACTTTACAATTTTATATTACCAACCAAACACCGTAAAATTTACATACATGTAACTCATTTACAATTGTAAAAGACTTTACCAATTACAACTACGAATTACGACCAGTTACGACAACCAAACAGACCCTTAATGTCAAACTTCTATATCGCAAAAATAGTTCAGTTAGTAATATTTGTTGATTTTTATCACACATATTTGTACTTCAAAGTGTTTCAATGAAACTATTTTTATGGAATTTATGGGATTTATTAGAATTTTGAGTTTTACAAGTTAGATTTTTCATCCTATAAAACCCTGACCTGGGTTTCTGGTGGTCCACGATCAGTCGGTCGACCGAGCGGTCAACCGATGTGCACATAATGTGCACAAAGTCCTGACTTGAAGGCCGGTCAACCGGACGGTCGACCGATCCAGAGAGTTTGCTCTCTGGATCTGGCCCTGGTCGATCGAGCGGTCGACTGGCCAGAGAGCAGTGCTCTCTAGTTCTTGCCTCGGTCGACCGACCGGTTGACTGACAGGTCAAGACCTGGGTGTGGTTGATCGGCAACCCTAACGGTCATAACAAATATAACCGTTAGCTGGTCGATCGGCCGGTCAGTTTGGCCAGAAAATGGAGCCCAGCAGCTAGTTTTCTGAACCCTATAAATTGGGGTTCTCTTCTCCAGTTTTGAACAACATTTTGAAGAAGTTTTAAAACCAATTTTTTCATCTCTCTTAGAGTTTTTCTTCACATATTTTTGGGCTAAAACTTTCATATCAAAAAGAATATTTTTAAAGAGTGTTTTATCTTGTGTTTTCAAAAGCAATTCCTTGAGTTTTTTTACCACAAATTCTATCTAGTTTTCTCACACAAGCTTGAATTTTCCATTGTTATACTCATCCTATAGGATCCTTATTGTGAGAGTTGCTTTTGTAATCAAGAGAAGTATCACAATTGTTCCACCCCTTTTGATTGGGAATTTGTAGAGGTGCGGCCTCGGTAAGCTAGTGTGCTTGCGTGTGTTATTCTTACGGGAATAAATGAGGGACTTGTGAGTCCAAGAGTTCTTGAGGGAGCTCATTGTAGGTGTTATAGTACCAAGTGATCTTGCAGGATCGTTTTAGTGGAAATCCTTCATAGTGTTGAAGGCGGGGACGTAGAGCAAGTGTGCTCGAATCTCGAAACAAATCTCTCATATTTGCGATTGCTTATCTCTCACTTGTGTTCTATATCTTGAATTCTATTATTGTTTATATCTTTTACATGCTTGATATTCCCTTGTGCTTCACTTATATATATGCTTGGGATTGTTTTCTCAAACTTATATTCAACCAAGAGAGCCATAGTGACACCTCAGCTCTTAATCTTGAGGAATCTTAAGGAGATAGTTCAGAGCCTTTCACCGAAAATTCGGCTACTCTCTTTGATTATATGTAAACGCCCCGATCCCGAGGGTACTGAGACATTTCTGCGACGTATATACATAGGTCATAAGTACCCTTACGTATATACGCTAAGCATCAGTACAGGCAAGAATCACAGTACCACAATACGTAGTATTTATACACATGCCAACATAAGGAGTACAATTTACAAAGTTATCACAGAGTGTGATATACTATTACATGTATCGTATATCACAGCCAGGTACAAAAGTAAAATTTACAATATGAATACAAGATGCTCACGAGCTGAAGGAAAATCCTGCAAGCTGGAAGGAAGAGTCGGGTACGAAAGGGACCAAGATTAGTCAGCCTACTCTGAGAGGAAAACTTGATCTTCGGTGGAGGGCTCCACTTCAATCCAAGCTTCAGAACCTGAACATACAAATTTAAGGGAGTCAGAACCTCCCAACAAATGTTCAAGTTACAGCCAAGTGGCATAAGAGATAAGTGTATGAGAGTTATAACTAGCGTGTAAAGGAGGTACAACGTATTATAAATGGAAAAACCTGAATACATCGATATTATCACTTTTAATGCTTAATCTTATTACTCATCCTACTCATATGTCTAGGTATGTGCTATAGCGTCCTAACGCACATACATCCACATCTGAGTAGGTTGAGGCTGTTATTGGAAACCAGCGGGGGTATCAACGAACAATGTTTACAGTGGGTCCCGTGCATACCCGGGACCACGGCCCAGGATGTTCCGTTGCTTGGTGACGGAACCTACCGCAAGGCGATTCAAGAGGGTCTTATGGATGCCCTTATCAAGATGGTACCAGGAAGGAGGGAGCCAGCTCTCCCCTCGGTCCCCTGGAGGCCCACAGGTCAGACCGGAAGTTTTAGTTGCACAACATGCCTAATACCACTGTAAACACGAACATGTATTGATAGCCGCGAGTTTCCCCTGACCCGATGCAAGTTGTTCCTTTTTATGATTTATTATGCATTTATCAGATTCCGGGAATGAGCAGGAATAAGTCAGGAATACATGTATCTCAGGAGTACAGTAAGTACTATAAAGAAATCAAGATGTCAGGTCATCATTCCCGTTGTCGTGATAATTATAAGAGTCAAGTGTATCATGCCGGATGTCAAGTGATAGCATGACAAGAGGGTGATATTCGTCAAGTGACAAGTCATGTAATAACAAGGGGCAATTATCAGGTAGTAGCTGAGCATAATCGAGTGGAGCTTAAGCAAGCTGGAGGCACAGATAGCTAACAGTGTTTAACACTGGAGCGTCTGGCAAGATTACCGGGACAACACGGCGTAAAGTGCGAGTAGTAAATCCGGCAGCATCTTGCCTAGACGAATCTAGTGGTAAAGCATTGAGCGCTAAGTATGCTTACCAGATGGAGCTGAAAAACCTGACGGTCCCAATCACTTCTCTTTCGAGATAGTGAGAGACCAGAGGCTGAATGGTCTGGAGGCGGTGCTGAGAAACCTGACGGTCCCAATCACTTCTCTTTTGAGATAGTGAGAGACCGGAGGCTGAATGGTCTGGAGGCGGTGCTGAGAAACCTGACGGTCCCAATCACTTCTCTTTCGAGATAGTGAGAGACCGGAGGCTGAATGGTCCGCACGAGTTGTTCTATCTTATTACAAGCATTACAGTATATCAGTCCGGTTCAAATGAAGACATGCCCACAGATTACAACACACACACCCGTACAACCACATCGCACTGATATCAAAGACAACATAATAATGATTTTAATACAAGTCTATTTTCTGGCGAGGAAAATCACTCGCCTAAAACGCCACTTTTGAAGCTTTGCGCGTCCGATTCCCCGGGAGAGGAAAAATACCAAGCGAGCAAAGGAAAGGGGCTTGGCCTTTGGGTGGCCGCCGGCCCTAGGGTGGTGCGCCACCCCTTGGTGGTGGCCTAGGGAGTGGCCGGCCCCAAGGAAAGGGAGGAGGAGAGGAAAGGGAAGATGATTTTGTTTGGTGGTGGTGGTATTTGGTAAAGAAGATGGATTTTGGTGGAGTAATAAAAGAAAGTAAAGGAAGTAGTGGAGATGAAGGTGGTGTTGTGATGGTGAACTTGATGGTGGAAGTGAAGATGGTGGCGAAATTGGTAGAGATGATGGTGATGAAAAAGGTTATAAAAATATGGTGGTATCGTTAGTGTTGTCGTTGTAATCGTCACCGGAATGATTACCGGAATAATCGTAAACGATTACCGGAATAATCACCGGAGATGTTACCGACGAAGAAGAGCTCGGCCCCAATCCAAAGGAGGTGGCCGGCCCTTGAGAAGAAGATGGGGTGGTGGTTTTGTGGAGAGGTTTTGTTATAGTGGTAGTTTTTGGAAAAGGTAAAGGAGAAGGTGGAGACTTTGGTGGAGTTATTGAAGTTGTGGTGGTTTGAATGGAGATGGAGGAGGAAGAAGATGAAGGTAGAGAGTTAGAGAAGTTGTAGTAGTTGTGGTTGTGGTGGAGATGAAGGAGGAGTTGGTGGTGGTTAAGGTGTTGGTGAAGAAAAAAATGAAGTGAAATGAAGAAGGAAAGGTTTATATAGGAATTGGATTTGTGAAGGTGATGTAAATAAATATTTAGAGAGGGGGTTTTTGTAAAATGGAGAGGGTGAGGTGTCCCTCTCTTTGGCCGGCCATGGTGATGTGAGAGAGTTGGATATTTTGGAGAAGATATTTTTGGAGGAAAGGAGATATTTTTGGTGGAAAGTTGTAGAAGATAATGGAAGAATGGAGAAGTTTGGAGAATTTGGTGGAAGGAAAAGGAAAAGGAAAAGGAAAAGAAAATGAAAAAAGGAAGATATTTTCTCAGAAGAAAATGGAAAAATAATTAGAGTGGCGGATTCCCGGGATTCGGTTGCGGATGCGGAAAACTTTCGGAAAAATACCGAAATCGTCTGAAAATCAAGTATCTCAGAACGACCCGCAAAAATTCTCAAAAATAAAGAATATTATTCTAAGAATCATGGTGAAATTTGTTTCAAGAAATTCTTTATAGTTTTTAAATTAAAAATCTTAGAATCGGCCGTCAATATCGGTCGACGCCAAATCTGACAGAAATCTGTTAAATTTTGAATTTCTCAAAAAATGAATTAAGATAGTAAATATTATTCTAAGTAGATATGTGAAAGCGGTTTCTCAAAATTTGACCCCAGTTGTAAATTAAAAATCCAGGAATAAATCAGCGGTACCGATTAATCCCGATTTTAGGGTGTTTATAAAAATAATTCAGAAAAATCTGAAAAATCATGAAAAATCTAGAGTATTGGGAAATAGTTTTTAAAACTAAAATTGACCCAATCAGATTACCAGAGAGATCAAATCATGTAGTACTTTCATTGTAAGAGAAATAAATAAGAGAAAAAAATAACAAAGTGTTTAACAAATCAGGATACGCATCTGAGTACGTATTCTGAGGATGGGGTGTTACAATCCATCCACCTAGCAAAAAATTTCGTCCTCAAATTTCAGGAAGGGGAATATGACGGTAGAGAAGAATATGAAGAAAGAATTTTACCAACTAAGATGTAAATAGTTGAGGGTAACGCTCACGAATAACATCCTCTCGTTCCCACGTGGCCTCCCCTGGAACATGCCTATTTCAAGAAACCAATACTAACGGCATTGCCTTATTCTTCAGAGTCTTGATACTTTTGTCCAGAATGGCCATCGGTTGTTCCTTATAAGATAGATCTGGTTGAAGTTCCAGTTCAGAGTGATTTAGAATATGACTCTCATCCTTGACATACTTCCGTAACTGTGATATGTGAAAGACATTATGAATTCCTTCTAATGACGGCGGTAATGCCAAGCGGTAAGCTACATCTCCCACTCGATCCAAAATCTCGAATGGGCCGATATATCTCGGACTAAGTTTCCCGTGAGTACCGAATCGGATTACCCCTTTTGTTGGTGATATCCTTAAAAAACATGATCACCTGCTCTGAATTCCAATGGTCTTCTGTTAGTGTCAGCCCAACTTTTCTGTCTGCTCTGTGCTGCCCGGAGGTGATCCCTAATAATTCTGACCTTGTCTGTGGTCTGAATTAGTATATCTGGCCCCAAAAGTCTTCTCTCACCGACTTCGTCCCAACATAACGGTGACCTACATTTTCTACCATACAAGGCTTCATACGGAGCCATCTTGATACTGGCCTGATAGCTGTTATTATAAGAGAATTCTGTCAAATGAAGATAGTCTTCCCTTGACCCTTTGAAATCAATCATGCAGGCTCGCAGCATGTCTTCAAGAATTTAGATAGTTCGTTCAGATTGTCCGTCTGTCTGAGGGTGATATGAAGTACTAAATTTCAGACGAGTTCCTAGGCTTTCTTGGAGACTTTCCCAGAAATGTGATCGGAATCTTGTATCTCTATCCGATACAATGCTAACCGGAACTCCATGCAGACGAACTATTTCCTTCATATATTTGTCTGCTAGAACTTCTGTTGTTTGACCTACTCTGAATGGTATGAAGTGAGCTGATTTTGTGAGGCGATCGATGATTACCCATACTGCATATTACCCTTAGGACTGCGGGGTAGAGCCGTGACAAAATCCATGGTGATATGTTCCCACTTCCATTCGGGTATCGGTAAGGGTTGTAGAAGTCCATCTATTCTCTGGTGTTCTATTTTTATCTGCTGGCAAACCAAGATTTGGCCACATACTGGGCTATTTCCTCTTCATAGCATTCCACCAAAATTGTTGCTTTATGTCTTGATACATTTTAGTTCCCCTGGGTGTATGGAATAAGCCGAACTGTGTGCCTCTGCCAGAATTTTCTGTCGAACTTCTTCTTGGGGAACACAAATTCTGTTACCAAAATAAAGTGCATCATCCGAATGAATACGGATATCAGTTCTTAATCCCGCTCTACTTGAGCTCTGAATTTCTATAATCTGGGGTCTTCCTTTTGAACTTCTTTAATCTCATTCATCAGGGTTGATTGAATTTGAAAAGCCATTAACTGTCCTGACTTATCAGTTCCTCGTACTAGCATTAAGTCCAATTTTGTGATATCCTGAATCAACTCCTTCTGTTGAGTGAGTTGTACTAGCATTTTATTTTCTGGCTTCCTGCTCAATGCATCTGGTACTGTATTGACCTTGCCAGGATGATATTGTAAATCTATATCATAGTCCGCCATCAATTCAAGCCACCGTCTCTGTCTCATGTTTAATTCTTTCTGCGTGAAAATATACTTAAGACTCTTGTGATCAGTGTAGATTAACACCTTGTCTCCCAGAAGATAATGCCTCCAGATCTTCAATGCGAATATTACTGCTGCCAGCTCTAAGTCATGAGTTGGGAATTTCTCTCATGTGGTTTCAATTGTCTGGATGCATAAGCTATGACATGATCATGTTGCATTAATACACACCCCAGGCCTTTTCCGAATGCATCACTGTATATAACCATCCCTCCTCTTCCTGAGGGAGTCCTCAAGACTGGAGCTGTAATGAGTCTTTTCTTTAATTGTTCAAATGCTGCAGTACATTCCTCTGTCCATATATACTTTTCTCCTTTTCGGGTGAGCTTTGTTAACAGGGCTGCGATCTTAGAGAAATCTCGGAAAAAACGCCGGTAATATCCAGCTAATCCAATAAAACTCTTAATTTCTGTTACTGTCTTTGGAATTGGCCAGTCCTTTACTGCCTGGATTTTGCTGGGGTCAACTGAAATTCCTTCTTCTGAAATCATATGTCCAAGGAAAGCTATACAGTCTAACCAGAAGTCCACTTGCTCCGCTTAGCATGAAGTTATTCCTGCTAGAGAGTCTGTAATACTGTCCTCAAGTGTTCTGCATGCTCTCTGTCATTCTTAGAATATATTAAGATATCATCTATAAATACAACTACAAATTGATCCAAATATGGTGAGAACACTCTGTTCATCAAATCCATAAAGACTGCAAGGGCATTGGTAACTCCGAAGGGCATGACTAGAAACTCATAATGGCCATAACGAGTCCTGAATGCTGTCTTTGGAATATCTTCTTTCTTTACTTTTAGCTGATGATAACCCGATTGTAAATCTAATTTAGAAAAGACTCGGGCTCCATGAAGTTGATCAAAAAGATCATCAATTCTTGGTAAGGGATACTTATTCTTGATGGTAACTTTGTTCAATTCTCTATAGTCTATACATAACCGTTTACCACCATCCTTTTTGTTTGCCAATAGCACTGGAGCTCCCCATGGTGAAGTACTCGGCCTAATCAACCCCTTATCAGAGTATTCTTGTAGCTGTTTCTTTAGAATCTCTAATTCAGTGGGTGCCATTCTGTATGGAGCTTTGGATATTGGAACTGTGCCTGGAATAGTATCAATGGAGAACTCAACCATTCTGTCAGGTGGGAGTCCTGAGATTTCAGCAAACACTTCTGGGAATTCATCCCAAACCGGTACTTCCTTCCTCCGAATCTCGGTAGTAGTCATCTGAGTTTTTCTCTTGACAGACTTAAGTTCCCCGTCAAATTGAAATTCAGGCTGAAGTGGAATTCTGAAATTATTTTCTTATTTCGACAATCAATAACCGCATAGTATTTGCTGAGCCAGGTCATGCCTAAGATTACGTCGTACCCTTTGGTATCTAGTACGAGCATATCTATGGCCAATGTTTTGTTACATATTTCTACAGGGCAATTGATACAAATTTTAGAGGAGATGACTACCCCATTCCCTGTGCTAATCTCCCATTGGTGGTCTAAAGACTTAACAGGTATACAATGCAAGGCAATGAAATGATCTGATATGTAACAATGAGAAGCACCCGAATCAAAGAGGGCTAGAACAGGTTTCGAGTGTACCCTGATCTTACCTGTTACCACCTCTTCAGAAGTCTCAGCCTCTTCCGCTGTCAAGTTGTAGGCTTGTCCCCTTCTGCGACCTGCTGCAGTCCTAACTCCCCTTTGGACTGGGCGGATAACTTGTTGTTGGGGAGGGGGAGGGGCCCTTCTAGCCATTGGTCCCTGGTTCCTCTGTCCATTTGGTATTGGTGGTGCTGGCAAGGCTTGGTTCACTATTCCTGTCCTTTTATGGGGACAGCCTTCTATTGTATGGTCACTGGAACCACATACCAGGCATAATCTATTTGCCCTACGGCAATTTTGTTGAGAGTGACCTGGTTTCTGGCAATAATTACAAAAGGAAATGATTGGGTTATCTGGAAGGGGGCTGGTCGAAATGGTCGTCTCATTGTCGGAACTTTTGCAGCTCTGAATGGACCTCCTCTCCCCATTTGTGGAAGTGGCCTTTTCATGGCCTGGTTCTTTATCAGGTTAAGTTTCTTTTTCTCCAGTCCTCGCTCCACCTCCCTAGCTATAGTGAGGACCTGGGCATATGTTTTCAGCTGTTGAGGAATCAAAAGGACTTGAATATTCATTTGTAAGCCCTGTTGGAATCTACTTGCCCGCTTCTCTTCATCGGTCACCATATATGAAGCAAACGGCTAAGCCTTAAGAACTCAGCGGCATACTCATCCACAGATCGGTTCCATTGCTGAAGTCGGATGAACTGTTCTTCCATCTCTTTCTGAGCTGTGACAGGGAAGAATCTATTATAAAAGCTCTTAGAAAACTGGTCCCAAGTGATGGGTTTCTCCAGTCTTGCTTCTTCAGCTAGCCACCAGGTCCTGGCTACATCTTTTAGTTGAATCTTGGCAACCTCTACCTGATTTTCTTTTGGGACCCGGGCTGCATTCAGAGATCTGTGGTGTCGATCAGCCATTGTTCGGCATCTAGTGGTCTCTCTCCTCCTGTGAATATTGCCGGCTACAACCGCCTGAAGTCTGATACGTTTCCCAGCCTTTGTTCCTTAGGAGTTGTTAACTCTTGCCGAAGGAGTTCTGTCTGCTTTTGTTGATTCTCTATCATATTCTGGATAACCCTCAGAATATCAGCATTCTCTCCCGTGGGTCCATTTGGTAATTGTCCGGAGCTGTTACGACCCGTCCTTCTATCCATATTTATGTTGGTAAAAGATGACTGGAAACTGGAAAGATAGAAGGATTTTAGGACATAGGGGAAGGAGTCAAGAAGGAATAGATAACTTTGTACATTGTAGTTGGATTGTATAACCGAGACTCATGCATAGCAAATGCAAATTAATATTCCATTAATTTGTTGTTTGATTGTACTGTAGGTGTGAGAGCCTAGGCTCTGATACCAACCTGTAACGCCCTGATCCCGAGGGTACGGAGATATTACTGCGACGTATATACGCAGGTCATAAGTACCCTTACGTATATACGCTAAGCATCAGTACAGGCAAGAATCACAGTACCACAATACGTAGTATTTATACACATGCCAACATAAGGAGTACAATTTACAAAGTTATCACAGAGTGTGATATCCTATTACATGTATCGTATATCACAACCAGGTACAAAAGTAAAATTTACAATATGAATACAAGATGCTCACGAGCTGAAGGAAAATCCCGCAAGCTGGAAGGAAGAGTCGGGTACGAAAGGGACCAAGATTAGTCAGCCTACTCTGAGAGGAAAACTTGATCTTCGGTGGAGGGCTCCACTTCAATCCAAGCTTCAGAACCTGAACATACAAATTCAAGGGAGTCAGAACCTCCCAACAAATGTTCAGGTTACAGCCAAGTGGCATAAGAGATAAGTGTATAAGAGTTATAACTAGCGTGTAAAGGAGGTACAACGTATTATAAATGGAAAAACCTGAATACATCGATATTATCACTTTTAATGCTTAATCTTATTACTCATCCTACTCATATGTCTAGGTATGTGCTATAGCGTCCTAACGCACATACATCCACATCTGAGTAGGTTGAGGCTGTTATTGGAAACCAGCGGGGGTATCAACGAACAATGTTTACAGTGGGTCCCGTGCATACCCGGGACCACGGCCCAGGATGTTCCGTTGCTTGGTGACGGAACCTACCGCAAGGCGATTCAGGAGGGTCTTATGGATGCCCTTATCAAGATGGTACCAGGAAGGAGGGAGCCAGCTCTCCCCTCGGTCCCCTGGAGGCCCACAGGTCAGACCGGAAGTTTTAGTTGCACAACATGCCTAATACCACTGTAAACACGAACATGTATTGATAGCCGCGAGTTTCCCCCGACCCGATGCAAGTTGTTCCTTTTTATGATTTATTATGCATTTATCAGATTCCGGGAATGAGCAAGAATAAGTCAGGAATACATGTATCTCAGGAGTACAGTAAGTACTATAAGAAATCAAGATGTCAGGTCATCATTCCCGTTGTCGTGATAATTATAAGAGTCAAGTGTATCATGCCGGGTGTCAAGTGATAGCATGACAAGAGGGTGATATTCGTCAAGTGACAAGTCATGTAATAACAAGGGGCAATTATCAGGTAGTAGCTGAGCATAATCGAGTGGAGCTTAAGCAAGCTGGAGGCACAGATAACTAACAGTGTTTAACACTGGAGCGTCTGGCAAGATTACCGGGACAACTCGGCGTAAAGTGCGAGTAGTAAATCCGGTAGCATCTTGCCTAGACGAATCTAGTGGTAAAGCATTGAGCGCTAATTATGCTTACCAGATGGAGCTGAAAAACCTGACGGTCCCAATCACTTCTCTTTCGAGATAGTGAGAGACCGGAGGCTGAATGGTCTGGAGGCGGTGCTGAGAAACCTGACGGTCCCAATCACTTCTCTTTCGAGATAGTGAGAGACCGGAGGCTGAATGGTCTGGAGGCGGTGCTGAGAAACCTGACGGTCCCAATCACTTCTCTTTCGAGATAGTGAGAGACCGGAGGCTGAATGGTCCGCACGAGTTGTTCTATCTTATTACAAGCATTACAGTATATCAGTCCGGTTCAAATGAAGACATGCCCACAGATTACAACACACACACCCGTACAACCACATCGCACTGATATCAAAGACAACATAATAATGATTTTAATACAAGTCTATTTTCTAGCGAGGAAAATCACTCGCCTAAAACGCCACTTTTGAAGCTTTGCGCGTCCGATTCCCCGGGAGAGGAAAAATACCAAGCGAGCAAAGGAAAGGGGGCATGGCCTTTGGGTGGCCGCCGGCCCTAGGGTGGTGCGCCACCCCTTGGTGGTGGCCTAGGGAGGCCGGCCCCAAGGAGAGGGAGGAGGAGAGGAAAGGGAAGATGATTTTGTTGGTGGTGGTGGTATTTGGTAAAGAAGATGGATTTTGGTGGAGTAATAAAAGAAAGTAAAGGAAGTAGTGGAGATGAAGGTGGTGTTGTGATGGTGAACTTGATGGTGGAAGTGAAGATGGTGGTGAAATTGGTAGAGATGATGGTGATGAAAAAGGTTATAAAAATATGGTGGTGGTGTCGTTAGTGTTGTCGTTGTAATCGTCACCGGAATAATCGTAAATGATTACCGGAATAATCACCGGAGATGTTACCGACGAAGAAGAGCTCGGCCCCAATCCAAAGGAGGTGGCCGGCCCTTGAGAAGAAGATGAGGTGGTGGTTTTGTGGAGAGGTTTTGTTGTAGTGGTAGTTTTTGGAAAAGGTAAAGGAGAAGGTGGAGACTTTGGTGGAGTTATTGAAGTTGTGGTGGTTTGAATGGAGATGGAGGAGGAAGAAGATGAAGGTAGAGAGTTAGAGAAGTTGTAGTAGTTGTGGTTGTGGTGGAGATGAAGGAGGAGTTGGTGGTGGTTAAGGTGTTGGTGAAGAAAAAATGAAGTGAAATGAAGAAGGAAAGGTTTATATAGGAATTGGATTTGTGAAGGTGATGTAAATAAATATTTAGAGAGGGGGTTTTTGTAAAATGGAAAGGGTGAGGTGTCCCTCTCTTTGGCCGGCCATGGTGATGGGAGAGAGTTGGATATTTTGGAGAAGATATTTTTGGAGGAAAGGAGATATTTTTGGTGGAAAGTTGTAGAAGATAATGGAAGAATGGAGAAGTTTAGAGAATTTGGTGGAAGAAAAAGGAAAAAGGAAAAAGGAAAAGAAAATGAAAAAGGAAGATATTTTCTCGGAAGAAAATGGAAAAATAATTAGAGTGGCGGATTCCCGGGATTCGGTTGCGGATGCGGAAAACTTTCGGAAAAATACCGAAATCGTCCGAAATCAAGTATCTCAGAACGACCCGCAAAAATTCTCAAAAATCAAGAATATTATTCTAAGAATCATGGTGAAATTCGTTTCAAGAAATTCTTTATTGTTTTTAAATTAAAAATCTTGGAATCGGCCGTCAATATCGGTCGACGCCAAATCTAGCAGAAATCTGTTAAATTTTGAAAATTCCCCAAAAAATGAATTAAGATAGTAAATATTATTCTAAGTAGATATGTGAATGCGGTTTCTCAAAATTGACCCCAGTTGTAAATTAAAAATTCAGGAATAAATCAGCGGTACCGATTAATCCCGATTTTAGGGTGTTTATAAAAATAATTCAGAAAAAATCTGAAAAATCATGAAAAATCTAGAGTATTGGGAAATAGTGTTTAAAACTAAAATTGACCCAGTCGGATTACCAGAGAGATCAAATCATGTAGTACTTTCATTGTAAGAGAAATAAATAAGAAAAAAATAACAAAGTGTTTAACAAATCAGGATACGCATCTGAGTACGTATTCTGAGGATGGGGTGTTACATTATACATTGTGTGTTTGCTTATATTTTTAATTTGCATAAATAGTTTTTAATTCTGTACTAGTTTTGTATTAAATTAGCTTGTCACCTATTCACCCCTATAGGTGACTTACAATTAGTATCAGAGCTTGGTGTCCTTAATTTGGGTCTGGTCTAACAAGCTTAAGTTAAAGATCCTTATTTTAGCTAATCACAATGTTTGTTTATACTCACATATAGATTTCATGACACTTCCAATGTTTGACATTTTTGACTTTCAAAATTGGAAAGTCAAGATGTCTATGTATCTTAAAACCTTAGGTATTCATGTTTATCTTGCCACCATTAAGAATTCATATTTTGTTAATAGCAAGTATCTTGAGGCTAACACAAAAACCATTCATGTTTTAAAATCAACCCTAAATGATGATTATGTATCTAGGGTTTCTAACATTGAATCGGCTTTTGTAGTTTAGAACACCCTTCTCTCCTTTGAGGAACAAACGCCACATCATAAGGAGAGTGACTCGGATGATGGAAGTGATGCTTCTAACATGTGATACATGGTCAAAGGGGATTCCGATTTCGAGCTAAAGAAAGAAGTTGACATGCCTTATGATGAGCTTGCATCTTTTTGTCAAAAACTTCTTCAAAAATATGATTTTTTAAAAGAAGAAAAGATTTAGTTTAGAAAGAAAATAAAACTTTGTTAATGAAAAATGATCGTTTAAAAAGGCAGAATGTTTTTTATCTTCAAAATTGAATGTTGCTTTTAAAGGAAACAATTCTTTAATTGATTCTATTTCACAAGAAAAAGAACTTGTTTAAAATGAAAATAAATTCTTGAAAAAGAAAATTATTTAAAAAGAGAAAATATTTCCAAAAAGAAAAATTATTTTGTTTCCCATACTGCCTTTTCTAAGATTGAAAAAGATATTTGTACATTGAAAAAGAACATTGATTGTTTGGGTTCCACTTTGAGTCAATGTGCATTTAATCATAATAATT
The DNA here is from genome assembly GCA_038442645.1 of Agave tequilana. Taxonomy (NCBI): domain Eukaryota; kingdom Viridiplantae; phylum Streptophyta; class Magnoliopsida; order Asparagales; family Asparagaceae; genus Agave; species Agave tequilana. The sequence goes on from JAVJIF010029965.1 coordinate 252,933, forward strand.
TGGAATCTATGTTTCGTAAGAAGCAAGTTCCACACATTCATGCGCATACCCCACGGCATACAGCACATGCACACCATGATCACACCCACACACATATGTATTCTAGAGTGTATAAATGTATACATTGCGACCGCAAAGGCCATCTTGCAAAATTTTATTTTGATAGAATAAATTCTTTAAATTTTGTAAATAAAAATGTTTGGGTTCCTTATGCTGCTAACCCTCGTGGACCAAAAAAATATGGGTACCAAAATTTTCACCTCTAGTGTTTGATTTAGGTGTGGGCTCTCACAAGACGTAAGAGGGTTGGTGCTTTGGTGGTTGGTGCATTGGAACTCGAAGGACACACACATTGATGCATCACTATCAAAGAAGCATGGTGGGAGGACTGCCTCGTGTTTTGGAGAAATAAATTGGCTACATGATTTTGGTAACCATCTCTTCTTATTTTTTAAAATATTTTTATTGCTTATATGCTTGTGTAGTAACCTAGACTCTATCCTATGTTGTTCTGAACTTATAGATGAGTTGATTGGCTGTCTATCTATGCATATATTTTTTAAAAACTTTTCAATGGATTTATATGCATATTCGTTGTGGATGGATTTATGTTTTTATATATAGTTAAAGCATATATTGATTTAAATGCCTATATCATGTTCATATGCATATTCCATTAAAACTTATGTTATACATGTATAATTTTTGAGATACATGCTTTACATGTCTTATTCCTTTTGTGCACTCAATTATTTATTTGATTGTACATTATATGTCCTAGTTTTGATGATTCATGTATAACTACATGATATATCATGTTTATGAAAAAGAATTTTCATATGAGTTTTGTTTTGAGCTTTATTGTTTATTTTCATGAATATGTCATTTACATGATTCATGTACACTCACATTTCTTTTCTTTACTAATAATTTTGGTTTCATGAACTTTATATGAGCTTTATAAATCTGGAGTGTCAATTTTTGTGTAATACACATATTTCATGAGATATATATGATTTGATTTCATATTTGAAGGATTTTTAACTAGTTTTTCAAAAACTACTTCAAATTAGTTATTTATTCTTCACTTGGTAGTGTTTTCAATTTACAAATATTTTTCAAATCTTACTATTTGAAAACTTCTACCATTTAAGGGCGGTTGGTTGGGCGACAATGCCTTGTGTGCCTTATTGAACTATCTTTTTACATGTGCACGATAAGGGTGGATGTTATGAGTTATACATAATTTTCATGATCTATTCTTTTTGTATACTCATACTAGTTTTCTATATTGTATGCTTCAAAATCTCAAGTGATAATTTCATTTTCATACATATATATGATTTAAATTGTGCTTGTCTTATAATGTCTTTACACGTTATTTTTTAAAGCACAAAATGTTTATGTGAAGCTTGATTTAATTTTAAATGTTAATTGATATCTTTACAAGCTTATGCATCGATTTTAATTGGTATTTTTTTGGTATTAAAATGTACTTCATGTTTCACCTTCAATTGGTATCAAAATCAACTATTGGTATCTTAAAATTTTATTTATCTACAAGTGGTACCTGAAAATACACCTAGAGGGGAGGTGAATAGGTGTATTGGCTAATCTAATGCCAAGTGATGCGGAATTAAAACTAAATTGCAACACACTATGTGTAACCAAAGAATGTAGCCGAACTTCCAGTGAAGGGCTCTGAACTATCTCCTCGAGATTCCTCTAAATTAAGAGTTGAGATGCTATATAAAGCTCTCTTGGATCAACACAAGTATGGGCACACTAACAATACCAAGTATATATGAGATATGAACAATATAAAGCAATGCAAGATAAGAGAGATAGCGTTTAGAGATGTGGATCAAACGTAAACACTGAGATATGTTTCGAGGTTCGAGCCACTGCGCTACGTCCCCGCCTTCACACAGAAGGATTTCCACTACGTTTACACAGGACCTCCCACAAAGAGAACCTCCACCGGGAAATTACAACTCTACACTTGGAGTAAACAACTCTACTCTCAAATACAACCACTTCTACTCAAGAGACAAGGCACAAAGCCAAAACAACAATCACCTCTACACAAGAGGGATAAAGACACAAAGCCAAACTCCACCACAATCACCTCTACACAAGAGGGACAAGGCACAAAGCCAAACCAAAATCTCAATAACCTCTACACAAGAGGGACATGGCACAAAGCCAAAGTAAAAAAGAGATTACAAACTTGGTGATCATAATAGACCACAATTAACTCTTGTGATCACAATAGACCACAAATAATATTGTCCATAAAAACAAGATCCTATAGATAGGATAGAGATGATAGCTCAAGTGTGAGAAAACAAGGTGTTTGAAAAATAAATCACAAAGAAAAATACTTAGAAAAAATACTAGATAGAGATAAGAATAAAGATCCAAAAGTAATTTCCCAAAGACTCTATTTTTCTTTGATTTTTTCAACCCTTGAAAACAAAATAAAAGATGAAACTTTAAAGCACAAAACTCTTTTAGACTTGCTCTAAACCACTGAGAAAGATAGAACAAATGGCTCTCAAAAATCTTGTAGAAAATAGCCCCCAAAACCCCTTATATAAGATTGGGAAAAATATAGCTGTTGGCAGCTTGAAAGGTCAGAAAGGACCTCCCGGTCGACCGGCCGGTCGACCGACCAATGGTCAAATTTTGACCATTAGGCACTGCCGGTCAACCGCCCGGTCGACCGCCCACAAGGCACACAGCCAGTCGGTCGACCGCCCGGTCGACCGGCTCTATCGAGACATGGGTAGTTTCAGTCAGTTGACCGCCTGGTCGACCAGCCTACCTGGCTGGTCCTTGCGCACGTTTTCGTGCACATCGGTCAACTGATCGATCGACCGACCACTGGTACGGTCGACCGCCAGCAGGGTTCTGGCAGCAATTGCAGAACTTGAAACTTAGATATTTTAACTCCAATAAAATCCCATAGAATCCTATAAATTTTATAAAAATAAGTTCTTGTTAGATATTTGAATAACAAATATGTATGACCAAAAATCAACACATATTACAAACTATTTGAACTATTTTTGTGATATAAAATATTTGACCTTAAACAAAAAACGTATTTTTCAGAACTTGAATTTTGAACTAAAAATCCATTTTCTCCAAAACTTGTATAAATATAAATATATGATATTGAAACACATTTATGGATAGAATCCACTACACATAAAAATGATATATCTATATTTTTGACATAAAATCCAAAAATAGGTTTTGTTAAATACAAAACTCCAAACACATGAAATAGAATATCAAAATAAGTTTTTTCTAATATGTGAAGCACAGATGTATATAGATGAAATTCAATATACATTAAATCATGTAAATTTGTTTTGATTATATCTATTCATTAAAATCATATATATGTGAACTAGAAATCCAAAATCGGTTAAACTGAAAACTAAACTTATTGAACTTGTGTGTGTGTGGACTTGAGTATATCAACACTATCTATCTTTACACAAGATCTAAACACAACATAAACTAAACAAACTGAAGTCTTCTTATCGATCCTCATCTTCAAGTTGACCCGATTCAAGCACGATCCAAATAGCTTGACTCCAACTGAGTGCTAGATGCGATCTTGATGCGTGAGCTCTTGAATCTATATGTGTCATCTCCAAAATTTCTTTGTTGAAACTAAGCACCTACTAAGATTCTGATAGTAAATCTGAAACTATATAAACACAAGATCATTAGTAAACTATAACTACATGAGTTGATCATTATCAAAACTAGAGTGATGGGCCTTTGGGCCAACAATCTCCTCCTTTTTGATGATGACAAAACTCAAGGAGTTATATACGCATGGATTAAAGATAAGCTTCATAGAAGCTCTCTCTTAACTCATGCATAGCAATAAACAAATAGATATTCAATGAAATATAAAAACTAAACACAAACATATATGCATAAATAAAAACATGCATATATAAACTCACTAAATTTTTTCCCCTTTTTGTCAATTCATCAACAAAGGGGTGAAGATAACCAAACAATAAAGATGTATATGAGATATACATTCATGAAGAAGAGAGACGTAAAGTTAGCTCTCCCTGCATACATGCATTACAGGAGAGGGGATGATTAGACCCTAACCTACATAAAGCATAATATACAATGCATAAACGGAGATGTTAAGCTCCTCCTACACACTTGTATCACATAAAGAAGAGATGTCAAGCTCCTCAATGTGAGATACACTCAACATGAATCTATATATAGAAGAGATGTTAAGTTCCCCTTGCATATAGACAATATATATCAACATATTTTAAGAAAATTTTTGAAATCACTTTTTAAAACAAATTTTTGAAATTTCTTGAAGTCAACAAAACAAAATTTTGATACCAATGAAATCAAATAGTAGTTGACAAAATAAAATTTTGGTACTACTTGTCAAAAAAACTTTTAAGATATCAATAGTAGATTTTGATACTAATTGAAGGTGAAACATGAAGTATATTTTGATATCAAATAAATTTCAATTGAAATCAATGTATAAGCTTGTAAAGATATCAATTAACATTTGGAATAAAATCAAGTTTAACATAAATATAATTTATGCTTTAAGAATGTAAAGATATTTTAAAGCAAGCACAATCAAATCATATATATGTATGTATGAAAATACCAATTGAAATTGATAGTAATTGAATTTTAAAGCATACATATATAAGAAACAAATATGAGCATACAAACATAAAACTCCTTGAAGATCAAGTAACTCATACCTACCACCCTATTCATGTACAAGTTTAAAAGATATTCAATAAAATTATACAAGGTATGATCGCTCATCTAACCTCCCTTTAAGGGTAGAAGTTTTCAAAAATAAGATTTGAAAATAGTTGTAAATTGAAAAAACTACCAAATAAAGAAAAATAATTAGTTTAAAATAATTTTTTTTGAAAAACTAGTTAAAGATCCTTCAAACATGAAAACAAATAATATATCCCATGAAACATGCTAAATGTACAAGAGTTGACACTCGAAATCTATAAAGCTCATAAATGTACTCATAAAATAAAGTCATGAGTAAAAACAAATGATGTGAGTGTACAAGAATCATGTGAATAGTATATTCATAAAAATTATCAATAAGGTTCAAAACCAACATGAAAATCATTTATCAAAGACATGAAAATCATCAAAACTAAAATTTTCATCAAAACTACACAAGCACCAAGGTATTTTGTAGAAATTAAAAGTATACACACATATCCCAAATATAAACGAGTCCATAAAGAATTTTTGTATGAAAAGCAAGTGACTCTAGGATAGACATGTATATCTAATAGTTTTAGACAAAATTTACATATACATAAAGTTAAACACATTTTTATAAAAACATGTACAAAAATAGGTAATACAAGTTAAAATGTAAGAATCATCAAAACTGGGCTATACTAGTACATGTAATGACTACAAATGAGTAATAAAGTACAAACACATAATAACTAAATATATCTCACTACTTGTACAAGTATATACACAAGTTTTAACGAAAAGTTCCATCTAAACATGTAATCAAAGTATAAAGTGCAAAAATATCAACAAACATGATCATTAGGGTAAATGCACGTGCTTTAGAGGTAGAATATACACGATAGCTAAACAATAGTGAGAACACAAAATATGAATCCATATAAATATGAGTGTATCTCAAATACTACATATGTATATCACAAGTCTCATTAACATGACATTTAAACATAATGAACATGAAAAACATGAAAAACCAATACATGCTTAAAAATCATCAATGAGAAAGCATGTAAACATAAATAAAGAGTTAGAGATAGTTACCAAAATTGGGCTAATCTCTAGGTCTCCATACCATGGTGGTTCTTCTACCAAACATCATTGAAGGTGATGCATCCAATGTAGTGTCCATCAAGCTTAAACGTATCCACCAGCAAGGCACCAAAACCGTCATGTCAAGTGAGAACCCACACCTACATCAACTAAAATAGGGGTGGCTTTTGGTACCCACTCTTTCTTGGGTCCATGGGGTTAGCACCTTTCTTAACCCAATGATTGTATTCTAAAATTGCATTTTTATCATCACTTTTACACATATATTCTTGATCATTCTTTTATTAATTAATGCTATTAACTCTCTTTTTTTATTATGGTGTGTAGTTACTTAAATGAGAGAATAAAGATGCAAGAATCTTCATTTTATCTCTAATCCTATTTAAAGTTAGATTTTAAATTAAATTGAATCCAAAGGAGGAAAGAATTATTCTTTCTCTTCTAAATTCAAGTTCAAATTCAGAAGATAAAGTCCTAGAAGATGAAAGGGATAAAGCTAATTCTATAAGAAATAAGGAGGATAATTCAAAATAAATGGAGTTCAAAATCAATTCAAAGTCAGATTCAGACTGTACACGTTTTAATAGTCAGATCATAACGTTTGTTATAGATATTCAAATCTGATGATTCAAGATGCTACAGAGAGCATACTTGAAGGACTACAATTCTTATGTTTATCACTCTATTAAATTCAGCCATCTGATGAGTCATATTTAGCAAACAACACGCCAACTTGCTGCAGGACTGAATTCCTTATTAAATTAGGAAACCTTCTAATTTGTATCCTATCGTGATTAGATTTGAGGCCTATTTAAAAAGCTCAAATCTCTCATTATCAAATATCTTCACATCAAAGATCATAACTTAGGATTTTTCTTTAGCTTCTCTTTCAAATTTCTTTTGTAATTTTTAGGATTTAGTTCTAATTCAATCTTTGTAAAGAAGAAGGAGGCTCTTTGTAATTGAAGGTGACAGCATCAATAATAAGATTTTTCTTTCTAATTTATCTTTATTTACATACTTTATTTACTTGCTTTCTCATCTACCATGCTTTCTTTAGTTTTCATCATGAGTAGCTAATCTTTTTTCATGACTTACTAATCTCTCTACCACTACCTCTAATTCTAGGTTAGAATAAACTGATTAGATCGTATGCATGCTTAACCCTTAGATTAGTTAAAGTTCTTGAAGGCTCATGATGATTAGTTAAATCCATATATGTTAATACTTTCCAATGGTTTTTCTTATTCTATACTTAGATGGCTTTGATAGTTTAATGTTGAATCTTAGGTATTCTTCTTATTCTATTCTTAGAAGGCTTTGATAGTTTAATGTTAGGTCATGGTCAGTAATTATTTCAAATAGGATTTCGTTTTTATCTTACGTATCTTTCTTGAATTGAAAGCAACTATAAGATCTAACTTTTATGATCTAAAATGAAGTAAATTCTTACATAGGTTAGTAAGTTAGTGGTGGTAGATGATTAGTAGGTCATATTTCTTTAACTCTTTTTTTAAAACCCTAAATTACTCTCCAAATTTCATATTCTTCTTCGTATTTTTAACACTTAACAATTGAGTTCTTTTTCGTAGAGGAATACTTAACCAGTTTAGTGTTTAAAGAGTTACTGAAAAGCTTCTATTGCATTCCTCCCTGTGGATTCGACTCACACAGCCCTTACTACCGTGGATAAATTGTAAAAGGCAGAGATTTAACTGACATTCAAATAACATCCTTTTAACTCTTTAATTTATCTCTGTTTTTTGACAATCAAATTTTGGCGCCATTACCGGGAGGAAACAGTATTTTTTTATTTACTAATTGGTTAATTTTTCTTCTTTATTTTTCATAAATAATCATAAAAAATATCCCCATGGCCTATCCAAATTCATTTGGGTACAATCCAGTTGATAGGTCAAGACTATCTTTCCATCCATCAACCTCTCTTCCAAATTATCATGACTGTCCCCACCTTAACCTATCATCTTTTACATCATATCCTATAAATTGGTGCAATTATCAAGAACTTCTAATTGACCAAAGTTTTGAAAACCTTTTTGAAGATGAACTTAACTGTTTGGACGATTCGATTAGGGATACCTTGGTTAGTTACATACCTCCAAAAGATATAGTTAATTTAAGTTTTGAGGAGATGTATGAGGATGAGCTCATATTTCTAAGTATTCATATTGCACCAATAATATTGTGTGATAATGAGGATGAATATGTAAAGAGTGATGGAGAGAAAAAGAGGAGGAAGAGGAAAGTGATGAACAAGTTGGAGAGGATGAGAGCCAAAATGACAAAAAGATTGACCTCTCTAATTTCACTACTAAAAAGGATACATTGGAATAATGAAAAGCGAGCTAGAGAGAATAGACCTAAATAAATTTATAAGTATACCTCTTTTATATTTTATTTCATGCATTGAGGACAATGCATGAGATAAGTGTAGGGAAGGGTTTACTAACATACTAACATAGATAGGTTTACTAACAATTTTTTCTTCTTTTAAAAATTTTTGAAAAAGAAAACAATACTTTGATTTATTTTTTAAAGTAATTAAGTTAATTTTAAGGAATAGTAAAATCATAATTAAGATTTCTTAATACTTGATCAAAATAAAATTATTTGCTTGATTTTTAGGTTTAGGATAAAAAATTGAAAAAGTAATTTAGTCTTGATTTTTACCTTGATGAAATATGCATATTTTATACACTTACACATTTAGGATTCAAAACAAAGACTCTTGTGCCATAAAAAAAAATATACATATATATGAAAAAAATATACATATCTAATTATTGATTAGCTTGGTGCTTTGGCCCAAGAAAACCTTGGTACTTACGCAAAACATAATTAGATAAGTTTGAAAAAAATTTAAAAAAAATATTATATATGTATGAACACATCTAATAATCAATTAGTTAGGTATTAGGGCCTCAAGAAGCCTTGATACTTAGACAAAAGAAAATTAGATGAGTTATACATATTAAAAAAAGGAAAAAAAGAAGTGCTTAAAGGGCAACGAAGTGGTAATACTTCGAACTTCGGCAAAAAAAAGTTATATATATATATATATATATATATATATATATATATATATATATACACACACACACACACACACACACACACACACACACACACACACACACACACACACACACAAGGTATAAAAGTTGAAGTTGAAGAATCCTGAGTCAAAAATTCATAGTCACAAAGTTCATATGACTTAGTCTAAAATAATAGACTAAGTGAGAATTCAGTTTTAACCTTAACCTAAATTGATAATAAAATTTTTTGCATCGAGACTAAGTATAAGAATGAATAATTTGATAATCCTATGACTTATAGATTATTTGGTTAACTAAAAAAATATTTCAAATATTCTTCCCTTTCAAAAATGAATTTCGAAAATACTAACATTTTGTTTTTCTTTCTTTATGAATTTTGTGGGTGTAATTCACTTAAAACCCTAACTGGACAACACTGATCCTCAAGGGTAACCTAGAGGCTTAACGGCTTGTTGCATGCGCTAAGTGCAATCGTGATTCCTATAAAAGTGAGTTAGATTAGATTAAATTAGTTTCTAACATTTAGTTTTGCTCGAGGACGATCAAAAGATAAGTGTGAGGGTGTGATTGTATTCCAAAATTGCATTTTTATCATCATTTTTACACATATATTCTTAATCATTCCTTTATTAATTAATACTATTAACCCCTTTTTGATTATGGTGTGTAGTTACTTAAATGAATGAGAGGATAAAGATACAAGAAGCTTCATTTTATCCCTAATCCTATCTAAAGTTAGATTTTAAATTAAATTGAATCCAAAGAAGAAAGGATTATTATTCATATCCTAAATTCAAGTTCAAATTCAGAAGATAAAGTCCTAGAAGATGAATGAGATAAAGCTAATTCTATAATAAATAAGGAGGATAATTCAAATTAAATGGAGTTCAAAATCAATTCAGACTCGGATTCCGACTGTACACATTTTAGTAGTCAGATCATAACTTTTGTTACAGATATTCAAATCTGATGATTCAGGATGCTACAGAAAGAAGACTTGAAGAACTACAATATTTATGTTTATCACTCTGTCAAATTCAGCAATCTGATGAGTCATATTCAGTAAATAACACGCCAACTTGCTGCAGGACTAAATTCCCTATTGAATTAGGAAACCTTCTAATTTGTATCCTCTTGTGATTAGATTTGAGACCTATTTAAAAAACTAAATTCTCTCATTATCAAATATCTCCACATCAGATATCATAATTTATGATTTTTCTTTAGTTTCTCTTTCAAATTTCTTTTGTAATTTTTAGAATTAGTTCTAATTCAAGCTTTGTAAAGAAGAAGGAGGCTCTTTGTAATTGAAGGTGACAGCATCAATAATAAGGTTTTTCTTTCTAATTTATCTTTATTTACTTACTTTATTTACTTGCTTTCTCATCTACCATGCTTTCTTTAGTTTTCGTCATGTGTAGGTAATCTTTTTTCATGACTTACTATTCTCTCTACCACTACTTCTAATTCTACATTAGAATAAACTGATTAGATCATATGCATGCTTAACCCTTGGATTAGTTAAAGTTCTTGAAGGCTCGTGATGATTAGTTAAATCCATATATGTTAATACTTTCCAATGATTTTCTTATTCTATACTTAGATCGCTTTGATAGTTTAATGTTGAATCTTAGGTATTTTTCTTATTCTATTCTTAGAAGGCTTTGATAGTTTAATGTTAGGTCATAGTTAGTGATTATTTCAAATAGGATTTAGTTTTTATGTTATATATCTTTCTTGAATTGAAGGCAATTATAAGATCTAACTTTTATGATCTAAAGTGAAGTAAATTCTTGTATAGGTTAGTAAGTTAGTGGTGGTAGATGATTAGTAGGTCATATTTCTTTAACTCTTTTCTAAAACCCTAAATTACTCCCCAAATTTCATACTCTTCTTTGTATTTTTAACACTTAACAATTGAATTCTTTTTCGTAGAAGAATACTTAACTAGTTTAGTGTTTAAGGAGATACCGAAAAGCTTCTATCGTATTCCTCTCTGTGGATTCGACCCGCATAGCCCTTACTACTGTGGATAAATTGTGAAAGATAGAGATTTAACTGACATTCAAATAACAGCCTTTTAACTCTTTAATTTTTCTCTATTTTTTGGCAATCACCCAACAAATTTATTTGCAAAATTTGAACTATGTATGCTATCTTAATAAAACTTTGCAAGGTGGCTCGTACATCAACAATGTGTACAAGTGTACACATGAGCATACATAGTATCATGTATGTGAACATGAGAAGCATGTGTATGCTATGATTGGTGTGCGTGCATATGAAGAGCATGTTTCTTGCGAAATATGGATTCAATCGTGTGTGGTTCATGGCACATTGGTTCAAAGTGGAGCCCACACAATCTACATTCTTCTTCAACATACATATATCATTTTTAATATTAGAAGAAGATGTGGAGCATGCAATAGAAACACTAAATGATGAAGCTATAGTAGCATGACAAACACGTGAATCTAAATTAGTTTTTAAAAAAATGTTTTCTTTTGATACAAATTCCAATTCTTTTAAAATCAAAACACTTTTATTTTTCAAAGAATTATTCTCTATTATAACAAAATCAAGCTTTGAAGACAAAACCTCATTATTCTTCAAAACATTATCAAAATCATTTTTATTCTTCAAAATTTTATTTTCCTTTAAAATAAGGTCAAGTTGGGTTTTAAGGAGTCTCTTTCACTTGAAATCTCAACCCTCTCTTGTGAAACCATGTTTAGCTTTGAAAATAAATCTTCATTTTCTTCTTTTAATTTAAAACTTTTCTTTTTCAAAAGTTTGTATTTTTCTAACAAGTTTTCACAAAATAGAGAAAGTTCTTCATTTAAGGCGTCGACATCTATATTGTCATCACCTGAATAACTAGCACTATCATCTAGTTGAGTATCCAAATGTATCTCAAGAGAGTCATTTCCTTAGACAATGTAGCAATTTTCGTCGGACTCATCTTCACTAGATTCTTTCTCCACAATGTTTGTCGTTTGAAGCTTGGAAGAGATCAATGTGTTCCACACTGCAAAAACAGAATCACAATGAGAAGTAATAGAAAGATAATCTTTACTAAGTGTGTGCCTAAATGCCTTTAAGGCTTGTGCATTGGCTTCTATATGCTTGTCATTAACAAGTTAAGATTTCTTGGTAGTAGCAAGGTAAACATGCATTCCTAGAGTTTTAAGGTACATGGACATCTTAACTTTTCAAATATCAATGTTGGTAACATCATACATGGGAGGGGTCATGAAATCCATGAGTGTATAAATAAATTTTGTGATTAGCTATTATGAGGATTTTTAACTCAAGTTTGTTAGACCCAATCAAGAGCACCAAGCTCTGATACCAATTGAAAATACACCTAGAGGGGGTGAATAGGTGCATTGGATAATCTAATGCCAAATGATGCGGAACTAAAACTAAATTGTAACACACTATGTGTAACCAAAAAGTGTAGCCAAATTTTTCGTGAAGGGCTCTGGACTATCTCCTCGAGATTCATCTAGATTAAGAGTTAAGGTGCTATATGAAGCTCTCTTGGTTCAACACAATTATGGGCACACAAACAATACCAAGCATGTATGAGATATGAACAATTTAAAGCAATGCAGATAAGAGAGATAGAGTTTAGAGATAGTGGATCAAACGCAAACACCGAGATATGTTTCGAGGTTCGAGCCACTGCTCTACGTCCCCGCCTTCACACAGAAGGATTTCCACTACGTTCACACAGGACCTCCCACAAAGGGAACCTCCACCGAAAAATTACAATTCTACACTTGGAGTACACAACTTCACTCTCAAATACAACCACCTCTACTCAAGAGGCAAGGTCCAAAGCCAAAACAACAATCACCTCTATATAAGAAGGATAAAAGCACAAAGCCAAACTCTACCGCAATCACCTCTACACAAGAGGGACAAGGCACAAACCCAACCACAATCTCAATCACCTTTACACAAGAGGGAAAAGGCACAAAGCCAAAGCAAAGAAGAGATTACAAACTTGGTGATCACAATAGACCACAAATAATATTTCCTACAAAAACAAGATCATATAGATATGATAGAGATCATAACTCAAGTGTGAGAAAATAAGGTGTTTAAAAAACAAATCACGAAGAAAAATACTTAAAAAAATACTAGATAGAGATAAGAATAAAGATCCAAAAACAATTTCCCAAAGACTCTATTTTTCTTTGATTTTTCCAACCTTTGAAAATAAAAGATAAACTTTAAAGCACAAAAACTCTTTTAAACTTGCTCTAAACCATTGAGAAAGATAGAAAAAATAGCTCTCAAAAATCTTGTAGAAAACAACCCCCAAAACCCTTTATATAGGGTTGGGGAAAATATAGCGTTGGCAACCTGAAAGGTCAGAAATGACCTTCCGGTTGACCAGCTGGTCGATCGGTCAACGGTCAAATTTTTGACTATTAGGCACTGCCGGTCGACCGCCCGGTCGACCGTCCACAAGGCACACGCCAGCTCGGTTGACCGCCCGGTTGACCGGCTCTACCCGAGATATGGGTAGTTTCAATTGATCGATCGGCCAGTCGACTGGCCTACCTGGCTGGTCCTTGTGCTCATTTTTGTGCACATCAGGCGACCAACCGATCAACTGACCACTGGTACGGTCGACCGCCAACAGGGTTCTGGCAGCAATTTCAGAACTTAAAACTTAGATATTTTAACTCCAATAAAATCTCATAAAATCCTATAATTTCCACAAAAATAAATTCTTGTTAGATATTTGAATAACAAATATGTGTGATAAAAAATTAACACATATTACAAACTATTTGAACTATTTTTGTGATATAAAATATTTGGCATTAAACAAAAACTATATTTTCCAGAACTTGAATTTTGAACTAAAAATCCATTTTCTCCAAAACTTGTATAAATACAAAAATATGATATTGAAACACATTTGAAGAATATTGTGTATGAATAGAATCTACTACACATAAAAATGATATATCTATGTTTTTGACATGAAATCCAAAAATAGGTTTTGTTAAATACAAAACTCCAAACACATGAAATAGAACATCAAAATAAGTTTTCCAAATATGTGAAGCACAAATGTATATAGATAAAATCTAATATACATTAAACAATGTAAACTTGTTTTGATTCTATCTATTCATGAAAACCATATATATGTGAATTAGAAATCTAAAACCGGTTAAACCGAAAACCAAACTTATTGAACTTGTGTGTATGTGTGTGTGTGTAAACTTGAGCATATCAACATTATCTATCTTTACACAAGATCTAAACACAACATAAACTAAACAAACCAAAGTCTTCTTGTCGATCCTTATCTTCAAGATGACCCTGTCCAAACGCGACCCAAAGAACTTGACTCCGACCGAGTGTTAGATACGATCTTAATGCGAGACCACTTGAATCTATATGTGTTAGCTCTAAAACTCTTTTGTTGAAGCTCAGCACCTATTAAGATCCTGATAGTAAATCTGAAATTATATAAACACAAGATCATTAGTAAACTATAACTACATGAGTTAATCATCATCAAAACTAGAGTGATAGACCTTTGGACCAACAATACCAACATTTGTTTTGTCAACTATAATTTGATTTCATTGGTATCATAATTCATTTTGTTGAATTCAAGATTTTTCAAAATTTGTTTGATATATATTGCCTATATGCAAGGCGAGCATAACATCTCCTCTAAATATAGATTCATGTTGAGTGTATTTATATATTGAGAAGCTTGACCTCTCTTTTTTATATAGTACGCGTGTGCAGGGGGAGCTCAATATCTCCGTTTATATATTGTATATTATGCTTATGTGGGTTAGGGTCTAGTCATTCCTTCTTCATGTAACGCATCTATGTAGTGGGAGCTAACTTAACGTCCCTCCTCTTCATGAATATATATCGCATATACATCTTTTATATTGTTTGTTTATCTTCACCCTTTTATTGATGAATTGACAAAAAGAGGGAGAAGAATTTAGAGAGTTTATATATGCATGTTTTATATTATTTTTTTATGCATATAGATTTGTTTAGTTTATAAGCTTTTATTGAATATCCTTATTGTTTATTATTATGCATAAGTTAAGGGGGAGGTTTCATGAAGCTCATCTTTAATCGATGCATATATAACTCCATATGTTTTGTCGTCATCAAAAAGGGGGAGATTGTTGGCCCAAAGGCCCATCACTCTAGTTTTGATAATGATATACTTATGTAGTTATAGTTTAATGATCTTATGTTAATAAGTTTCAGATATTTGATCAAGACAGTGTTTAGCTTTAACAAAAGATTCGAAATCAAAATTTGAAGCTAGCACTTGTTGATTCAAGAGCTCACGCTTCAAGATCGCATCAAGTACTCAAGAGGAGTCTAACTCTTTGGATCAAGATTTGGACCAAGTCAAGATGGAGAAGAATATTTTCAAGAGAAGATTTTCAAGACTTGAGTCATGTTTGTAAGTGTTTAAGATTTTTATTTTAGATAAAATATAAAGGATAGATTAGTTGTGGATTGCTCAAGCTCACTTACACACGCATAAAATTTATAAGAAATAGTTTTAGTTTTTGAAAATATCATTTTGATTTTGAGCTTCAAAGTATATATCTTGAGTTTCAAGATTAGATTTCATCAAAACAAGTTTATATGTTTTATATATATATTGGATTTCATCTATATATATTGTTGGTTCAAATGTTTAGAAAAACTTATTTGATATTTCTATATCATGTCTTTTAGTTTTGTTAAAGTCAAAACTTTATATTGAGTTTATTGTCAAAAATAAAGATATTTCATCTTATATGTTTATTGAATCATATCCATACACACCATGCTTCAAAAGTGTTTAAAATATCTTATTTTTGTATTTGGACAAGTTTTGGGAAAATTATTTTTCAATTTGAAAATTGATTTTGAAAATACGATTTTCAGTTTAAGGTTAAACTTCCTTATTGCAAAACTAGTTCAATTTGTTTGTAATATATGTTGATTTTTGATCACACATATTTGTACTCAAAGTATTTTAATGAAATTATTTTTGTGGAATTTATGGGATTTATTAGAATTTTTATGGGTTTTTCATGTTAGATTTTTCATCCTATAAAATCCTGACTGGGCTTCTGGCGGTCGACCAATGTGCACAGAACGTGCACAAAGCCCTAACTTGCGGGCCAGTCAACCGCTCCAGAGAGGTTGCTATCTGGATCTAGCCCCGGTCGACCGGTCAGAGAGCAGTGCTCTTTGGTTCTTACCTCAGTCGACCGACAGATAAAGACCTAGGCGCTGTCGACCGGGCAGTCGATCGGCAACCCCAGTGATCATAAATATGACCATTGGTCGATCAACCGACAGGTCAGTTTGGCCAAAAAACTGAGCCCAACGGCTAGTTTTCTGAACCCTATAAATTGGGGTTCTCTTGGACAGTTTTGGACAAGATTTTAGAGAACTTTTAGAACCAGTTTTTTTCATCTCTCTTAGAGTTTTTCTCCACACATTTTTAGGCTAAAACTTCCATATCAAAAGGAAAGTTTTTAAAGAGTGTTTTATCCTGTGTTTTTAAAAGCAATTCCTTGAGTTTTTCACCACAAATTCTATCTAGTTTTCTCACAAAAGGCTTGAGCTTTCCATTGCTATACTCATCCTATAGGATCCTTATTGTGAGAGTTTTTTTTGTGATCAAGAAAATTTATCACAAGTGCTCCACCCCCTTTGATTAGGAATTTATAGAGGTGCGGCCTTGGCAAGCTAGTGTGAGTACATGTGTTGTTCTTGTCGGAACAAATGAGGGACTTGTGAGTCCAAGAGTTCTTGAGGGAGCTCGTTGCGGTGTTGCGGCACTGAGTGATCTTGCGGGATCGTTTTGGGAAATCCTTCATAGTGTTGAAGGCAGGGACGTAGAGCAAGTGTGCTCGAACTCGATACAATCTCCCATGTTTGTGATTACTTATCTCTCTCTCTCTCACTTGTGTTTTATATCTTGCATGCTATTATTGTTTTTATCTTTTGCATGCTTGATATGCCCTTGTGCTTCACTTATATATATGCTTGGAATTGTTTGCTCACACTTATATTCAACCAAGAGAGCCATAGTGGCACCTCAACTCTTAATCTAGAGGAATCTTCAGGAGATAGTCCAAAGCCCTTCACCGAGAATTCGACTACACTCTTTGGTTATATGTTGTGTGTTAGCTTATTATTTTTAGTTTGCATAAATAGTTTTTAATTCCGCATTAGTTTTGCATTAGATTAGTTTGTCACCTATTCACCCCCTCTAGGTGACTTATAGGGCCATCTCGGGCCTAACCCGAATGCACCCTTTTTTAGTCGTCCTGTAACACTTGGACCCATTACAATTTCTCTTGAAGCTCCACCTCGAAATGAGCTCCCTTTAAGCTTTTTATTGAAACTCCACCTTGACCTAGTTTCTTTTCGTAGTTTGCATTGCATCACCGCCGTCACCAGCAAATTTCGCTTTATGACGCCTTCCCGGCCACAGGGGCTCTGTCGGTTTTTAGACAATCCACCTCTAATTCTACCATAATCTTACCAACTTTACACGAATATTGTCAAGGGCTTATCATGCCATGGTCTTCCACCGATCATTTGGTGATGGTCCACCTCCATCGATGTTTTAACCTTGAGACTTACCGTCTTCACATAACTGCCATGGGCTTACTGGGCCTTCCTGTCACATACTATTATAGTTTTTCTTCCATCAAACAGGGCTGCCATCCACCACTGTATTGATGTTTGCCAGATCTATTGCCCTGTTATTGTTGATCTTCAAGCCTGATAGATCCCCAATGCCTGCAATAATCTCACTGTGTTATGACTAATCTGTTGTCACTTTGACTATGATCTCCATTGATTCTTTTAACCGATTTACAGAACCACATCAGATATTGGAATCTCCTCAATCTGCACCCACCATTGCATCCAGAATGTTGAAAAAAGAAACATAGGGTTCGACACCTTGATCGTCTGAATCCGACTATGATTGTACAATCTACCTTCCGATCAATCTCGTACATTGATCATCCTCATCACACTCCGCTGTTTTTTCTTTGACTTGCTACTGCAGTGAGCCTCCATGAGATGTGTTGTGTGATGCCTCTGTGAGCTCATCGAGCCTGTCTTGCTATCCGTCATTGGCGATGATTCGATCATCACCCCTACGTCTACTGTGTTCAGATCTGAGCATGATTGAGCTTTAACGACTCCACCTTGATAATACTCCAAAAGTCATCAATTTTTATCTTAGAACAAATTTGAACTTTCTTGTTGTCTTTTTCATCTTGATGCCTCCGTTGAACTCCATCAACTTGACATCTCCTTCTTCATCTAGAGCACTCGAGTCTTGAACGAATACCATCAGCTCTGATACCAATTATTGTCTGCATAATTCAGGATATCATACTTACTATGATACTAATAGTTTGAGAGATACTAATATCCTCACCGATGACCTCAAGCACGCCATGAGATCGATTACCTCGAGCACAAGATATTTTAAAAAATACAAGAAGAACACACAATTTAACATGGTTCAGCCTGAACTTGGCCTACGTCCACGGAGAGAAAACTTAAGAGAGCTTTATTAATACACTAGATACAAAGAGATATAACCTTCCTTTTGATCCCGCAAGAGTATTCGCCTTCCCCCTTGAATTTACACCTAGATTACAAGAGTATATCTTCTCTCTATGCATTTTCACCTTACTCCTCTCTTTTTTAGCTTTTTAGAGACTTCTTGGTGTTGACACTTAAAAAAGACAAGATTCTTACTGGCCTGAACAATGTCTAAACTTGTTGACATTTACAAAAGACAAGTGACAGACGAGCTGAAGACCAGTTTTCACCCATCTCCGAGGGACAGGGAAGCAACTTGGACTCCACTGATCCAGCAAGCAGACAGTGAACCCGGATTGTTTCTAAACAGACCTCAGCAGGTCTAAGATGCTAGCACTTAGCATTACATGAGCCCAAAGGGATAGCCTCGCCTGAGAGGCTAGTATCACCCGACTTCACCTTGAAGCCACTCAAAGCCTCGCCAGGAAGCTAACTTGCAACTTCGCCACAGAGGACTTCCTGCTCCGCCAAAGGGTTTCTTTCGGACTTCGTCAGAAGCTGTCTCCAGCTCCGCTACGAACTCAATGCAGGCAGCTCCGCTATTGGTCTGCCATGGTCAACCTTTGACCAATCAAATCTCCAGATGAGATCGGATCCAATCAGATCAAATCCAATTAAGATCAAGTCAGAGATCAAATTTGGCAGTTGATTGTCACAATCTCTTGAATCTCTTAAAACGAGTAAGAGGATCAGGAGAGATCTTTCAACAATATGGAAAGGATCAAGAAGATCAACCGACCTGCCAATTCTAGCTTCGCAGAAGCTGATCTTAGCCTCGCAGCAAGGCTACTTTCTACATTTAAACAGATTTGATTCAATCTGTTTCTATATCTTCAAGGGACGATTATACCCTTGCTCTCCCTATAAATAGCCCATCAGGGGTACAAGGAGAGAGGCGGAAAGGGGCTCCAAAAGCAGAAGACCACTCACATGCGCAAGGACATCTTCGAAGAGCTTTTCTGAGGCGATACGCAGGAGAGAAGACTCCACAAGCAGAGGCTTCTTCACAACGCACCGTGCGCTCTCGAATTCAGAGATCTTTTAGAGAATTGCTTTATCTATCCAGGGTGTTGATACCCTAATATCATCCTTCTTCTCAAGGAATCTCCGGAACCAGGTGAGAAGGAATTCCTAATTGAAGGCGATTTTGAGAAGCAGCAAAAGGGTTCTACCAACCTTCTGTTCTCTGATTCCCCGAACCAGGCGAGAAGGGAATCTCATCGCTCGCATCGTCAAAGGGACAAAGTGGTCGCGCGCTGACCAGACTCCTATCGGCACATTTCTCCAGAATCTCTGAGGAGATCTACTTATAATCTTTTTAAGAATACTTGTAATTTAGCTCCTCAACCCCTTTTATTATAAGTTTTCCCCTTTGCAAATATAATGGAAGACAAGATGGCGACTCCGCTGGGGATTGTATTCTCCACCGCCGAGAATCAAGTGTCGCAATGCGACGAACAGACCTTCGGGTCTAACTCTGAATTCAGAAAAGCCGGTGCAGCCAGAGCCTCTCTGGTTAAATCTTCAAGGAAAGTCTCTGCGGAGACAGAAAAGGTTCTCTGCGAACTTACTGCGGTTATTTGGCGCAACAAGGAAGCACGTCCGCAGTCTGATTCCTTTACTTGTGAGAACTTGGTGGTTCAGTTCGATCAAGGAAGATTTGAAGAAGTCCTCTCTGAGGATGGCCCAATGCTTCGAGCACGGAAGCATCAGAAGGTTTCCATGGCTAAGGTTTCAGAACAGAAACCAGAAGCGGAATTCTACCAACACCCCTCAGCCTCGCGTGTGGCTAATCAGGTTCCTTGCGAACCTAAGTATTCTCTGCCAAAGCGGATGTGGAGGCCCAAACAGAAGTCTCTGACCGAAGCTTCAGGCGTAGCTACACCTAAACCGCGCCTCTCTCGCGAAGAAAAGGCAAGATGCCTGTCTGCTCCAATCATAAAGTCAAGACAGCAATCATACCGTCACCCAATTCAAGAGTAGCAATGCCCTGTGCCAGCCTCATTCTTATGAGCGAAGCCACTGTACCTCAGTGTACTTACCAGGTCCATGACCGCGAAGCAAGAGCCAAAGTATTATCTAAGGCTAATTCCCTTCGCAGCAGCATAGCGGGTAAACCACCACAGCGTGCTATACTCTCCAGTTCGTCAAACATTAAGCTCGCACCTGTTGGCGAAGCTAGAACTGAAGAACTATTCAGTGCTAATCCCTTCCGCAGGGATAAGAGGAACAGAACATCATCCTATGTACGCTCTAGAAAGGCCTCTCCACAGGATTATTTAGGCTCCCATGGGCCTAACTTGTGAGAACTCTTGGCGAACAAGCAGAAGTCAGTGTCTTTCCAGACCACTTCCCCCTGTTGTCAACAAAGGGGATGCCAGCTGGTGACAATCCATTCAGCTCGTTGCCGGTCACGATGAATCCTCGCCACTCCTCCATGCCGGAAATCAGTCTTTGATCGGCTGTCTGTACATCTCCCTGTGAAGCATCGCAGAAGGAGCCCCTCACTAGATCCAGCCTCCGCATCCGTCAACATGACCGGAAGAGGACGAGAGTTACGCAGGGGAGGTCAACCATCTGACGACACCCCCTACAGCTCCCCAGATCCAGATTACAGCCCAGGTTTAGGCGAAGTCTTGGCGTATGAAGAAGGTGTCTTCCGAAACACCAGATCGAGGGTGGCGATACCCTACAGTTACGAGCAGCCTTCTTCCTCGACGGCCCTAGCCTCGCCAGAGCCCAGGAAATCACTACAACCATCGGATGAAGAAGATGAAGACAGTGGGTACGCCTCTTTGGCGACAGTTAGCTCAGTGCGAACAGACAAAGCATCAGTCAATATGGCTGATAACACTAACGACGACCTTCGTCGGTGCCTGGAAGCTCAGGAGCAAACTTCCAGAACCCAACAAGAAGCCTTGGATAATATTCAACAGATGCTTGCTCTACTCCTCAGCAATCAGAATGACAATGATGCCAGAAGCAATCATGATGATGAGGAGCATTTTAGTAATGAGCAGCCAAAGACGGAGAAATCCAAAGAGGGTTCTTCCTTAGACGCCGAAGTCCTTAAGGGCCTCCAAGCTCAAATCGCATCCCTACCTCAGAGGGATGAATTAAAGAAGGTAGGGGCAGTCTGTCCTTATCCGCTGGAGTGGGATTCGGTGCCATATCCACCGAAGTTCAAACCACCAACGTTGCATACCTATGACGGAAAGAGCTCACCAAATCAGCACATCTACTACTTTCGGTCTCAGACTGGTAATGTTATAAGCAACGACGCCATCATGGCTAGGTTTTTCATTGGCACCTTAAAGGGGTGGCATTTGACTGGTTCCGAAGTCTCCCTCCGGGCTCTATCAATTCCTGGATCGACCTGGAAACCCGGTTCCTCTCTCGTTTCTATGAGGACGATACTGAAGTAACCATGGACAAGCTTCTCTCCACCGTACAGAAGAAGGGCGAATCTGTCCGTGACTACATTGAATGGTTCAGAAACTTATTCTTGATGTGCCCAGCAGGGATGCCATTACCCATGCTCTTACAGACATGCAGACACAACTTCTTAGACCAAGTGGAAGTTCGCATGGGGGCTGTCAAGGCCCACACTTGGAAGGAATTGGTCGAACAAGCAGAGATAGCCGAGAAGTCGGCTAAAAAGTTCGAACCATCCGCCCCTAGAGGCAAGTGGGGGACGAACAACAAAGGGCGTAGCGACCTACCACAATCTTCTCAAGCTAAAGGCAAAGAGACTATGTCTGTGGAGTTATCCGGAGATGTGCAGTCGAAGGCCAAGAAGAGCGACTTCAACAATCAGGAGCCTAAGTATCCTCCAAAACAGTACTCCTTCAAAGACGATCAGGTGGTCACGATATTCCATCTGCTCCACAAAGGGAACAAAATGAAACTGCCAGATGCTCGGCGTCCCAATGAGATAGGGCGCACGAACGACCCCAAATACTGCCTCTACCACAGGATGATTCACCATCCTACCGACAAGTGCTATGTCCTCAAAGATAGAATTCAAGCCTTAGTCGACGCCGGAGTCCTGACACTAAAGTCAGAGCAGAAGAAAGTCACTGCCAATATGGTGACCCTCGAGTTCGGCAAAACTCAAAAGGTCACGGTTCCTGACGGGACTTATTCAGTCCCTGCGCCACGGTTGGAAGTCAAGCATCCTCCAGCTAAAACTCAAGATAATAAGGGTCTTGTTCCCTTAACATTGGAGACGGGGGAAGTCATTTGGATACACCCAGACCTCGTTCAAGACGAACAGTGGGATTCAAAGAAGCCCAAGTCAAAAGGCAAATCTTGTAATGTCATCTCCATCTTGCCAGACGACGGCAATCTTACGTCAGCTTCCCTCAGTGATTCAGAAGGAGAAAAGTATGCTTGCACAACGCAGGCCGACCTACCTCAACAGACGGGCACCCGATCCGGAAAATCATACTTGAGACAGTATGAGAAAGCTACTGGCGAGACACAACAGTAAACGACGTCAGTACAAATACCAGCATCCACTCCAATCCCAACCAAGGGAAAAGAGAGGCCTAAGGAGGTACGATTCGACCACGTGTTGAAGAAACCACTAGGCAAAGGGTTTGATACGCCCTTTCGGTTTGACATATTGGCTCAGCTGGCCAATATCCCAGCTCGTATCACTATACACGAGCTCCTTCGCCTCTCAAAAGAGACAAGAGAAGCACTCAAGGATGCGCTAGCCAATTCAGAATCCTTTCTGACATGCATGCCTGAGACCCCTAACGACGACGTTCAGTCTCCTTGCCCAGAATGTCATCATACACAATCCAAGGTGCCCGCTATTACATTTACGGCGGAAGATATGCTTCTCAAAGACAACAAGCACGATCTACCTCTGTACTACACCGGATATATCGGTTCAACGTGCATTGAAAGAATACAAGTCGATCCGGGATCCGCACTCAGCATCATCCCCAAAAGGCTTCTCTACTTCCTCGGCATACCGCTGTATAGGTTGTCCGTAATCACTACTACAATATACGGTTTCAATGCCGGAAGCAGTCACCCACTTGGGAAAATTCGACTCCGTTGCAGAATCGGGAGCCTGAAGTCAGAAGTGACATGCTATGTCATTGACGCTGACACGTCATGTAACCTGCTGCTAGGACGACCATGGATCCATGCCAACTGGATCGTTCCCTCTACTCTGCACCAATGCTTCAAATATGTTGAAGATGACGCGACAGTACGAACTGTCTTTGCTGAGAAGCAACCATTCAAAGGGGTGGAGAATTACTTCACCGACGCTCTCCTGTATCAAGAGGCCGGTGGAACACCTAAAGAACCATTGCCGGACAATGATGAAAGTGGCAATGAGGCGGATTCAGAATCCGAAGCAGGCATGCCAACCATTCTGATTGGTGAACCAATTATAGCATGTCTCAATAATCCCCAATGTAATACTCCTTCAGAGGATGAAGGTGAATGGGTAATTAATGATAATATTTCTTTCGATTATCCTGTGAGTATTGGGCTGTTTAAATCCATTACGGATGGCTCTCTGCACATGCCCTTACATAAGCCGAGTGCGGCTAGCACACCTATGGAAGCTATAGAAGGAGCCACGCTGGTGATCCCTCCGTCCAAACAAGGTCAGTTACCGATAATCTTTGGTAGAACCCAACCACGGGGACCCACAGCTGCAGATTCAAGTTCAGATTCAGACACTCCACAGTTCTTCCATTACGCGCGGCCGGCGCGCCATATTATGAAGAAAATGGGATACGACTTGAAGCATGGAGAAGGCCTGAATTTTAGAAAAGGAAGGCGCGGTTTGATGCGAAACTTTGTGCCAAAAGGGAAGCCTGCAAATTACTATGATAGTACACGCAGGGGGTTAGGGTATGTTACACCCACATCATCAAAAACAGTTCAAGCCAAGGACGATGGATCAATTCCATCACATTCGGCCTCATCCTCCGAGTGGGACTCGGATATCAGTGTAGGAGGAATGTTCGAAAACCTCACTGTCAATATGACTTCAAGCAGTCAATTAGAGCCTACAGAAGCTGTTGATGAGGAACCATGGGCCCAGCAATTAAACCTCCAGTGGGAAAAGCGATTCGAACTGCGTGAACCACCTACTGAAGACAAGGTGATGCAGGTCAACCTGGGAAGTCAAGATCATCCCAAACCCATCTTTATAAGTGAAAGCCTATCACTTATAGAAAAGGAAGAATTGATAATGCTTATAAAAGAGTATATAGATGTCTTTACATGGAGCTACGAAGATATGCCCAGACTTGATCCACAGGTCGCTATGCACCGTCTAAACATCAAGCCTGACGTCAAGCCAGTCAAGCAGCAATAACGTCGGTTTCGCCTGAACATTATGGAAGCTATTGAAGCCGAAGTTCACAAGCTCATTGCATGTGGCTTCATCCGGGAGGAACAACATCCAGATTGGGTAGCCAACATCGTCCCCGTCCTCAAAAAGAACAGGAAAATACGGATCTGCATCGACTACCGTGATCTTAATACGGCCTGTCCTAAAGATGAATTCCCGCTACCCATCACCGATGTCATGATTGATAACACATGCGGGTTTGAAAGGATGTCTTTCATGGACGGCTTTTCAGGATACAACCAGATTAAGATGTATCCCGACGATGAGAAGCGTACTTCGTTCCGAACACCACTGGGGGTATACTGCTACACTGTAATGCCCTTCGGACTGAAGAACGCCGGAGCAACCTATCAGCGGGCAATGAGCACAATCTTCCGCGATCATCTCCGAAAAAAGGTGGAGTGCTATGTCGACGACATTGCCGTCAAAAGCCGCAACAAGAATGAACATCTTCGCGACTTGAGAACGATGTTCGACATAATGCGGGCTCATCAACTGAAAATGAACCCGACAAAATCCTTCTTGGGAGTGTCAAGTGGCAAGTTCCTTGGGTTTATTGTCACATCAAAAGGGATTCATCTTGACCCAGACAAAGTCAAAGCCATCCAGAGCATGCATCCACTGAGGAATCTCAAAGAGCTTAGAGGCTTGCAAGGCAGGCTGGCTTATATCAGAAGATTCATTGCAAATCTCTCAGGCCGCTGTCAACCGTTCACCCGGCTCATGAAAAAGGGCACTTCCTTCGTATGGAATCAAGCTTGTCAGGAAGCATATGAAGACATCAAGAGGTACCTCACAAAACCTCCAGCCTTGGTGGCCCCTACATCAGGGAAACCATTCTTGCTTTATGTAAAAGCTATGGACTACTCTCTCGGTGCCCTCCTCGCTCAAAAGGACGACAATGGCCACGAGCAGGCCATTTATTATTTGAGCTGAACTCTCATAGGAGTGGAATCTCGTTACAACCCTATCGAGAAAGAGTGTTTAGCTCTCGTCTTTGCTGTTCAGAAGACACGACATTATTTGGTCAGCCAGACCATACATGTCATCTCCAGAGTAAACCCATTGCGTCTTCTTATGACGAAGCCAGGATCATTGAATTCAAGATTGGCTAAGTGGGCACTTTTATTGTCTCAATATGACATGATCTTCACCCCTCAGAAGGCGGTTAAAGGCCAGGCCCTTGCAGAGTTCTTGACTGCTCATCCAGTTTCGGAACATTCAAAACTTCACGAAGATATCCCTGATGAAGTCTTCGAGTCTTATGCAACCTCAGAAGAGGAAGTGTGGCAGATGTTCTTTGATGGAGCATCACGAATGGGCCCTAAAGGCAAGATTATTGCCGGAGTGGGGGTTGTGTTTATCTCCCCACAGAATCATGTCCTTCCCAGAGCATTTTCTCTGACGGAATCATGCTCCAACAATGTAGCAAAATATAATGCCCTGCTCATTGGTCTTCAACCAACCTGTAACGCCCCGATTTCACAGATACGGGGACGTCACTGCGACGCATATACGAAGGTCAGAAAGTGCCCCCACGTATATACGCTAAGCATAAAAGCACAACAAGAAATCAGAGTGCACACGAAACGTGGCAAACATACATATGCCAACACGAAAGATACAGTACAAAGTCATCACAGTATATGATAAACATTACATAACACATATGTCTTTTATCACAACTCAGTCCAAAAGTAAAATATACATCAAGAGTACAAAAGAGCTCACGAGTAGGATGGAGATCTCGTGAGTCAAGAGAAGTCAGGCACAAGGAGCTGAAGCTAGGATGCCCGCTCGCAAGAAGAGCTCGAGCTACGGTGGACAACTCCACTCTGATCTAGCTACAGAACCTGAATGTGCAAATCCAAGGGTCAAGACATATAATAATAAATGAACTGCAAGCCAAGTGGCTAAGAGACATGAGAAGGGTCAAAACACGAGTATAGAATATAATAACGGTATAATATAATAATCATGAAACGGGAAATCCAAGGTAATGCTAACTACGAGCTAAAGTGATTGTATATGCTTAAGTTACGGTCCTATGAGACTAGTACGTCGAAGGAATAATCCAAACAAGGAAACCCTCATAAATATACCCTTGTCTCATACCACCGCAATCCCAAGCATATAGAATCAGAGTTGCAAACCATATGATAATCCTAACGGGAATACATGATAGGCACAACCATAAACCCAAAACAGGAATAAGCAATAGTTAAAACCGGAATCATCACTGGAATCATGGAAATAGCAATAAATGTCACAAGCCGGGAACATAACTGGAACATGCATGGTATATCAAGAATCATGACAATATCTCTAACAGTGATCATAACAATAATCATGGTGAACAATCTGAATATATGGTTTCAGATTACGACTCTATGAGACTAGTACGTCGAAGGAATAATCCAAACAAGGAAACCCTCATATATATACCTTTATCTCATATCATCGTAATCCTCGTGCATATAATGAACACTTATTATTATTACTCGTCTAACCCATATATCTAGGTATGTGTCTCGGTATCGATCCCAACTCACATACATCCATATATAAGCCATTCGAGGTTTGTTATCGGAAGTGGATGGAGAAACTGATATCTCTTCTTATAGAGGTACGTAGCAGTAATCATGTAACATATTCCCAGGCTATAAGCAAGATATCATCTACACTTATAGAGGTACGTAGAAGTAATCAAGTAACATATTCCCAGGCTATAAGCAAGATATCATTCCGGCATCCATCACTTCCTCCCATACCCAATACAAGTTGTAGTTTATTACGGATTATCAGTTTACGGGAATGACAGGAATAGGTCATGATCAGGAATCAGGAGTACATAAGTATATATAGTCAGGTCACTGCGTTATATGCAGGCGCCCATGGAATGGGGGTACGCTACCTCGAAGCTTATGGCGATTCAAAACTGATCATCAATCAGGTTAAAGGCGAATACGAAGTTCGCTACGAAGACTTGGTGCCTTATTATCACACGACCATCGAATTGGCTAACCTATTTGAAGGTTTCTACATCGGGCACGTGTCTCGATCTCAGAATACCAAGGCGGATGCTCTTGCTGCATTAGCAACAACACTAGCCTTGCCAGCCGACATCGAGTATCACCTCACAGTCGCAACTCGACATCTTGTATGCTCCAAGCACATGCTAAGAACTTGAGAAGTCTATAATGTCTCCACGGATCTTGAACCAAGAGACTGGCGCTTTTCTCTCATTGAATATGCTTTGCATGGTCTGCTTTCAGACGATCCTAAGGAAGCGACATCCGTCAGACGAAGGTCTCTCCGTTTCTACTACGATCCAACTTTGAAGACACTCTACCGTCGTTCATATGACGGTGTTCTCCTTCGTTGCCTTTCTCATTCAGAGACACAGGAAGCGCTCAAAGAAGTGCACGACGACATTTGTGGAGCTCATCAACCAGGTCTGAAACTTAAAGACATGTTGCGTAGGCTTGGATATTATTGGCCAACTATGATAGCCGACGCCATCCAATATGCACGAAGGTGTAAAGTATGTCAGATTCATGCGGACTTCATACACCAGCCTTCGGAGTTGCTCCACCCGATTGTTGCTTCATGGCCATTTGAAGCATGGGGAATAGATGTCGTAGGACCAATCAGCCCCTCTTCGACAAAAGGTCACCGGTTCATCCTCGCAATAACCGATTACTTTTCAAAGTCGGCGGAGGCTATACCATTAGCTGAAGTCAAGACCTCTAATGTAGTTAACTTCATCAAACACCATGTCATCTATCGATTTGGTGTCCCTAGGCGGATCATCCACGACAACGGTCCCCAATTCATAAGCCAAGTATTCTATCAGTTCTGCGATAAATACCGAATTCAGAATGTGGCTTCAACCGCCTATAATCCCGCCGCTAATGGCTTGGCGGAAGCATTCAACAAGACGATCATCAAGCTACTCAAGAAATTCGTCTCCTTGAACAAACGAGATTGGGACGAAAAGCTCGGTGAATGTCTCTGGGCCTATCGAACCACGGTTCGGACACCAACAGGCAATATGCCTTTTCCCTGGTATATGGGTGTCATCCCATTAGAAATCCAGATGCCGTCATTGCGAGTAGCTCTGACCACTAAAATCACATCAGAAGATAATGATCGGTTACGACTTCAAGAGCTCGAAGCCCTAGATGAGAAGCGACTACAAGCTCAGCAACATATTGAGCTGTATCAAGCTCGAATTTCAAAAGCCTTCAATAAGAAGGTCAAGCAGAGGGTCTTCCAGAAAGGAGACCTGGTTTTAGCCGTCAGACGACCGATGATTATGACGCACAAGACCAAAGGCAAATTTCAGCCTAAATGGGAAGGACCGTTCATAATAGAAACAGTCTATTCAAACGGAGCATACCGCCTTATGACTTCAGATGGCGACCTACTCATGATGCCGATCAATGGCAAGTTCTTAAAGAAGTATTATCCTTGATTAAGGATCCTTCTCATGATCAAGTTAACACTACACCTCTGATCAAGACCTTCGTGTTCAAAGTACACACAAAGAGAGCCTTTCTCTCCCTCCAAGCGAGATCACACAACCATAAACCAGTAGGAACCTGGCCGTATACTGGTTTTCCTAAAGGAGAATCGAGGTTATGCATATATTAACCAGATAATCCGACATCCTTAACGATTAAGGATAGAGGAAAATGTTGGCCTGTAAGCCCAACATAAGTCCTCGACAACTCATCATGCTGAGGGGAATAGCATGGCTAGCCCAATTCAAACGGTAGTTGGTAAAGGCATATCAAACCCGTTGACAGCTGGGGATTTGCTAAAAATCCTAAGGGACCAGTTCCCATTTGATTCCCTCTCCAAAATCACTTACCAATTCTCATCCATAGAATGGTAAGACCACATATATAAATTCGCTGTTACGTTAACATTAAACCTATGACAGCAATTCCCTCATTTCTCCCTGTGAGAACGAGACCTCCAAAATCACTTACCAATTCTCATCCATAGAATGGTAAGACCACATATACATTTCGCTGTTACGTTAACATTAAACCTATGACAGTGATTCTCTCGTTTTTCTCCATAAAAACGAGACATTTTCCCAAATTCCATTACAACTTCGAGCTTGGTGGCATCTCATTCGGTTATGTCATTGCGACCTCTGAACCAGCAGACAGCCGAGTCTCAATTTTGAGCTTGTTGACATTTATAAAAGACAAGTCTCAATCCCGAGCCCTGTTGACATTTACAAAAGACAGGTCTCGATACTTGTTGACATTTACAAAAGACAAGTATCACCAACCTTGAGCTTGGTGGCGTCTCATTCGGTTATGTCATTGCGACCTCTGAACCAGCAGACAGCCGAGTCTCAATTTTGAGCTTGTTGACATTTACAAAAGACAAGTCTCAATCCCGAGCCCTGTTAACATTTACAAAAGACAGGTCTCGATACTTGTTGACATTTATAAAAGACAAGTATCACCAACCTTGAGCTTGGTGGCGTCTCATTCGGTTATGTCATTGCGACCTCTGAACCAGCAGACAGCCGAGTCTCAATTTTGAGCTTGTTGACATTTACAAAAGACAAGTCTCAATCCCGAGCCCTGTTGACATTTACAAAAGACAGGTCTCGATACTTGTTGACATTTACAAAAGACAAGTATCACCAACCTTGAGCTTGGTGGCGTCTCAATCGGTTATGTCATTGCGACCTCTGAACCAGCAGACGGCCGAGTCTCAATTTTGAGCTTGTTGACATTTACAAAAGACAAGTCTCAACCCCGAGCCCTGTTGACATTTACAAAAGACAGGTCTTGATACTTGTTGACATTTACAAAAGATAAGTATCACCAACCTTGAGCTTGGTGGCATCTCAATCGGTTATGTCATTGCGACCTCTGAACCAGCAGACGGCCAAGTCTCAATTTTGAGCTTGTTGACATTTACAAAAGACAAGTCTCAACCCCGAGCCCTGTTGACATTTACAAAAGACAGGTCTCGATACTTATTGACATTTACAAAAGATAAGTATCACCACCCTTCGAGCTTGGTGGCATCTCAATCGGTTATGTCATTGCGACCTCTGAACCAGCAGACAGCCAAGTCTCAATTTTGAGCTTGTTGACATTTACAAAAGACAAGTCTCAACCTTGAGCCCTGTTGACATTTACAAAAGACAGGTCTCGATACTTGTTGACATTTACAAAAGACAAGTATCACCAACTTTGAAGCTCGGTGGCTCCTCAACCAGTTATGTCATCGCGACCTCTGAACTAACAGACTGCCAAGTTTCAACATTTAATCTAGCAAAGGACTATTCTCTCAAATGTCTACAATACAACTTTGAAAGGACAATCCAGCAAATGAAACGAGTCGGAGACTTAATAGGGAGTCAAACAAAAGAAAGAATTTTCATTGATTCCAATAGGATGAGATACATTAGGGCACATATACAACGACCTACAGGTGTACATTGTAAGATCTGATCCGCTCTCCTAGGGAAACCAGCCTCGTCCTCCTGTCATCAGCAGCCTGGGCAAGCGCCTGCGACTTCAGCTCAGCTTCATTGAAATCCATTGCCTGGGCCAAACGAGCTTCGACCTCCGCCAAAGTTGCCCTCTGCGACAATCCCTGCTGCGAGAGTTCGTCACTTTGAGCCTTGAGCTGCTCAAGTCGTGCAGCTTCTTCAAGACGCACCGGTTCAGCCTTGGACAAGAGAAGGTTTCCCTTCCTAATCATCTCCTTGGCCTTCGCAATCCTATCTTCAGCATCAAGAAGAGCACTGGTGGAAGCATCGATGGTATTTCCAACCTTTGCTTGCCTTGTTTCCAAGGATTTCAAATCAGAGGAAATAGCCTCAGCGGCTTCTTGAGCGGCAAGACGGGCCTCATGCTTTTGAGCGACAAGGCGCGCAAACCGCTCATCAACCAAAGACTCCAAGTCCGAGCTGCTGAGACGGCGCCATTCCTCTACATCCCTCTCGAATTGATCTACCAGGAGCTCCAAGGCAGCGGCCTGGTGGTACCCTTCAAGGTCCCGAATACTTTCAATATTGCGGAAGAGGACCACCTTCAAAGTTGAGAACGATATAGTCGAACCTTTCAAGACCAGGTCGATGCATCGCCCTAAGCCTTTGTAAAAACTATCGACTATGTCGCCTAGAAAATCGTTTTCAACCTCGGCCACCTCTGGTAGACGGGAAACTTCAGAAAAGTCCACCAGCCCGGTCGATACCACCGTGGAAGGAACGGCGGGAACACTGGCTGCAGCAGCATGACAGGTCATCAATGATCTCGGCGGAGTCTTCATTAAAATCAGTACACTAGCCACCGCTGATGTAGGACTAGTGACCATCTCCTGAATAGCAGGCTCAACCACCAGGGTTGGGAAAGTAGGGCTTGTAATCACCCTCAGCTCCGCACTTGGCAAAATTGTCGGCACCTCACTCGTTGATATAGTTGGGAGTGAGGACACCTCCGGAACTGCCGTTTCTTCAGCCCCTGGTCCTTCGGCTGGCTGGGGACGATAAGAGGGCAGGTCGCTATATAGCGCATCCAACACAGCAGCTTCCGCCGCGGTCGAAGTGCTCATATCACCCCTGGACTCCCCAGGAAGATCAGCCGGTTCCCTTGAAGCTAATGCACCTTGAGGCCGAACACCTATAACAAGACTATGTTTAGACAGGACACAACATGCAATAGAAGCCAAGAGGT
The DNA here is from genome assembly GCA_038442645.1 of Agave tequilana. Taxonomy (NCBI): domain Eukaryota; kingdom Viridiplantae; phylum Streptophyta; class Magnoliopsida; order Asparagales; family Asparagaceae; genus Agave; species Agave tequilana. The sequence continues at coordinate 285,626 of JAVJIF010029965.1, forward strand.
CAGGACAATACCAAAAGACGACGTCACCTCAAACATCTCGGCAGCCGCATCAGTCTCCATGGGCTCCATCGGAAAATTCTTGGCGGAATCAGCACGAATGACCGGCCCGCTCGCCGAATCTCCTGTGGACCATTCAACAGAGCTCGACGCTACAGGGCTTCCCTTGGAAGTCCCAGCGCCAGAGGGACGAATGTCGACCGTATCACCTCCGGACTCCTCCGGGTGGACAAAAGAACCAACCTCAGTTCCATAAGTAAATAGGGGATCATAATGTTCCCCTTGCTCTCCAGCCGCCTCAGCTCCTATAATCAAGAAGAATTGATAATAAGTCATTTGGAACACACAAAAGACCTATTATACGGACGGAGTTGATCTTACCCAGATCCGGAGCAAATTCACCGGTAGTCGGTTCAGCAACCGACGGGTCCGTTACTAACGGGATAGCAGGAGGGAACGCTACTGAGGGTTCGCCCTCTACGACAACCGTAGGAGCCTGGAGACGGGGCTTCTTCGCCAATGACTTCCTACGAGATCTACTCTCCCGCTTTCTTTTGGAGTGGACGTCAGAACCCTCTTCCTCCACTTCTTCTACACAATGAGGGGGAACAGTCCCTATCACACCAGAGCCAGTCGCAGAAGTCTCAGCCCCCAATCCAGCTTCGAAGCGAGGACTTCCTGTATCTGAGGCCTCGCTGTCATTAACAGCGACAAATTCCTCTATGCCCGGGACGCGGACCCTTTTGCCTCCCCTCTTCTCAGAAGCCTTCCATCTCAACAGCTGAGAAATTAACTTCACACCAGAGCTGTTGGCCTTGAAATCAAGGGGTGTGGAGTTGGAAGTTGTGTACCACTGGCAGAAGCACAGGGTCATTTGAAGATTGGGACTCTTCAACGGCGTACGCAGCCGCGCCCCAGTACCGCCTGCAGTAAAGAATCGCCAGGCACGGGCCCCGTCAATAAGACTCCCGATGAAGGCCAAATTAGGATTGGGGTTGCCCACATTCAGCTGGTCGTACCCAAACTGCCGAGCAAACCGGCTGGGGACATAAGGTTCCAAATAGCAGGTATCCCCGCTTCTGTACAACAAGTGTGAGGGCCGGATGCTGACCAGCCACTCAAAAACTCCCCGGCTCAGGGAAGACCGCCCTTCCCCCGCATCTCGGAACTCCTCGTCGTATCCTGCACCCCGAATACGGGGAAAACAGCGAAAGAGACCGTAAACGTCAAATCGACGCACCAATTTACGGGCCTCAGCCACGTATGTCTTCAGCCACGAACGCCCTTCGAATCGGCGGAGGAGCGCCATTCGAACACCTTGCGGAGGGTCTTCTCCAGCTCCAATTAGCGAAGGACAATGTAAGGCGAACCACGCCATCAGATAGGTGTAGGGCAGACCTATCCTAGGATTGGGTCCGTCACAAGGCAAAATGGCTCCCTTTCCACGCTTCGTCGTCGGCGGCCTGCAAAAAGCCTCCGTTAATGCACGAAGGCCTCTTTGAATGCAGTACACCATGGCCGGGAGAAGACCCAGACGGCGACCATGGACCAAACGAACGGCGGGCAGCAAAACATTCGGATGAACGATGTCACCCGAAGAAGATGGCACTACGCATTTCTTCAGCCAGACGGTTAAGAAACCGGCCAGCAGTGCCTCCCGAGACATAGGCTGACGAGCCTGTTGATGGAAACTCCGAAGGACATCACCCTTCTCATAGGACCATCGTCTTCAGTTATGACAAGATCCCTTTGAAGGTGCATCTGCATTCGTTCAAAGATATCCCCATCAGCAACTCTGCAATGTGCTGCTTCAGGAGCATTCCTCATATCTGGGAACAAGTAATTCCCCCAGCTCTTCAAGCTACAGGAAGTGCCCTTGTTGCCACCATGGATGCCGGAGCAAATTTGCAAGTGGCACATTAACTCTCGATAAGTCTCGAATAAGGCAGGATCCTGCTTCTCCAGAAGAGCCAACTCCGCCTCGCACGGAAAGTATTCTTCATAAGGGAGAGACCCAAAAGGCAAAGCAGAGATTTCCTACATCTCATGCAGGGCCATGCCCAACTCGCCGACAGGGGTAAAGAAAGTCCCTGAAGCTGGGGATTATAATTCAAAGATGGCGTAAAAGCACGTCACATTCATCTCAATGCCGTGGCAAGTCGCCCTGACGGCCTCATAGAGGTTCAGCCTCTCCAAATCTTCCTCAAAATGAGCAAGGATGTAGGTAGTCAAATCCACCCACCACGTCTTCGGAGGGTGAATCCAGCCTGGATTCCTGAAGTCAGTGGCCGGGTAGTTCCCATTGACCTTGCAGAATTGGTTGCCAAAGGTCAGCGCCACTGCGGGATTTTCTCCCACTGGGATCTCTCGCGACACATTCCCAGGATGTAAACCCATTATACAACAAGGAGGTCCCGCTCTTGCATAACCGGGAGACTAAAGCATCAATTTCCCTATGTGGACAGAGTCGGTATTTCGGCTCACATCCCATGCCATCTTTCGAGCCTGCGTCACACACTGGAAGGAAGACAAAGAAAAATGTCGTCTATTGGATGGAAGGTAAAACTTCTCATCACCTAACTGGAAGATCCATTGCCCTTCTCCGGCCTGTAGTTGGTGATCAGGATCTGGCGCGGCATCCCCAAACATGAAGTCAGGCTTCCTATAAGTCTGACGGTCAACATCTTCAAGAGGAGCCGTAGTCAGAATACTCCTCGTGGTGTGCTGGTCACCACCGTGAATAAGAGTGTCTAGAACAAGAGAGCTCTCCTCGCTAAACAGAGAAGCCTGCCCTTGAAATTGCAAGCTGATATTGCCATCAACTCCGCTGGTCATCCCAAACAGATTGTTCAAGGGACCGGGAATGTAGTGCACTGCAAGAGCAAAACGAACTATGATTAGTTCACCAGCCAAGCGAACATGAAGACATAAATTTCACCAAGGCATAGTCTCGCCCAGTGAGCAAAGCCGGCAAGGCAATAGCATCAACAAAGCTTAATTTCGCGGACAAGTCTGCATCTTGCAGAAAATGCCCAAGTATTAACTTCGCTTAAGCAGAAAGTGGTATAGCCCTAAGGGCTGACGTCATCAAAAGGGCATTATGGTCAAAAAAAACCATTCTTGATGGCCATGATCGAAGGGACAGACCCGTATCCTGTTCCTCAACAGGACGAAGACAGCCCAAGCAATAGCTTCGTACAAAAGCTTAGACAAGAACTGTTCAGTTCTTAGTTCCCCGTCCAAGAAAATAAGGGAAATTCAGGGAAACGGATTCCCTAATAAAAACAGATCATGTTTGATCGTTCTGATAGCCAAATATCGGCTTTAAAAGAGAGACTGCAGTCTCTGATCAGAAGGGAAAGTCCCTTACCGGCAACTGGTCGCTCGATGACCGGAGGAGGAGAAGGACCCTCCGTTGCAGAAGTTGCCACTTCTTTCCCCGCTCGTCTTTTGAGCGCCATTGAAGAGCTGCGAAAGTTCTCAAAGCTTTCTGAATAAAGAGGAAAGGAAAGAGGAAGAAGAAGAACCAAAAGTTCTCTGGAAAAAAGATCTGTTCTTTCTCAGTCCGATCGGGCCTTTATAGGCCAATCAGCGCCTGAAACGATGCCTCGAAAAGGGCACGGGCCTCCATTTCAATTTGAAACGTTGCTTAAAGCGCCTTCCCGAGAAGCGCTGACTCAGCCACTAAGGCTTAACCTCGCCAATGAGTCAAAGTGCGGACTTCGCACAAGTTCATCAAGAACTTCGCCAAAAAGATTGCCTTATCCCACTAAAGGCACAGTTTGCCGATATGCCAGCATCGTGCGAAGCTCATTTAAAAAGGACCCTGTCCTTAACTCTGCACAAAGTTTAGCCCCGCTATGGCCAAATTCTCAATGAAGGCAGGCAAAAATCAGATGAGCAGAAAATGAACTTTCATTGATTTAAGAGGAAAGGTACATTGATACTACATCAAAGTTGTATTTTATACAACAGATTCAGTTGCTCAGCAAGATCATTTGCGCAAAAGGTATACAAGTAGTTTTATCTACTTTCAAGCCAGACCAACTGGACACGAAAGGCCTTCCTCCTGCACAAGGCCGTAACCAGTTGTGCCACGAGGACAGGGCCATAATTTTTCGCATAATGACAGATTTTGCCACCAGGAAGCTGGATCACCTTTGATGAAAATTGGCAATGAACTTATCGCCGCCAACACGATAGATCACCTATAATGGGAATTGGCAGTGATGTCAGTGATCTCACAGGTGTGACGTCCGCTTTCCCGAAGCGGATCATCTCCAACGAAGCGGCCACCAGCCTCACCTCAGAACGAATCATCTCGGATAAGAGGCTGCCAACAGCCTCTGGGACACACATCAGCTGCCCCAAGTTGTTCCTCCTGCTTAAAAGTAAAGCTTCAACCGGGGAAGCATAAGGCAACTTTTTGGTCTCTTTCATCAAGACATAAGATCGGCGAACATAGCTTACTGCAATGCAAAATTGGAGCAAGTTAGCAGTTAAACACAGAAGACACTGCAAAAACGCTAAAGCCGAATTCTTTGGGGCGAAGAATTCTGATTTCAGTTAAAGCAGAGGATAAGCCTCGCTCGCACAGCAGTGATGGGCTAGCTCAGCAAATGCCAAGTCCTAGCCTCGCCTATATGGCTAAGCCAGACTGATCCTATGGGACACAGTCTTAGCCTCACCTATATGGCAAGACTGGCTCAACCTTGAAGATACCAGGTCCCAAGTTCTGCCTATGAAGCGGACTTAACATACAATGATATTTCTGAGATCAAGTCAGAATGATAGCCTCGTTGTGGAAGCTATGTCAAAATTCTTCTCTGCAGACCAGTCAATTGCAAGATGAAGAGTAAGGAAAACTAATCCTTGAAGCAGCTATTAAAGCTGAATTAAGGGAGATGAATTCCCTAAAATTGGTGAAGTCGTTGAATGATCAAGACTTACCGGTCCTTGGACGGATAATGACCAGAGTGGGCATTCCCACTAGTTCAGAGATCTAAGTATCTCTCTCAACCAAGAGAAGAGAAGAAGAGCAGATTACTTCTCTTCAGAGGACCTCAAGTGTCCTATTTATAGGCCCCATGGCCTGAGCGCTGCCGCCTCAAGCGTGGAAGCACGAGCGCATTTAAGGCATTTACTGCGCCTTGAGAAAAGGGACGGTTTCCCTCAGAACCGTGCAAAGGAAGAAAAGTCTCCCTCATAAAGGCACTCATGACGCCTTGAAGAAAGGGAATATCCTCCCTTGGAAACGCGCAAGGGGAGAATATCTCCCTCGATCAGTGCGAGAGAGGAAGTAATCCTTCTCGTAATCGGCCCACGGCAGTTGGCCTCGGGAAAGCAACAGATGTTCCAGAGCGAACCTACCTAGCCGCGAAGCTACCAAGACGCGAGTCTACATGATTCCTTGGCGAATCTACATCCCAAAGCAGGATTGAAAGCGAAGCTGAACTCAACCATCATGGCGACGTTCATACTCCACACACCACCGATCAAAGCAATTCAAAGTATTTCAAAGTCTGAGCCACTGCAGACTTTCAAAAACTTTGAAGGGGGTCTTGTTGACACTTAAAAAAGACAAGATTCTTACTGGCCTGAACAATGTCTAAACTTGTTGACATTTACAAAAGACAAGTGACAGACGAGCTGAAGACCAGTTTTCACCCATCTCCGAGGGACAGGGAAGCAACTTGGACTCCACTGATCTAACAAGCAGACAGTGAACCCGGATTGTTTCTAAACAGACCTCAGCAGGTCTAAGATGGTAGCACTTAGTGTTGGCCCAAAGGCCTTCCACCCTAGTTTTGATGATGATTAACTCATGTAGTTATGTTTACTAATATTCTTGTGATTTTAAGTTCCAGATCATTAGCAAGATATTAGTTGGTGATTAGCTTCAACAAAGGTGTTTAGAAGCTTTTCATGGTGATTCCAGGGCCAAAGCTTCAAGATCACACATTGCCTAACCCATGGAAGGAGTTTTGGAGCAAGTCAACTTGAAGATGAAGATCATCAAGAAGACTTAGGTATCCATAGTTTAGTTAGTGTGTTTAGATCCATTTGTAAAGCTTAGTATAGTTGATATGCTCAAGTGCACAAACACACACGTTTTTATGTTTTGGATTTAGTTTTCATGAATAGTTTGATCAAAACAAGTTTACATGGTTTTTATGTATATTAGATGTGTTCAATATACATACATGCTTCATATCTTAAACAAACTTATTTTGATATGTCTATTCATGAGTTTTTAGGAAAATCAGATTTCCTATTGGAAAAATCAAGTTTGATAAAATATAAGTTTTGGTTTTTGGTAAAAATGTTAAAACACAAAAATAGTTTATATTGATTGATATTTGAGCTAAACTTTTTATCACATGTTTATATATCAATTCAAAATGATAAAACTATTTTTGGGTTTTTTTACAAGACTTAAAAGATTTTTCAAAATATTTTTAAACTGTTTTTCTGACCCAGTTTTCTGTTCCAGGCTTCAACCAGTCGACTAAGTCAGTTTATTAGTCGACTTGGGGTGAAGTCGGTCGACCGGGCCGGTCGACCGACGTGCACAGATCTGTGCACGTTTGGCAGCACTGGACGGTCGACCGGTCTGAGAGCAGTGCTCTCTGTTTGTTTGGGTCGACCGTGCCGGTCGACCGTGTTTGCCCAACGGTCTCATTTCTGACCATTGGCGGTCGACCGAGCCTGTCAGGCTGCCACATCAGCCTAACGGCTAGTTTTCTGATGGGCCTATATAAACCCCATTTCTTTGGGATTTTGGCCAAGATTTTTAGAGCTAAAAATTCCTGACTTCTTCAGTGTTTTAAACAAGTTTTGAAAAGAGTTTTTATGCTAAAAAGCTTTCATCTTTATTGTTTTGGGTTTTTGGAAAATCAAAGAAAACTAGGGTTTTGGGAGATTGTATTGATTTTCATTTTCTATCATTTACAAGAGATTTCCCAAGTAGTTTTTCTTTGTTGCTTGTTTCAAAAAACACCTTATTTCCACACTTGAGCTATCTTCTATCCTAATCTATTTAGGATCTTTGTTTTGTGGAAAAGAGAGAAAAAGAGAAGTGTTTGAGGTTAAGCTTCTAAGTTGTAAACCCTCCTTTTATTTGTGTATCCCTCTTTGGTAGAGGTTGATCGGAGTGGTGTTTGGATCCCTCTTCGGTAGAGGTGATTGTGATTGTATTAGCTACGGGCCTTATCCCTCTTCGGTAGAGGTGGATTGTGGTTGTATTGCCTCGGTGGCATTGAGAGAGGAGTTCGGTACTCCTATAGTGGACTGGAAATCCTACACGGTGGTGTAGGCGGGGATGTAGAGCTAGGGGCTCGAACCTCGAAACATATCTTGGCCTTTGCGTTTGATCCACTTGTCTCTCAACTCTCTCTCTCTCTCTCTCTCTCTCTCTCTCTCTTTATATTGTGCAAAGCATCATTCATAACATCATATCATATTTGCTTGTGTTGAGCATAATTCATATTGTCATATCATATCTATTTGCTTGTGTTGCCTTGCATCTTTTATATTGTTCATCCTTATATGCTTGGCTTGCTTGTGTGTGTGCCTCACTTATACTTAACCACAAGAGCTTCACATAGCACCTCAACTCATTCAAGGGAATCAAGAGGAGTTAGTCCAGAGTCCTTCACGGGGAATTCGGCTACACTTGTGTGTTGTATTAAGTGTGTTGCAATAATTTGCATTAGCTTTCGTATTTAGCGCATTTAGTTCACTAGATTAGCACTTACACCTATTCACCCCCCCTCTAGGTGTTTTTCAATTGGTATCAGAGCTAGTGCTCCTGATACTTAGGCTTAACATCCTAGGAGTGAGATCCATTTGTTTGCTAATCTTGTTTGCATTTGCGTGTTTGCACACATATAATTTACATCCATGGACTTCATGACCCCACCTATGTATGACCCTTCCAACATTCTTGTTTGGAAGACTAGGATGTCCATTTACCTTCAAACCCTAGGTTATAAGGTTTACCTTGCCATTACCAAGGAATCCTTCCTTAGTGATAGCAATCATATAGGGGCCAATGCACAAGCCCTTGAGGCCATTAGAAGCACATTGCCTAAAGATTATCTTATGCGTGTTTCTAATCTTGATTCCGCTTTTGCAGTGTGGAACAAGTTGACAACAATCACCACCTCCAAGCTTCAAACGCCTATCCAACAAGAAGAGGAATCTAGTGGAGAGTCCGACTCACAATGCTTGATGATCCAAGGGAATGACTCCCTTGAGGTACATTCGGAACCCCACTTAGATAATGATGATTGTGTTAGTTCTTCAAATGATTATGTTGATCCCCATGCTTTGAATGAAGAACTATCTATTGTGTGTGAAAAATTAATTGAAAAATATAATTTGTTGAAAAAGAAGACTTTTGCTTTAAATAAAGAAAATGAAAAATTGTCTTCTAAACTTAACAATGTTTTGCAAGAGAAGGTTGAGGTCTATAATGAAAAGGATTCATTGAGATCTCAATTAGATCTTGCACTTAAAGAAAATGAATTTTTAAAGTCTAAAAATGATTGTAATGATTTGTTGAAGAAAAATGAGTTTTTATCCTCAAAATTAGATTTTGTTTTAAATAGTAATGAATCTTTGGAAAGAGAAATAGATTTTATTACAAAAGAATTAGATATTTGTTTAAATAAAATAAATCTTTGAAAAATGATATTTCTTCACATGTTTGCCATGCTAGGGTAGTTCCATCTAAATCACCTATTGCATGCCACACTTCTTCTTTAATTAACAATGATATATCTTTGATTAAGAAGAGTGTAGATTGTTTGGGCTCCACTTTGAGCCAATGTGTTGTTGGGCATACACGTTTGGAAACTTTATTTCGAAAGAAACAAGTTCCATCTATTCATGCACACCCTCCACGGCATACACATGCTCCTCACGGACACCATCACACCATGTATGCTCATGTGTACACTTGTACACATTGTGGACGTAAGGGCCACCTTGCTAAATTTTGCTATGATAGAATACATGTTGATAATTTAGCAAAGAAGTTTGTTTGGGTTAGAGAAGGTACTAACCCCCATGGACCCAAAAGAGTATGGGTACCAAAGACCACCCCTCCTTTATTTGACGTAGGTGTGGGCTCTCACATGACGTGAGAGTAGCGGCACCTTGGAGTAGATGCGTTCCGAGCTTCATGGAAATCAAATGGATGCATCACTTTCAAGGGAAGGTTTGGTGGAGATGACCACCACGTGTTTGGAGAACTAGAGCGGTGCCCTCATTGGTTTTGGTATCGAATCTCTAACTCCTTATGTTTACATGCTTTCCATGTTTATCTTTCATAGCATGTTTTGATGTTTGTTGATTACTTTGAAAATGCCATGTTTATTGGATTAGTGATATACATGTTTAGTTATTTTGAGACACCCATGTTTAATATGGATTATTATTTTGTGTTCTCGTATTTGACTAGCTATCATGTACATCATAAATCTAATAACATGTGGATATTCATAATAATCATGTTTATGTTTATCATATTGATTTTTATCTTATTTTTGATGCTTCATGTTTTGAATATATGTTTAGATGTTAGTTTTCATTAAGACTAGAATTTATACTTGTGCATATAGTGGGCCACAAATAAATCTATATATGTTTGGGCTTGATTGCTTATTTGAACCCATTAGATGTGCTAGTATAGTCTAGTTTTGATGATTCATACATTTTAAATTTGTATTTCTATTTTTGGATTTGTTTTATGATTGTGTGTTTCATTTCATGTACATGTTTGTATTGCCAAACTTTAAGATATACATGGATACCCCTTTGAGTCATTTGCCTTTCATGCAAATCTATATATATGGACTCAATTGTGTTTAGGGATATGTATGTATACTTATTGTGTTGACAATTCATACATATACCTTGAAATGAAATTTGTTTTGGTGAAGATTTAGTTTTTCTTGATTTTGTGTTTAATTGTTTAACTTCATGTATATGTCTATTTTATCCAAACTATTATTATACATATACATCCTTTGAGCCACGTGCCTTCATGCATATATTTTTGTGGACTCTTTGTGTTTGGATATGTATGTATACTTTAGTTTGTATTAGACATACATATGCCTTGAAGATTAAATAGTTTAGATGATTTTTATGATTTATTTTTTCTTGTTTTAAAGGAATATTGAGCTAAATTGTATATTTTCATGATCATGTTCTTCACATTGTATTTATGCACTCATATTTATATTTTGCTCATGTTTTGTTTTCATGAGTCATTTTTATGCCTAATTGAATTAGAGTGTTGATTATCTTGTGGATTTCATGTTTTATGAAAAACTATTTTGTTGTATTTCTTACTTGAAGGATTTCGTACTAGTTTAAAAAATTTTCCATTTAACTAGCTACGGTATTCTTCATTTTGGTAGAGTTTTTCAAACAAAGCTTATTTTTCAAATCTATTTTGAAAACCCCTACCCTTAACGGGAGGTTGGATGGGAGTCCATGCCTTGTATGTTTATATTGAAAATCATTTTAAACTTGTGCATGAGATGGGAGGTAGTTATATGAGTTATACCATGCTTTTATTGTTATGTCAATTGGTATCATTGAACTCTTTCAATTGGTATCAATTTGATCCTTTTGTATACTCATATGTGTTTGTGTATGTATATTCTCAATTGGTATCATCTATTGGTGATTGGTACTCATTCTATTTCATACACATATACTTGTTTTATTTGTGCTATTATATTTCTATATCTTAAGCACAAATTTTGTTTATGCTAAAGCTTGAGTTTCAACTTTGTTTCAATTGATTTAGCTTTCAATTGGTATTCGTAATTCAAACCTTATTTTCCAATTGATTTTTCAATTGATTTTTAAAATAAAAAAAACTATGCGTAGGATTGTTAAAATAAAAGTATCCATAGTTTTTGTTGGTATTTCATATAGGGGGAAAATTTGATTTTCATATTTCAATTGGTATTTAGTTTTCCACTCCCTTTCTTTATGATAGAAAATAGTCATTTCAATTGTTTATTTGGCTTAAAAAGAAAAAAAAATACTATCTTTTGATATCAAGATGTCTTGTGTTTTTAAATTGGTATTTAAAAATTTTGTTTAAGAAAAATTAAAAAAATACAAAAGTTTTGATTTATATTGACTATATGCAAGGAGAGCTTAACATCTCTTCTACATATAGATTCATGATGACTGTATCTTGTATTGAAGAGCTTAACATCTCTTCTTTATGTGGTACACGTGTGTAGGGGGAGCTTCACATCTCCTCTTATGCATTACATAATGTGTGTTATGTGAATTAGGGCTTAACATCCCTCTTTCATGTAATGCATATGTGTAGGGAAGCTAACTTAGCGTCTTCCTCTTCATGAATGTATATAGCATATAACATGTATTGATCTTTATTTACCTTCAATTGGTATCAAGATGCTTCATTGACATATTTTTAATTGATTGTCACCCCTTATTGACCTTGTTTTTGTTTTTAGACAAAATGGGGGAGAACATTGTTTTATTGTTTTGATTGACAAAAGGGGGAGAAAGATTTTTACCCCTCATTATTATTTATTATTTTGATTGTTTACCCCTTTGTTGATGAGTGACAAAAAGGGGGAGAAAGATTTTGGTTTATATATGCATACTTATGTTTTTGCATATATTAAGTTTTATTGGTATCTAGAGCATCTAGTGTTTTTGTTAATGTTTTATTAATTTAATTGGTATCTAGAGCTTCTAGAACATGTTTATGTGTTTTATGCATGTTGATGCATACATGTTTATGTACATTCATTGCATATGTTTTGTTTATTTGTTTATGCATGAGTTAAGGGGGAGCTTCTTTGAAGCTTAACTTTAATCCATGCATATATAACTCCATGAGTTTTGTCATCTTCAAAAGGGGGGAGATTGTTGGCCCAAAGGCCTTCCACCCTAGTTTTGATGATGATTAACTCATGTAGTTATGTTTACTAATATTCTTGTGATTTTAAGTTCCAGATCATTAGCAAGATATTAGTTGGTGATTAGCTTCAACAAAGGTGTTTAGAAGCTTTTTATGGTGATTCTAGGGCCAAAGCTTCAAGATCACACATTGCCTAGCCCATGGATGGAGTTTTGGAGCAAGTCAACTTGAAGATGAAGATCATCAAGAAGACTTAGGTATGCATAGTTTAGCTAGTGTGTTTAGATCCATTTGTAAAGCTTAGTATAGTTGATATGCTCAAGTGCACAAACACACACGTTTTTATGTTTTGGATTTAGTTTTCATGAATAGTTTGATCAAAACAAGTTTACATGGTTTTTATGTATATTAGATGTGTTCAATATACATACATGCTTCATATCTTAAACAAACTTATTTTGATATGTCTATTCATGAGTTTTTAGGAAAATCAGATTTCCTATTGGAAAAATCAAGTTTGATAAAAATATAAGTTTTGGTTTTTGGTAAAAATGTTAAAACACAAAATAGTTCATATTGATTGATATTTGAGCTAAACTTTTTATCACATGTTTATATATCAATTCAAAATGATAAAACTATTTTTGGTTTTTTTTTACAAGACTTAAAAGATTTTCAAAATATTTTTAAACTGTTTTTCTGACCCAGTTTTCTGTTCCAGGCTTCAACCAGTCGACTAAGTCAGTTTATTAGTCGACTTAGGGTGAAGTCGGTCGACCGGGCCGATCGACCGACGTGCACAGATCTGTGCACGTTTGGCAGCACTGGGACGGTCGACCCAGACGGTCGACCGGTCTGAGAGCAGTGCTCTTTGTTTGTTTGGGTCGACCGTGTCGGTCGACCGTGTTTGCCCAACGGCCTCATTTCTGACCGTTGGCGGTCGACCGAGCCGGTCGACCGTTAGCCTGTCAGGCTGCCACATCAGCCGTTAAGGCTAGTTTTCTGATGGGCCTATATAAACCCCATTTCTTTGGGATTTTGGCCAAGATTTTTAGAGCTAAAAATTCCTGACTTCTTCAGTGTTTTAAACAAGTTTTGAAAAGAGTTTTTGTGCTAAAAGGATTTCATCTTTATTGTTTTGGGTTTTTGGAAAATCAAAGAAAACTAGGGTTTGGGAGATTGTATTGATTTTCATTTTCTATCATTTACAAGAGATTTCCCAAGTAGTTTTTCTTTGTTGCTTGTTTTCAAAAACACCTTGTTTTCACACTTGAGCTATCTTCTATCCTAATCTATTTAGGATCTTTATTTTGTGGAAAAGAGAGAAAAAGAGAAGTGTTTGAGGTTAAGCCTCTAAGTTGTAAACCTCCTTTTATTTGTGTATCCCTCTTTGGTAGAGGTTGATCGGAGTGGTGTTTGGATCCCTCTTCGGTAGAGGTGATTGTGATTGTATTGGCTACGAGCCTTATCCCTCTTCGGTAGAGGTGGATTGTGGTTGTATTGCCTCGGTGGCATTGAGAGAGGAGTTCGGTACTCCTATAGTGGATTGGAAATCCTACACGGTGGTGTAGGCGGGGATGTAGAGCTAGGGGCTCGAACCTCGAAACATATCTTGGCCTTTGCGTTTGATCCACTTGTCTCTCAACTCTCTCTCTCTCTCTCTCTTTATATTGTGCAAAGCATCATTCATAACATCATATCATATTTAATTGTGTTGAGCATAATTCTTATTGCCATATCATATCTATTTGCTTGTGTTGCCTTACATCTTTTATATTGTTCATCCTTATATGCTTGGCTTGCTTGTGTGTGTGCCTCACTTATACTTAACCACAAGAGCTTCACATAGCACCTCAACCCATTCAAGGGGAATCAAGAGGAGTTAGTCCAGAGCCCTTCACGGGGAATTCAGCTACACTTGTGTGTTGTATTAAGTGTGTTGCAATAATTTGCATTAGCTTCCGCATTTAGCGCATTTAGTTCACTAGATTAGCACTTACACCTATTCACCCCCCCTCTAGGTGTTTTTCACTTAGCATTACATGAGCCCAAAGGGATAGCCTCGCCTGAGAGGCTAGTATCACCCGACTTCGCCTTGAAGCCACTCAAAGCCTCGCCAGGAAGCTAACTTGCAACTTCGCCACAGAGGACTTCCAGCTCCGCCAAAGGGTTTCTTTCGGACTTCGCCAGAAGCTGTCTCCAGCTCCGCTACGAGCTCAATGCAGGCAGCTCCGCTATTGGTCTGCCATGGTCAACCTTTGACCAATCAAATCTCCAGATGAGATCGGATCCAATCAGATCAAATCCAATTAAGATCAAATCAGAGATCAAATTTGGCAGTTGATTGCCACAATCTCTTGAATCTCTTAAAACGAGTAAGAGGATCAGGAGAGATCTTTTAACAATATGGAAAGGATCAAGAAGATCAACCGACCTGCCAATTCTAGCTTCGCAGAAGCTGATCTTAGCCTCGCAGCAAGGCTACTTCCAAATTTAAACAAATTTGATTCAATCTGTTTCCATATCTTCAAGGGACGATTATACCCTTGCTCTCCCTATAAATAGCCATCAGGGGTACAAGGAGAGGGCGGAAAGGGCCTCCAAAAGCAGAAGACCACTCACATGCGCAAGGACTTCTTCGAAGAGCTTTTCTGAGGCGATACGCAGGAGAGAAGACTCCACAAGCAGAGGCTTCTTCACAACGCACCGTGCGCTCTCGAATTCAAAGATCTTTTAGAGAATTGCTTTCTCTATCCAGGGTATTGATACCCTAACATCGTCCTTCTTCTCAAGGAATCTCCGGAACCAGGAGAGAAGGAATTCCTAATTGAAGGCGATTTTGAGAAGCAGCAAGAGGGTTCTACCAACCTTCTGTTCTCTGATTCCCCGAACCAGGCGAGAAGGGAATCTCATCGCTCGCATCGTTAAAGGGACAAAGTGGTCGCGCGCTGACCAGACTCCTATCGGCACATTTCTCCAGAATCTCTGAGGAGATCTACTTGTAATCTTTTTAAGAATACTTGTAATTTAGCTCCTCAACCCCTTTTATTGTAAGTTTTCCCCTTTGCAAATATAATGGAAGACACTTGGCTTTTTTGGGCCTTACATTATTGTCACCACAACATTTTTCTTCTCCTTTGCTCCATCCAAATCCTAAGTTATAACCCTTTATTTATACAATTCTACAATATGACTCCTATTTGGATTATGAGATGATCTTGGTTATTGGATACTTGGAATCTTGATCAATCCTATTAGAAATTGATCTCCTTGATCTAGAAGGATTCTAGATCCTTTAATCTTTAGAAACAAACTTTCTTTGAATCGAATCTGAATCTTATTCCAACTCCTCCAGAAGAGGAAACTCGCGGGCACCTGAAATGAAAACTATGCATACAGAATCGCCCTGATTAGTCGACTAATACTTTAGCCTAGTCGACTAATCCCTTTCATTAGTCGACTAATAAAATTTATCAGTCGACTACTGTATTTTATCTTCTTTCTGTATCTTTCTCTGTAACTGTCCTACTTGACTAGTACTTATGCTTAGTCGACTAACTTTTCTTGATCTGCTTCATTTCTTCTCTCCAAACAATCATCTTCTTCTTCAACTTATTTGGATCTTCTTGGACCATCATCTCCTCTTGAAAATAAGACAAAATCCTAACAGTTCGATCGGAGTAAGCGGTTAAGGTCGGTGGATGGGAGGCTCACGGTGTCCGTGGATGAGAAAATAAAGGGAGCTATGTGGGTTCGACTGTGCCCAAGAAGAGGAAGAAGAAAGAGAGAGTGCGTGGGTGGATGAGTGTGGAGTTTTCAACGTAAAATATTAAAATTTTGTGCAAAATATGGTTAGATAAGGGTAAAATTGTTTAAAAAATACACGTGACAAACACATGCCACTTCTCAAGCGGTCAGTTGAGGGCAAAGTTTTTTTTTTTTGAGATTTTTGAAGACTTTATGGGGCTATTTTGATATTTCTTGAGTTCAAATAATTTTGTAAGAAAACCCTAAAGTTTAATAGTAAATTTAGAAAATAAGCCTTATTTTTTTTAGAGAAAATTTGTAAGCTTACATCACAAGAAAAAAAGACTAAAACTGAGATAAAGCTTCTCCAAACCAAAAAGAAAGATGTAAATATTGGAGCAAAAGTACCCACATCTCATATTGGCGCAAAGTAGCCTACATTTATTTTTCTTTTTCCCCAAATGAGAAAACAACCATGCTCAATGCACCAAACCTTGAATAAGAGGTAGGCTCCATTCTAACACACCTCGTCACAATATACACTGATAATTTGGAGAAGAAGAAGTTTCAGTATATATATTCATAAAGCAATTACATCAATATATATAGATACAAGAGAAAGTAGATAGATAAGAAAACGAGTAGTAAGATACGATAAGATTAGGGTATTTAAAAATAAGAGTATTTAACAATAGAATAAAAATATATAAAGATAAGATTATCTAATAATAGGACAAAGATATCTAAAGATAAGAGTATCTAACCCCTTTTAAACTCACGGTGGATCAAACATCGAGAATTTGAACAAAATCTCGCGAAACTTTTGAGAGATTTTTGATAAGATGGTCGATGAAGTAGATTATGGTCGAGGGTGGCGATGCGAGATTCAGATGTCCGAGAGGACGACGAGCTCCATAAGGCTAGATCCAGAAGGATCAGGCATCGCGATATCCAGAAGAATCAGGCGAGAAAACGAGATCCGTATGGATCAGACAGAGCGAGATCCGATGGATCAGACATCAGATGAGAGGGCGAGATTCAAATGGATTCCGGATCAGACAGGGCGAGATCCAGATGGATCTGGCAGGGCGAGATCCAAATGGATTAAGCGAAAGAAGATTTTGTGAGCTCCTTGAACTCGACTGACGACGTGTTGAAGGACGGTCCACTATCTGAATATAAAGAAAAGCTCAAGAGGGATAAAATAGAGCCTAAGATGGCTAAATTGATGAGAAAGCCCAAGAAGGCTAAAATAGAGCTCAAGAGGGCTAAAATAAGGCTCAGGTCAGATTCTGCAACGTTGAAGTAACACAGGTGATAGTGGAGCCGACATCAGTGGATGCGAGAGGATCAGCGAGGGCTCGGTCTTAGCTGAGGCAGAGGAGAATGCGCGAAAACGACGAGAAAAGATTTGATGTTGTATGAGGCGAAAGTGGCTCAGCGCTAGACGCACACTATGTGAGAGCGGCCTAGCGTAGACTTGAGAACACCGAGAGAACTTTGATTAACAGAAAAAAAATTTGAGAGGCTGTGCAACCATGATAATTTGAAAAAGAAGAAGTTTCAATATATATATATATATATATATATATATATATATATATATATATATATATATATATATATATATATATATATATATATTCATAAAGCAATTGTATTACTATATATAGATATAAGAGATAGCAGATAGATTGATAAGAAAACAAGTAGTAAGATAAGATAAGATAAGGGTATCTAAAGATAAGGGTATGTAACAATAGGATAAAGATATCTAAAGATAAGGATATTTAAAGATAAGATAAATATATCTAAAGATAAGAGTATCTAATATACACCAAATTTTTTTTTATTTTGGTCAGATATTTTTAGAGAAAAAGAGATTTTCTTATGACTAATATATCACCACTGTCAGTGAAAAACCTACTGATCAATCAGGAGGAGAAAGAGAGGGAAGAGGGAAAGAAAGGAGGAGGAAAAAGGATGAGGAGTTGAAAGAGGAAGAAGAAAGAGGGTGAAGAAGGACAGACAGACGGATAAAATTTCAATATGAGTCAGAGGAGAACACCTCTCTTCTGTCGGTTTTAATTAGAAATAAAGTAAACCACCTGGCCGTAATGAAATAACAAAAAATGACTTAAAACGTAATTCTACCCTCAATGGTGATTGGGCGGGACCTGTCCACCCTAATTCATTTATAGAAAATATATTCACCAACAAAATAGTCACAAAATTTTCTTTCGTTTTCTGGACGAAACATAAGAAATAATATTAAAAAATACAGAGATTTTTTTAAAAAAGGGAAAAAAACAAACAAAATAAACAAAATTAAATAACTTGGAAGGCCCAAACTCCACGGAGTTCAGCCCATAAAACTAAAGGCCCATCAACACGCATATTTACACTGTAGAGAAATCCCCACCGTCGCAGGGGAACTCCGGTCAGTTTTCATCCCGAAACTTAGGGTTTCGATCAGTGAGAAATATAAATAAATAAATAAATAAAAGAGAGAGGAGAAAATAACAGAAATTTAAACTTAATCAAAAGCGAACAAGAATGAAGTTTCACCCGCCAAGCTTCTCCAAAGCTCCAATTAAGTTCAGAATGTAAGTTCTCTTCAAAACCCGTCTCCACCCCCCGCCCCTAATTTCTCTGTTGAAAGTTTTTCTAATGAATTCTGTGAAAAACTTTCTGTTGTTTGGGTTCACTACGGGTAGAAATTATAAGTTTGTGCTTCTGGGATTTTTGAATTATTGGGATTTCGTCGATTTAGATGATTTCTTAAGTGCCCATCTTTCTTTTTCGTGTATTTAGTGAATATTTTATCTTTGGGCATTTGGTTTTTGCGATTGATGGGTATTTTGCCCAATTCAAGTCATTTGCTTGGACTTTGTTCCCTTTTATTCATGGCTTTACGTAAACAAGCTATTGTTTTTGGTCATCTGAATCTTGCTTTTTTCTATCTTTTCTTCTTATTTATGTAATGTTTGTTGGCTCCATTGGTTGATTTGTTATTGTTTTGGCTATTGCAATTCTTATATGTATATTTAGCACCTTCCCTTTCTTTTGCACAATTGTATTGATTCTGCTGCTATCTTGTTTACTTACAAGTTTCTGTTCTTCTATTTGAATATGCTAGAAAATGATTTTAAAATGAGATTTTATGGTGCTTATAATGCTCAATGCAGGCCAACTACTGACAATCTTGTTCCTATTCGTTTGGATATTGAAGTTGACGGGCAACGGTTCAAAGATGCTTTCACTTGGAATCCTAGTGGTACTATTCATTTTCTGTATAGGATGGTTTGAACACTTCATCCATGTTTGTAGGTTCAACTTAATCCAATTATGGTTTACTTTTAAAGTATAAAATCTTCTATACTGTTTTATTTAGGTACATTAGATGATTTGATATGTAATATAGACTTGTACCTGTGCGCTTAACTTTTGGTTAAAGGCTCCTTGGTAGTATAAAAGAGATTTTAAATTTTTTAGCATGTCATCATCATTTTTTTTTGGGGTGGTGCCTAGGGGCGGCCATATTTACTAGTTCAAATATCAGCTAGAATCCTTGTGAACGTTCTCCTATCTTTATGATTTTAAGTTTCACTCATGTAAATTAAAAGGTCTATTTAGAAATTTTAAACTATACAAGAAAGACCAATTTGCAACTAATAATTTCAGTTTATTAACCATCTAGAAACAAAATCTCTAACGATGCCTAATATTTGTCTTCCTATCTAAATATTGATTACATAACCATCTTTTAACTTTGATATTTTCTTTATCCAATTACAAACTCTAGATGGATTCACTTAGGTGATTTATTATTTTCTTTGATGAGCTATTCCTTTGATCTTTGAGAGTCTATCAGTGACACGGATATGCCTATCTAGTATAAAAGAGATTTTAAATTTTTTTAGCATGTCATCATCATTTTATTTTGGGTGTTGCCTGCGGGCGACCATATTCACTAGTTCAAACATCAGCTAGAATCCTTGTGAACATTCTGCTATCTTTATGATTTTAAGTTTCACTCATGTAAATTAAAAGGTCTATTTAGAAATTTTAAACTATATAAGAAAGACCAATTTGCAGCTAATAATTTCAGTTAATTAACCGTCTAAAAACAAAATATCTAACTTCCTATCTAAATATTGATCGCATAACCTTCTTGTAACTTGATATTTCCTTTATCCAATTACAAACTCTAGATGGAAACACTTGGTGATTTATTATTTTCTTTGATGAGCTATTCCTTTGATCTTTGAGAGTCTATCAGTGACACAGATATGCCTGTCTAGCATGGTAAATTTCCAAATTTCAGATGTAGACATTGGTGATTGGTGTCTATATGGAAATGAATGCATGAATATTTATATCATATGTCAGCAAACTGTTCCATATGGCAAAGATCTGTGCTAGATACATGTATCACACTGGGATATAGATACGTGTTTCATGAAATCACAGGCTTTATGTTACTAATTAAGGGAATTGAACAATATTTATATCATATATTGTAATTCTTCCGTTAAGTAGAATAGATATTTTGTCTTTAGCACAAGTTCTTTTCAAACTAGATCTATCTTTCAGTACAATTTTATCATACTGAAACCAAATTAGATTTCATTGCATCTTATAATTCAATTTCCAGGCAAGTGGACCTTTATAGTAATGGACATGATAACTTCAATTTACCTAATACATGTAACATTACATTCAGAGTTCAGAAAACACGTGCTTGAGCTCCAATATTCTTACGATCCCTCTACTATAATCAGGAGACTCCTGGTGACGTGGTTCACCTATTTATTAGATAGGCAAAGATACCTCACTGGTCCTACAGTTTAAGGAAGTTCATGCAAGAAGGAGCAAACCTCAAACCTCTGAGGGTAGGAAACAAGTTCATGTGAAGAGGGGAGATGCAAAGATAAAATTTTCCTTGGGGAATTGCATTTATCTCTTCAACATCATATAAGCCAAAAAAGCAGATTAAATTACATGCTTGTTTCACACTTCTACTACAGTAGAATCTGCAAATTGAAACTGCTGTGCACAAGTTTGTAGGAATATATTCCTCTTAAGCAGATGCCTGCAAACCTTGACTGATCTCTGAGCACGCTTCTATCTTGTTTGTACCTCTGTAACTTTACATGCTGTGTTGTGATGAAATCATGAAAATACAGCAGAGCATTAGGTTCTTTAAGATGAACTAGTGTTGGGAATCAGCTGTTGAAAAAGCGGCCCACTCTAAAGTATATTTCAGTGGTAGTGCTCTAATCAAACTACTTGTTTCTTGAAGATGTAGAACCTTCTCACATTTTTCTTACTAGTTCTCTCTTTAGCATTGACAACCTTTTTGTAGACACATTTCATATTTAATGTTTGCATCAAGTTTTGCTAATTCCATAAGGAAAATACCTCTAATCGGCTGATCGCTACTAATGGTTGTATGTATTTGTGACTGAAGATCCGGATTCCGAAGTGGTCAACTTTTCAAGGAGAACGGTGAAGGATCTGAAGCTGCCTCCAGCTTTTATGACACAGATTACCCAATCTATTCAGGTGACTGGTTATGAGACTGTAGTTTTTTTTGCCTGTATAAGAACTTCATAGGTGCATTGGACTTAAAACTCTTCAACATTATATAATGTTTTGCATTATATTCAGACTACTATTGTTTGTGTTGATACATTAGAGTCATATCTTGCACTCAGAATTGACATGTTTGCTGCTGTTTCTTGTTATGTTCATTTCTAAATTCCTAATGGAACTTGGCAATTATTTGTTTTGTCTTCTGTCAACTGATTATTCACTTATTTAATTTTGTTTCAGATCAGATGAAGTTGTCTTCTAATATTGCAACTTTGCCAAGTTGCATGCACTAAGAAAGTCTTAATCAGATTTTTAGATATTAATTTGCTAGATGTGCTAATTGGTTGCTTCTTTTCTGGTTCGCAGTCACAACTTGCTGAATTTCGGTCCTTTGAGGGGCAAGATATGCAAGCCATAGAGAAGATTGTGCCCCTGAAGGTCCACTAACTTGCTAAATATTTATTTACATGCTTATAATTTTACAAGCTGTTCATTTCATAAAAATAGGAAAGCTGGGCATGCCTATTTATGGTGACAAAATTTTGCATATCTGCAGCTTGACATTCGAGTAAATAATACTGTAATAAGAGATCAGTTCTTGTGGGTAAGTTTGTTTTCAAATTTGCCTATTAGGAAATAACAATGTGTTTCTGAAATTCTATGCTTGCATCTATCCTTGAGCTTTAAGTTGGTTATTTCTTTTTGGGCACATATCTAGTAAATCCTTGTCATTACTTTAGGACATAAGCAATTTTGAGAACGACCCTGAAGAGTTTGCAAGAACATTGTGCAAAGATTTGAACATTGAAGATCCAGAAGCTGCGGTAAGCAATTATAATATATTATAGGTGATGTTTAATTGTTTATATTGTGGTTGGATTTGTCACCTTTCTCATTTTCAATTACTTATTCTTTATGTTAAAGTTGTGTTTGTCTATCTTAACATAAATGATACTGTTGGAAAATGAAAAATTTCATGTGAATTTTAAGCTGAATTGAGACATGATCCGTTGATAGAATCACACGGATAATGGTTGGAGTGTGTTCTCCTTCCATTGAGGATGAAGGTGGTATGTTCACTTGTTCAATTCCTTTTCCGAATGAATGAGATATTCAAGTTGGAAGTTAATCTAATGCAATAAGCTAAAGGGGACTAAAAAAAAGCTAAAATCATTTTTCCCACATTGAATACAGTGTGAAAAGTAGAGGTGTTTAAATATAAAAGATGAGAATAAAGGGTGTGCCCTTTGGGTACTCGGAGTTTTCGCGCTCGTTTAGTGGGAGATCATGCCCGCGTGCGCCCCGCCGCTGGCCCCGCTTCGGCATTGGTACTGGTGCGTGGGTGCAGGTGGGATGCAAGCCTTGGATGCGGATCCGCCCACTACTGAAAGAAGCGGGCTCGGGTCATTGGGTGTGGGTTATTACGGTATTACCAGTACCCGACCCAGTGCGTGGTTGGAACGGTTCGCAGAACTGTTGCAACAGTTCAGACAAAACAGTTGCCAATGGTTCAGATAAGAACCGTCACAACCGCTTCCGCTACTTCCAACGGACTTCCTTGGAGCGCTATAAATGTCGCTCCTCTCAGTCTTTTTAAACACACAAAAACAGAGAAATCTCTTCTTTTTTCCTCTGAAAAACAACAGCGACAGTTATTCTGTGGGTTGTTAAGTCAGAGTAGAAATTATTCTGTCCTCTCCTTTTCCTTACAGTGAATATTCCTCCATATTAAGGCAATATTCTCTTTAAAATTTGTCTTCTTCCAAGTTTTGAAATTCTAATTTGTGAATGTACTGATTAACTAAGCTTCGACTGTACGGTGATTTGGTAGTGCTATTTAAATACCGTGAATAAGTGTTATATTTTGGGAGAGCAGCGTCCAGTGACCCTTAGCACCGTAGGCTAGCGAGGGACATAATTGTCTTAAGGAGATTCACTATATGCGTACCTCACTCCATATACAGTATTATTGAACTAACGTTCTTTTTACAGGGGTAATGCTGGAATATTTATTCATTTAACTATTACTGTGAATATATTTAATTATATATTGAGACTGACTAATTGTAGTCTAATTGTTGTTTAACTAAGGTAGAGAATTGAAAGGTAGTTATGTAATTTAAGAACATTCTATTGAACGAAAAATCTCCCACCTGATATTTACCGACCTGACCAATTAGATCGGTGAAATTGATTAGTTGTCAGATATAACATTCTTAAGACAATTACATATATTGAAGTTACTAACTTTTACTTAGGCTAAATGCAGAAGATGTCTGAAACTAATCAAGATAGTTCCAGCAAGGCATTAAATATGCAAATTCAGACAGTGGTGTCTATTACACTTCCTAACCCAAAGCCTGAGAAGCCAAAAAATTTGATGGCATAGAATTCAAGAGGTGGCAACAGAAGATGCTCTTCGACCTGACCACTCTGCATCTGGCCAAATTCCTGCAAGAAGATCCACCGGAACCCGGAACTGATCGGGATTATGTCATTGCTGTTGATGCATGGACACAAGGTGACTTCCTTTACTGAAATTATATTTTAAATGGACTGGATGACTCTCTTTATAATGTCTGTAGTTCTATCCCAGTAACAAAGAAGTTATGGGCAAGCCTCGACAAAAAGTACAAGATCGAGGATGCTGATACTAAGAAGTTCGTCGTTGGACAATTTCTGGAGTACAAGATGATGGATAGCAAGACTGTGATCAGTCAGGTGCAAGAGTTCCAACTTATCTTGCGCGAAATAGAGGTTGAAGGTATGATACTACCTAGAAATTTTTCGAGTTTCTATCGTGGTGAAACTCCCACCGACGTGAAAAGACTTCAAGAACTACTTAAAGTACAAGCGCAAGGAGTTGAAATTGAAAAAATCTCATTGTGAGGCTTAGAATTGAGGAGGACAACTGAAAATCTGAGAAGAGGAGTAACAAGAACTCCTATGAAGTAAAAGCCAATGTGATCGAACACTGAAAGGAGAAAGCGTTTACTTTCAAAGGCTTGAAGCAGAAGAACACCGCCCCAGGGTACAAAGGTAAGGACCAAGAAGGGAAGAACAAGCGCTTCAAAAGGAACTAGCTACATCTGCAATAAAGAGAAATATAAGGCAAATGAATGTCACAGTCGTTCTAAAAAGAACAAGAAGTTCAAGCCATAAACAAACCTGATTGACCATGTATTGCTAAGCCTGTCAGCTCTGGTGTCAAAAGTGAATCTGACAATCAACAACAAAAATTGGTGGGTGACACAGGGACTATCCTGCAGTCACATCTGCTCTGAGAAAATTTTATTCGCTGAATATTAAAAACTGAAGCATGATGAGCAATTGTTCATGAGTAACTCAGCCGCCTCCAAGGTTGAAGGAAAAGGAAAGATCATACTAAAGTGGACATCTGGGAAGGAACTCACTCTGAATGATATGCTACATGTTCTAGATATCCGCAAGAACCTGATCTCCGGTTCAATCCTTAGTAAGAAATGTTTTAGAATGGTTTTCGAATTTGATAAATTTGTACTTACTAAGGGTTAAGGGTTATTTTGTTGATAGCCTTTTTAAGGCCAATGTTGTAATTGTGGACAAAAAGTTCGTGTATCTGCATCCGAAACTCATAAATAAAGAAAAATCTTCTGTTTATTTGCGTGAGTCTCTTATTTTATGACATGCTAGATTAGGGCATGTAAATTATAAGTCTTTGTAGAACTTGTCTAATTTAGAATATATTCTTAAACTCAACTTGGAAGAAATTCGCAAGTGTAAGATATGTGTTGAAGCCAAGTTCACGAAAAACTCATTTCACTCAATTGATCGAAATACAGAATCTTTAGGGTTAATATATAACAATTTATGTGACTTGAAGTTTGCGCTAATAAGAGGAGGGAAAAAGTATTTTATTACTTTTATCAATGACTGTACAAGATAATTTTATATGTATCTTCTAGATAGTAAGGATGAAAAAATGAGTGTGTTTATAATATATAAAGCCGATGTTGAGAATCAACTCAAAAAAAATATTAAGATTTTAAAATCTGATCGAGACGGAGAATATGAATCAAATGAATTCAATCAGTTATGCACTAAATTTGGTATAATCTATCAAACTATAGCACCATATACTTCTCAGTAAAATAAGATTGCTAAACGAAAGAAAAGAACTTTAAAGGAGATGGTTAATTCTATGCTCGTAAGTCTGGAGCACCACAAATTTGTGGAGGGAAGCTCTGTTAACTGCAAATTATATTCAAAATAGAGCACCCCACAAGAAACTTGATCTTATACCTTTTAAGCTTTGACATGGCAGGCCACCTTCCTACCATTACATCAAAATATGGGGGTTGTCACGCCCCGCTTCCCAAAATACGCTGGAGCGGAGACGCGACACGAGTCGGCGACGCATATACGCAAGGAAAATACCTTACGTATACGCGTTAAGCCTAAAGTAAGCTGAACAAGCTATAAATCTAAACCATAATAATCAAGGATCACTGCAATAATACATATAAAGACTACACATGATCTGGAATGAAATAAGGAACAGAATAGAAGCCAAGGGTGATATACAGGAATCAAAGAATAATAGCAGAAATAAAGAAAAGAAAGAATACCAGAATCAAAAGAGAGAGTCCGGTTCCTCGCAAGTCGTACAGTCTCATCGTACATCTGCACAATAGAACAAGCATCCAATATCTGGACGTGCAAATCCAGGGTCGTCAGAAAGCGACCATGGTGAGTGTGTGTGTAAATGGGAAAAGCTCGTGCAGAAGAACAATGTGCATAAATAATAGAAAGAACAACTGCAGATATAACAGACTGAATAACAATATAAATGACTGCACTGTAATATAACTGATAATCAACATGAATAAAGATAAAAGACAACTGTCACAATAGTAAACAAGCAACTGGTGGCAAAATATGTAACCTATCACATGTCACTAGGCTGGTATCCAAGTCTGGTCATAAATCTGGTCCTGATTACAATTATGTGTCTAACATAGTGATATATAAATATACAACCAGGTGATACGGTCAGTCAAATACATCAACATTTTATTATTAATTATGTCAGCGAACACCAATTGTCACATGTAATAGACGCATCCCATACTACGCCTACCACATATGCCAATCGATGTCCTCAGTTATTGAAACTGATCGGTTGGAGACATTGTCCATGCTTTAGGTGGGTCCCGTGCATACCCGGGACCACGGCCCAGACTCCTGGCGCTGAACCAGGACCTACCGCAAGGTAGTCAGGAACATGTAAACAGGAACAGGTACATGTATAACATGTATAACAGGAAACATGACGGGGTGCCAGTCACCCCACGGGAACCCTGCAGTGGAACCCTCTTTCGGCTGCGCAACCTAAATCTTAGGTCCACCCAAAATACGGACGCTGTCTCCTCCATCAATCTCTCCAATCCCAGTGTAAGTTTGTTTAATATCATGTTTTAGTTTATCAAGATTACTTAATATGCATGTTACTTAAATCACTGGGATAACTCGGTGGTAGTCACGGTAACAATATCAACATGTAATCAGGATACCGGTATAACATGAATATATAATATCAAGGAACAGGATACCGGTAATACAGGAATATATAACAAGTATAACATGAAAGCGTTGTTACCGTGTAACAATATTTTCCCAGCAATTAAGTAACATGGACAAGATAGTTATCAGGTAGATACCAAGTATAATCAGTCAGGTTTCACAGGTAAAACAAGATTATCCAAGATGAGTAACAACCTACTGTCAAGAATAGAATAATCCAGCAAAGTATGGAATCAACTCATGTCCTCAAAGTCGTCAATAAATGATCTCACCAACTGATAAAGTAATGACTGCTATCTAATAACTCAGAAGTACAACATTACTGATATCAAATAGATCACTAACACAATAACTAAATCTCTCAAAGTAATCAATGTCTAACATCATAACAAGTCCATATCAACATCTGAATGAATCATCATCAAGTCATCACTAATAAATGAATATCAAGTCTGGAAAGTACTCTACTTGAATATATCATCTCATCTTAATGCAGATCGGGCTTTATCATAAAATATGTAAATCCAATAACCTATAACTCAAGTTCAATCCAACTCACAGTCCAACTCTGAAATAGTCCATGTACTCATCCAATCGTCATAATCTTTTAGTAAAGTAAGATCACATCCAACATATCCTCGATCAGCTACTCTATAGAATAGCTACTACTGATACTTAACATCAACGACATATCATCTAATGAATCTCAAATGCCAACAACGTCAATCTCATCTCAAAACAAGTCAAGTTCCAATATAAGAAATATAGATTCTGGATAACCTCTAACTCAAGATCGATCTAGAGCACAACTCAACTACTTCAGTTATACCTGTTATGTCCTCAAATACTCAACTAATAAAGTCATGTCTAACTACTGATCGTCATTCAATTAAAATAACATAAGTCCCAGATCAATCCATAGTCATTACAATCCACTCATGATTCCAATAGTTCCATGATCATCAAGTTCCATCACACATCTAGTAATCTGATTCAATAATTGTTGTTCCAACATATGACAATATCCAGTACTAATCCTCTCACTCAAACATATAACTCTGAATTCCCAATCCTCAGGAGTTCACATTTCTATTAAGGTCAAACATTAGTTTCCAATACTTGGCAACATAACATATACATGCATCTAAGTTCTATTAGATCAAGTCATTACCACCAATGTCTATCTCTTGAAATCATATACATCTATCAATAACCAATACATAATCCATGGGTGAAGTCCACAATCCATCAAGAAACCATACACAGCTGACAGACAGGTATTAGTCGACTAGGGCTATATACAAGTCGACTAGAGGAAGGTATAGTCGACTAATCAAGTGGGCCAAGTCGACTATACCAAGGCCAAGTCGACTACACAGGAATGGATAGTCGACTACACAGGGATACAGAGAGCTACACAGCTACAGGTCAACTTATTAGTCGACTAGGGCTAAGGGGGGTAGTCGACTACTCCAACTGCTAGTCGACTATTAAATATGCCAAGTCGACCAGCAGAGAGATACAGAGAGTCACATATATTCTGGAAGCTATACTAGTCGACTAGGGTCTGGGGTTAGTCGACTAACAAGGGTGTTAGTCGACTATAAACATGGGTAAGTCGACTAATCTGCCTCTGCTTGGGCACTAAAAAATCTGAGATACACCACTCTTCTTCCCATCTACTCTCCAATACTATCATACTCTCCAACATACATGACCACACTAATAATCTAAGCATTCATATGGTAAACAATGGATTCCAACATCATAGATACACAAATATGTATGTCATATCTCTAGGCATTCATCATGTAAAAATCATGGGGATGACGATCCGCATCCATACTTATAGATCTCCACATAAAATCATATAACACGACAAACGATACATCACATATACAACACATATATGATCACTTAATGAATAAAGAGAGAAGGAGAGTGAAACACTCACATCGGGGGTCGCTCGCCGTCGGACGATGCCGTGTTGCTGTCCTTGTTGGCTGTCGATGCCGCGTGTCGCCGGAGAGGGGACGGCCTGGACAGGTCTCGCAGGGGAGGAAGAGACCGGCCTGCTGTGGTACTGTTGGCTATCGGCTCGGCCTGGAGGAGATCCGGCTGCTGGTGGATCTGCTGGAGGGAGATGGGCATGGCTGGATCTGGTGGTGGTGGCCGGCCTGCTGAGGTGCTGTTGCGGCAGGGAGGATCCGGCCTGGTGTTGGAGATGCCGAGTGCGCCAAGGAGCAGGGGAAGGCGCTGGCTGCAGGCTGGTAGCGGATCTGGATGGTGCTGCTGGTGGTTGTCCTGGACCTTTGCTCGCTGCCCTGCTGGTGCCTGGGGCTGGTGGAGGCTCACGGCAACAATGGGGAAAATAGGGGCTGGTTCTGGTTGCTGATACGCCACCAGAGGAGAGGCAAGGGCGTTGGCTTGAGATGGGAGTGGAGGCGGCCAGGAGATGGGAGCTGTACTCGGCCTGGAGATGGATCTGTTGTCTCAGATGAAGAGAGGGAGAAGGGAGGTGCGGCAGCAGATATGTGAAGGAGGAGATTAATTAGGTTAAGATCTAGGTTTAGGTTAACAATAGGTTTATATATAGGAGTATTGGGTTATTGGGTTTGCGGATAGCGGTCTAGGCAACGGGTTAGGATCCGGCTAGGTAATGAGTGTTGGGTTTGATCCAAATGGGTTGAGATCCAATAGATGAGTGGATATGCTAATGGGTAGGATTAGGAACGGGTCATGGGCCATGGAATCCAAACGGGTAATGGGTAATCAAGGTAAAGAGTAAAGAACCCAGATGGGTGAATGGAAAATAGGGTGAGAGCTAAACAAGGAGAACACCACAACCATGATTAGTACTAACATTAATACTAATATCAAAATAATATAATATTAACACTAGTAATGGTAATGATAAAATAATAAATAATACCAATACCATTAACAACTAGCAATACTTAATTACAATAATAATAGAAACACTAATAATAATTACTGAGCACTAACAATAGAAATAATAATACACTAATAGAAATAATAGTAAATAATAATGGAAGAATAATTTGCCATTTACTATCTGAAAATCATTTGCATACTCAACCATAATAATCACAGGAAAAATAGATTAACTTGATTAAATAAAATAATCAGTAAATCAAAATAAATACTTTAGGAAAATAAAAATACAGTAGTTTAGATTAGGATATTACAGGGGTGCCTCGCAAAGGTATTGGCACCACTACCTAAAGAGACTAAGTTGGAAGAAAAGACAATAGATTGTGTTTTCATAGACTATATGCCTTGAATAACAGTGCCTATAGATTTCTAGTAGACAAATAAAAAATAACTGATATTCATGTAAATGTGATTATCGAATCCAGAGATACTGTGTTCTTTAAAGATATCTTTTCATACAAAGTTACAACGGGAAGAAAAAAAGACTTATGAAAAAAGAACACATGAACAGTGTTCAGAGACAAAGAACCTAATGAACCAAGAGTTAATGCGGATGTTGAACCAAGAAGAAGTCAAAGATCAAAAATCTCAAATCCTTCAGTTCAAACTTTATAGCATATGCGATTGAAAGCGAGCTTCAAACATTTAAAGAGGTTATGTCTACCCTAAAAGCACAAACATGAAAAGAAGCTATAAATAACGAAATAGAGCATCCTAAGCAACCATTCTTGAGAATTAGCAAACTTGCCTCCTGACAGTAAACCAGTCGGGAGAGTGAATTTTCAAAAGAAAATTAAGACTTGATGGATCTATCGATAAATACAAGGCTAGGTTAGCATTCAAGGTTATCGACAAAAAAGACTTGACTATTTCAATACTTATTCACCAGTAACAAGAATAACATTCATTCGGATATTAATTGTGATTGCAGTATTACACAATTTAGATATTCATCAAATGGAAGTCAAGACTGCATTTTTAAATGGTGAATTAAATGAAAAAAATATATATAAGCAACTTGAAAGATTTATACTCAAGAGCCAATAACACAAAGTGTGTAAATTGGTCAAATTCTTATACGGTTTAAAATAGGCTCCAAATAATGGCATGAGAAATTTGATAATGTCATGATCAAAGATGGATTCACCATCAATGAATGCGATAATTGTGTTTACACTAAAATAGTTGAAAATACATGTATCATTGTTTGTTTTTACGTAGACGACATGTTAATACTTGAGACTAATATTGAAGTTATTAAGTCTACAAAACGTATGTTATCCAACAATTTTGACATAAAAGATCTGAGGGTTGCTGATGTAATTTTAGGAATTAAAATTATAAGAACACCAAATGAAATCAGTCTATCTCAATCTCATTACGTGAATAAGATGACAGATTTAAGGAACATGGGATAAAGAGAATACAAATTTTCTCCCACACATCCACTTTCGCAAGAATACAGGAACTAAAACACGACAGTTGGAGTATTCTCAAATCATCGAAAATCTAATGTATTTAATGAATTGCACTAAATCTGATATTGCTTACGTTGTAAGCAAATTAAGCGGATATACTAGTAACCCTAGTGGTGATCATTGGACTTCTCTACTACGAGTCGTAGGCTACGTATCTAATACCAAGAAATATGTTGAGATATGAAAAGTATCCACCTGTACTTGAAAGATACATCGATGCAAATTGGATTGCAGATTCTGAGGAATCGAAATCATCCAGCGGATACGTATTTACAATTGGAGGCGCAGTGGTATCTTAAAAATCTTTCAAACAAACATGCATTGCTCGTTCCACAATGAAATCGAAATTTATAGCCTTAGAGAAGAAGTAAAATGACTACGACAATTTTTAAAAGATATACCACTGTGGCCTAAGCCAGTGCTCGCCATATGTATTCACTGTAATAATCAAGCAGCGATATTTAGGGCACAAAACTTTATATATAACGATAAGTTTAGACACATTCGTCGTAGATATAACACCGTTAAGTAGTTGCTCTCAAATAGAATTATCTCTATTGACTTTATATTGTCAAAAGATAATCTAGCCGATCTGTTTACTAAAGGTTTAAGTAGAGAGTGTATAAACTGAGCATCGAGGGGAATGAGGATAAAAGCCTAATCTTACTGAGTCAGCTTAATGGAAATCTCACTTAGCGACTGGAGATCTCAAGGACTAAGTTCAAGAGGAAAATTAGTTATGATTGACTCTGCGAGTACTTACTTAGGAGCTTGACTCTAACCCATTTTTATGGTGCACCCAAGTGCTTTTTACAAGTAAATTTTAGATAAGCTAAACGCTTTTAATGATGCCTATATCTTGTTCTCAAAACAAGTGAGGTAGAGTAGAATACTCTTAATAGGACGATCTTTTATGTGAGTATAGAGTTGGGTCAGTTATTTTGGAGTCTCTATGAGGCTGTGATTCCCTAGATACTCTCTCAAACTAAGAATGTCTAGGGCTAAAATGGACACAATCGAGAACCAAAGTTGATTTTGAAAAGTTACTGTGTGAGGCCTATTGACTTGGCTTACACAAACGGCTGACAGTTCAAGACTTAGTTCACTGATTAGCCAGTAAGTCCGGTAAGGTTTTCGCTATTGAAGGTTCAAGACCTAGTTCACCTATCCTGATGCAGTTTCTTTTCTAAAATACTTTTCACTATAGGGTCGGTCTCATAGTGTGCCAATTTCTTGAATCTCCATTCATTGTGAGGGATTGTTGGAAAACAAAGAATTTCATGTGAACTTTAAGCTGAAGTAAGACATGATCCGTTAATAGAATCACATGGATAATGGTTGGAGTGTGTACTTCTTCCATTGGGAATGAACGTGGTATATTCACATGTTCAATTCCGTTTCCGAGTGAATGAGATATTCAAGTCGAAAGTTAGCCTAATTCAATAAGCTAAAGGGGATTAAAAGAAGCTAAATTATTTTGTCCCACATTTGATATGGTGTGAAAAGTTGAGGTATTTAAATATGAAAAGATGGGAATAAAGGGTGTGCCCTTTGGGGACTTGGAGTTTTCCCGCATGTTTGGGGGGAAACCATGCCCCCCGGCGCTCGCGCGCTGCCGCCGGCCCGGCCCGGCGCTGGTGCTGGTGCACGGGTTGGGCCCGATTCTTTTTGGACAGGGTCACACTGGTGCAGGTGGGACGCAGGTCTTGGATGCGGATCCGCCCACTACTTAAAGAAGCGGGCGCGGGTCATTGGGTGTGGGTAATTACCAGTACCCGACCCAGTGCGCGGTTGGAACGGTTCACAGAACTGTTGCAACGGTTCAGACAGAACAGTTGCCAACGGTTCAGACAAGAACCGTCACAACTGCTCCCGCTACCTCCAATGGATAGCGCTCCTCTCAGACTTTCTAAACACACAAAAACAGAGAAATCTCTTCTTTCTTCCTCTGAAAAACAACATCGACAGTTATTCTATGGGTAGTTAAGTCAGAATAAAAATTCTTCTCTCTTCTCCTTTTCCTTACAGTAAATATTTCTCCATATTAAGGCAAATATTCTCTTTGAAATTTGTTTTTATCTAAGCTTTGAAAATTCACTTAGTGAAGGTACTGATTAACTAAGGTTCGACTGTACGATGATTTGGTAGTGCTATCCAAATACCGTGAATAAGTGTTATATCTTGGGAGACCAGCGTTCAGTAACCCTTAGCACTGTAGCGGGACGTAATTGTTTAAGGAGATTTGCTATATGCGTACCTAACTGCATATACTGTATTATTAAACTAACGTTCTTTATACAGAGGTTATACTGGAATATTTATTCATTTAAATATTATTGTGAATATATTTAATTATATATTGAGATTGACTATTTTCAGTCTAATTGGTGTTTAACTAAGGAAGAGAATTGAAAGGTAGATCTGTGATTAAGGAACATTCTATTGAACAGAAAATTTCCCACCTGATTTTTACCGACCTAGCAATTAGATCGGTGAAATTGATTAATTGTGAGATATCACAGATACATCATCAAAAAGAATATTTTTTTATATGTATCAGTTAATGGAGGATGCAACTGTTTTGTTTGCACATGTAATTAGTTGTCAATTAAATTTTGATGGATACAAATTCTATATAACAATAAGACTAAGAAAACTTTACGCGAATATGAGAACCCTTGTGTTATATTATCCAAGCATGAGCAATGGAGAATCCTGTGCAGAATGATGGGCATGATCGAGACATAGTGCTGATTAATTACAAGAAATTTGATGGGAGCAAACACTTCTTTGCAATTCTCTGGATTTCTTACATCCTTTGACCATTTCTAGGTTTTAACTGCTTGTAAAAATGAAAAAAAACTCATGAAGTTTTCTAGAGATAATAAATATCATATGGATGATCCAGTGTTTCGTTATGCGTACTCCTATGTTCATGTGGTTCCTTGAGATCTATGGACTGTTATTAATGCAACTTACATCACTAGATGGAGGTTAACTGTATTATAAGAGAAGCTGTTAGCACTGCGACTAGCTGAGTAAGATTGTCAAAATTAATTTGAAATCTACAATAAAGAGAGAGCCATAAAGAATGAGTTTACTTTCATTACTGTAATTCTTGAAGTTATGTGTAGTTTAATATACTATCTCCAATAGGCATCTATAAATAAAGTTCTCAGAGCTATAGTAGATGAACAACAAGAAATAAGTATAATAAAGCCTCATCATTCTCCTTTGCACCAGCAAGTATAATCTAGCTTCCGCTCCATCCCCCAACAATTTTGGTATCAGAGCCAAGTGCTTGATCCTCTCTAGCCTATCACCAATGGCAGCCAGTCAGTTTCAATTTCTCCCAAAATATAATTCCTATTTTGATGGACAAGAAAGCTACAATTTTTGGTGTATCCAAATGCAGACTCTCTTCATCTCACAAGATTCATGGAATCTAATCACTGGAGGTTATGAAGAACAGAAAAATTCGGAAGCACTTGCAGCATTGATGCAAGCAAGACAGTGAGAGTATAAGGAAAATAAGAAGAGAGATGCGAAAGCTCTACGCTTCATCCAGCAAGGGTGACCAAAACTATCCATCCAAGGATCATGGGGGCAACTAAATCTAAGGATGCATGGAAAATTCTCAAAAAGGAGTTTTAGGGCTTCAAAAAGGTAATCTCCTTAAACTTCAACCCCTTTGGCGAGAATTTGATAATTTATCAATGCAAGGAAGTGAAACCATTTAGGAATTTATCTCTTGGGTTTCAAGCATTGTTAATCAAATTTGAAGCTATGGAGATATGGGGATACCTTTGAAGACAAAAAGATTCAAAAAACTCTCGAGTCTTCATGAAATTTTGCTCATATTGTTGCTGCAATTGAAGAGTCAAAAGATCGTCTACATTTAGCTTTCATGAACTATTAGGTTCATTAGAAGCGCATGAAGAAAGATTGATGAGCTGGTCTACTAACAAACTGTTGAAGCAAGCTTTTCAATCCAAAAGAAGCAGCAAAATGAGGAGCAAGAATATACAGAAAGAGACTTTTCAAACAAGGAGACAGGGAAGCTAGAGACCACAACAACGGAAGAGGTCCAAAGAGGTGTTACTCTAATCAAAGAAACTCATTAGTGGCTCCAATTCTAAATGCCTTGTTTGTGGAAAATTTGGTCATCAATTTAAAAATTGCCGAATTAGATGCACTAGATGCGAAATTTCAAACCATTCTCATCGAGACTGTTGGTATAGAAAAAAGAAGTAAATGAGGCTAATTTTTTTAAAGAAGCTGAATCCAGTAATCTATTCTATTTATGCATGAGTAGTGAACAAGACTCAAAACACACATGATATTTGGGTAGTAGTTGCAGCAATCATATGACAAGAAATAAGTAGTTCTTCGTGAAGTTGAATGAAGGAACCTCTTCACAGGTGAAGCTTGGAGATAGAAAGTTGCAAAAAGTTTATGGCAAAGGCATTATACCTGTCCAGAAGAAAGGAGGTAACAAAAAATTCATATACGACATGCTTTATGTTTGTGGTTTAGCACAAAATTTATGTAGTGTGGGGCAGTTACTTCAACAAGGATATTCTGTGAATTTCGACAATGGTGTATGCACAATTTTGGATAAAAGTGATCTCGTAGTTGCTAAAGTAAAAATGTCTCTAGACAGTGTCTTTCCTCTTACCATGTTACTTATACGAGTTTTGCTTGAAAGATGCTAATGAATCCTTTTTGTGGCATTTAAGATATGGCCATCTGAACTATGACGCCTTTAGATTGTTGAAGGACATGGTGATTGGCCTTCCATTTATTGAGAAGAGAAGTAATACATGTGAAGGATGCATTTATGAGAAGTTTCATTGGTTACCAGTTCCAAAGACAGCTTGGAGGAACTCGAGAACCCGTGGAGCTGGTGCATGCAGATGTTTATGGCGCCCTTTTTTCAATAACAAAAGATATTTTATTCTCTCTGTTGATGATTATAACAGGATGATGTGGGCGTACTTTCTCCGGAATACGTCAGAGGCATTCTCCACTTTTCTCCAGTTTCAAGGCATCTGCAAAAATACAAAGCAGTGACTAGCTAAAGTGCTTGAGGACGGATCGAGTAGGAGAATTCCTGTCATCAGAGTTCACAAAATTTTGCCAAGAATATGGGATAAAGAGACAACTATCAGCGTGGCATATTCCTCAACAAAATGGTGGGGTGGAGCGAAAGAACCAAACAATTGTAGAGATGGCTCGAAGCATGCTGAATGGAAAATCCCTTCCTAACAAGTTTTAGGCAACAGGAGTCTACACTGCAGTCTATATTCTAAATCGATCTCCCACAAAGGCTATTGAGAAGATGATTCCCTATGAAGCTTGGAATAGGCAGAAGCCGCACGTACATCGTTTCAAAGTTTTTGGATGTATAGCATATGCCCTCACTCTATCACATCAAAGAGAAAAGTTTGACGAGAAAGGTGAGAAGTACATCTCCATCGGCTACAGTGATGAGTCTAAGGCATGTCGGCTCAATCCTAAGACAAATCAACTGGTAATTTCAAGGGACGTGATGACGAGATGGCATCGTGGAGTTGGGAGGAAAATTCTTCACAATCATCCAAAGTGTTGGAGCTTGCTGATTCTGAAGCACCTCCAGAGAGCCCAAGATTCTCTTTAGTCTGAACAAAACACAATGCAAAACTCCACTAAGGTACACAACTTAAGGAATATATATGAATCATGTGATTGGCACTCTTTTTTGTGAACCACAGATTTTTGAAGAAGCAGTGCAAGATGATTCATGGAGAGGCAATGGACGAAGAAAATTTTACCATCCAAAGAATCATTTGGGAGCTAGTGGACCTTCAATATGGAAAAGACGTGATTGGGCTAAAATGGGTCTATAAGACCAGGCACAAAGAAGATGGCACGGTCCAGAAGTACAAGGCGTGTCTGTAGCAAAAGGCTACTCTCAGCACCCTGGAGTTGACTTCAATGAGACCTTCGCCCCAACTGCTCGCATGGAGATAATAAGAACAGTTCTTGCAGTTGCGGCCTTGCTGGAGTTGCACGTCTACCAGCTTGATGTAAATCAGGTTCTCCTAAATGGAGAGTTAGAAGAAGAGGCGTACGTTGAGCAACCTAAAGGATATTTGGTGGAAGGAAAAGAAGATAAAATCTATCGTCTGCGCAAGTCACTATGTTGTCTAAAGCAGGCACCAAGAACTTGGAATAGTAAGATTGGCAAGTACTTTCCCCAAAATGGATTCCATCAGAGTCCAAATGAACCATCACTTTATGTGAAGAAGCAGGGTGAACAAGATTTTCTCATTGCCTATCTATATGGTTGATGATTTGATCTACATTGGCACAAACCGCAAAATGGTTGAAGAATTTAAAATGGCAATGCTTAAAGAGTATGGGATGACAGATCTAGGCCTCAAGTATGTCCTCGGCATCCAAGTTCAACAATCAAAAGAGAAATCTTTATTTATCAAGAAAATATACTGTAGACTTGTTAAAGAGATTTAGTGTGTTAAATTGTAAGCCAGTGGCTACTCCCATGGCAGTGAATGAATAGCTGCTACTGGATGATGGTGAACAGAAGGCAGATGCTACCCTCTATCGGAGCTTGGTTGGCTCCTTGATCTATCTCACTAATACAAGGTCAAAATTTTCTACCATGTCAGTCTCATCTCAAGGTTCATGCACAAACCAAGCAAACTTCATTTTTGCAGCTGCTAAGTGAATCCTCTGGTATCTCCAACTCCAAGATGCTAGAAGAAGACCTGGCATCAAGTATATGAAGGAAGAGAACAGCATGCTTTCGTCTAACACACAG
Organism: Agave tequilana; assembly: GCA_038442645.1. Taxonomy (NCBI): domain Eukaryota; kingdom Viridiplantae; phylum Streptophyta; class Magnoliopsida; order Asparagales; family Asparagaceae; genus Agave; species Agave tequilana. The sequence continues at coordinate 323,712 of JAVJIF010029965.1, forward strand.
ATTCGAAACCATTTCACCGGGGACTTGGTGAATGAGGGGGAAATTCAACATGAATTCGTCAACACCAATGAGCAACTTGTACATATGTTTACTAATCCAGTAGCAAGGAGACATTTGAGAAGTACAGAAGCAAACTGACAATTTCAAATTAAGAGGGGTGTTGAAATTAATTTGAAATCTACAATAAAGAGGAGAGCCATAAAGAACGAGTTTCCTTTCACTATTGTAATTCTTGAAGTTATGTGTAATTTAATATATTATCACCAATAGGCATCTATAAATAAAGCCTTTGGAGCTATAGTGGATGAACAACAAGAAATAATTATAATAAAGCCTCCTTATTCTCCTTTGCATCAGCAATTATAATCTAGCTTCTGCTCTATCCCCCAATAGATTATGTGGGTGGAACCTTTTATTTGGATGATTTTCATGTTCATTTCTGTCTTTGAAATGAACAGCTCTGATCAATTTTGATCATATGCTAATCTTCTCCAATTAAGAATTATTTGTCCATAAATTGGATCTCATATGGGACTGAAATCATAATGTAACATTCTATGCATGTATCTCTGTATGATGTGTGCACGTATTCATGCATGCATGCATGCATGTACTGACAAACAATTAATAATAAATGCCTTCTAAAAATGCAAAAAGATGATGATTCACCTAAGTGAAGCGAGATGGAATATATGTAATATATGGGATGAGCTGCTTTTGGTATTGACAAATTCATTGTTTATTGGTCCTATCAGCATTGGGAGTTTTTTTAGTATGAAGTTTTCTTGGATTTGATTTCTTCTGTTCTATCTACAGCCGGCAATTGCGGTTTCAATCAGGGAGCAACTATACGAGGTTAGATTCATATTTTTTTTTTTCCTTCTTTTGTTTCAAAGGATGAATACACATTTAATTTCTAAGTTGACAATTTGTGCTACTTCATGCAACCCTTTTGCTTGCAAATGCTGGATACTGCTTTATGTTGACTTCGGATATTGGTAAATAGGCCGGTTATAAAGCCAATGGCTTCATATAGCATGAATTTTTATCCTCAGGCGAGCAGTCTTGTAGAAGTACATGCTTAAAATAATACGAGTTGCCAGCAATATTCCAACTTTTAATGTGACAGTTTCACAAGGTTTCCTTTGTTGGTTCTTGCATTTTGAGTTTCATGGCCGACTGGAGCTAAGGCTTGTCTATTTGAATGTAATCATAAGGTTAATCTTGATAACTGTTTTTTTATCTTTCATTGTAAAAACACATCTCAGAAGTTACCTCATTATTGTGCAATTTGTTATTAAATATATTCTACGCCTTCTTGGAACTGTTCTAATGTAGTAATTAATGTCCTTTTTTAATAAGAAAAAAGTAATAAAAGGTGCATATGTTTCGTGATGCTAAGATTTTGATTTCATCTTCTTATGTTTGAATCCTTTCTGCGTTACCTACAGTCAAACCCTTCAAAGTTCAAACAGTGGTTTTAGAAAATATGCAGTTGAACCATGTTAAACAAAATATGGTTATAGCTCTTTCATAAATATTTTATTACTTCATACCCTCAATTTGAAGCCACTGTATGGCAACTGAGATTGATGAAAGATGTTAATGCTGAAAGATGACTCGTCTTCGTTTGACACTACTTTTTTTTTTTTCAATTGGACTATGAAATTTGGTCCACCATTTTCTCATGTTGGATGCAAAAATATGGATTAGTTGTGTCAAGTTTTCAGGTATATCTCTTACTATTTTTCATCTGGCATAGTTAATTTGACAATGATTAGCCAACAGAATTTCAAGTGCTCATAGGCAACCTATTTACCCTCTAATGATCATAATGTTTTCCACTGCAGCTTGCTGTTCAAAATGTTGCTTCTGCAAAAGAGTACAGAATGGGCAAAAAGGGTCGACGAGGGCCAGAAAGTGTTACGAGCAGGTATTTTGCTGGTGGCTTGCATTTTTTTTTTCTTTTTCTTGGAAATGAGGATTAAAACATTGTATTTTTCTACAGTAAATCAGGTAATGGTGCCATAGACGTGGTAAAGTTGTTTGGCAGCAAAGGAGGTGTGATTCGGTAAGACTTCTCAGTTTCCCGTTTGATCGGTCAGAACAATATTTATGCATGCAACAAATCAAAATCTGAAGTTGTACCTAACTGTCTTAGTAAATAATTGTCTATATATTTCAAAAAAGAGTAAATAATCGTCTATTTTATGATAAAAAAGCACGGAAGGTAAGATAATTTTAATTCAAGTCACATCATATACATACACAATTAAACTTTTATTTGCCACACACACACACACACACACACACACACACATAGACACACACACACACACACACACATATATGTATGTATGTATGTATGTATGTATGTATACAACATACATACATACATACATATACACACACACACATATACATACATATATACATACATACATATAGATACACACACGCACACATATATATGTATATATATGTATATATATGTATATGTATACACACATACATATATATACATACATACATGTATACACACACACACACACACACACACACACACATATAGGAAAATTTTCAAATGAGAAACTTTCTCATAATAAGCTTCGTGAGAAAACGATATAAGAAAGATTTTATGGATGATCCGAACCGTTCATCATGATCTACATACTCTAATAGACTACCAATAAAAAATTACGCGATTCTAACTTTTTTATTGATGCATCAAGTGACATCTTTATTCTACGGTGAATATAACATATGTTTTGTAACCACTTGTTGTATGGGTAAAAAAGTTCGGACTCGCGTGATTTTTAATTGATTCCGTGATTTTTAATTGATAGTCTAAATAAAGTATATAGATCAAGATGAACTGTTCGGATCATCCACATGATCGCTCTTATATGCTTTTCTCACGGTCTTCGTGTGAGAAAGTTTCTCACACGAAGACTACTATATATATATATATATATAATATATATATATATATATATATATATATATATATATATATATATATATATATATATATATATCAGTCGCCTGCTGAGACTCTCTCTCAGCCTGTGGTGACGTGTCACAATATTAGCCACACCACTAAGTTGCGGCCCGTTTATTGGAATAAGTTAAATTACTAAATGCCCCTCGGTAAAAGGTACTTGTCCCGTAATTGTTTATTATTATTTTTCCCCTATTTCTTTTACCGTTCTTTGTTAGATTTAGGGTTTCATTTTCCTGCCATAAAGTTGTTTCTGAAAATAGCGATTTCTGGATCAGGTTTTTCTTCTTTTTATTTAATGTCGACGTCGGAGCAGTCCACTTCCCTGCCAATTCTGGTCGCAATCGTAAACGATCTCTATCTCCGATCTAAATATGGACCATATATCATCTGGTTCAACTTTCTCTCAGAATATTGAGAGTATTGAAAGATTGAGATCTTTGCATGCTGATCAAGAGGTTTTTATTTTATCAATTTCCCTTCGCAATTTCTTAAATGTAGAAGATTTTTATTTTATCATAATAATAAATTGTCAGATAAAATTGAATTCTGTGACCATAGTCGCAGTATTTAATTTCATCTTCAAACGATTTGTTTTACAAGACATCGACCAAAGTCGCAGTGCAATTAAAATTTATTAATAAAAAACTGTGACCTTGGTCGTATAAATGAAAAAGTTCAAAAAGACTACTATTATATAACACTGCGACCAATGTCGCAGTGTTCAGTCGCAGTCTTCTAATCATCTTAATTACTTAACTTTCGAGACAATTTTTACTGCTTCAATTGACTGTCTCTTGTTTCATAAGAATGCGACCATGGTCGCAGTATCCTATTTAGATTACTTAATAAAAAAATACTATGACCAAGGTCGCATTGTTACCAAACAAAACATTCTCAAAGAGACTGCTGTTACATAAGACTGCGACCGAAGTCGCAATCTTCTAATCATCTTAATTAATTAACTTATGAGATTATTGTCACTTCTTCCATTAACTGCGACTCTTATGTCATAAGCCTCTTGTTTCATAAGAATGCGACCATGGTCGCAGTATCCTATTTAGATTACTTAATAAAAAAAAATATTATGACCAAGGTCGCAGACTGCTATTACATAAGACTGCGACCATGGTCGCAGTATCCTATTTAGATTACTTAATAAAAAAATATTATGACCAAGGTCGCAGACTGCTGTTACATAAGACTGCGATCATGGTGACAGTATCCTATTTAGATTACTTAATAAAAAAATATTATGACCAAGGTCGCAGACTGTTGTTACATAAGACTGCGACCATGATCGCAGTATCCTATTTAGATTACTTAATAAAAAAAATACTATGACCAAGGTCGCAGACTGCTGTTACATAAGAATGCGACCATGGTCGCAGTATCCTATTTCATAAGACTCTTGTTTCATAATCGAAAAAATATTGCGACCCTAATCGAAAAAATAAAAAAAAGGCTACAACACTGTGACCAAAGGTCGCAATGTAAAACAAAAATAAATCTAAAAAGTGAAAATAATATTAAAAATTAAATCCAAAATTTTTCTTTTTAGAAACTGTGACTTCGATTGCAGTTTTAGAAAACAAAAAAAAAACTATTTCAAGTCGCGGTAATAGATTTTTATTGTGATTAAAATATCTTTTCAAAAAAAACTTGAACATAAGTGCGACCATGGTTGCATTCTTTTAAAATAAATTATTTTTTCTAAAATTAAGTTATCAAGATCTGTAATCAAATTTTCCGATCTGTAATTTTTTTAATGGAGGAACAGTTGTAGCAGGTTAAAAGTGAAACTGAGGGTATTTCAGTCATTGGGCAACGAAAAGTGATTGAGGGTCTCTTTTTACCGCCTAAATTTTTGACTTCTCTGCGGCTAATATGCAGCCACGTCATGCCGGCTGAGAAACTCTCTCAGCTGGCGGCTGAGGTACAGTAACCCCATATATATATACAATACACACACGCGCGCGCGCGCGCGCGCACACACACATACATAAATATATAAATATATATATACACACATACATACATACATACATACACCTACATACATACATACATATACATATATACACATACATATATACATATATGTATGAGAAAAATGTATATCCGTCGACGGCTGAGAGACCCTCTCAGCCTGCGGTGACGTGGCACATTATTAGCCACACTAGAAAGGACGCCCCGCCTATTGAAACAGTTTAAATTATTAAATGCCCCTGCGGTAAAAGAAAGTGGATCTGTATAGTTTATTATTTTTTATATTTCTGACGTTAGTCAATATTGTAACAATTATCTTTTATAACTGCGGCATCAAATCACGAAACTAATTTGAATGCTTCTTTTTTAATTTTTTTCAATTTGAAATTTACTAATTTGAAATTTACTGATTTTTGTTTACTTTTTTTCGCATGTAATGTATAAATTATTATTATTATTTTTTACATATTGAATGCAGACAAGGACTGCGACTATGATCGCAGTGCTTAACGAGAGCAAGTCGTCGACGTTTTTTTTGCTAGGTTAAATGTATAATGGTGACTAAGAACTGATACTATAATCGCAGTTTACGTATTATTTTATATATTTGTTCTTCACTGTGACTGTTGTCTCAGCCGCCTATAAACTATTAAATTTTTTTATTTACATATAGCATGCGATCAAGGACTGCGACTATGGTCGCAGTGTTTAACGGCAGCAGTCGCAGTTTTCTAATTTGTGATATGCAGTGAAATATACAGTGAAATATACTGATTTGAGAGGACTGCGATCATGTTCGCAGTATTATCTGTTTATATAGTTTAATTTTGGACTGCGACCATGGTAGCTGTTTTTAACTTTATTGAATGCAAAACGATCAAACTGTTTATGACTGGACAGCGACCGTGGTCGTAGTGTTATATGACTGGACAGCGACCGTGGTCGCAGTTTCATATGTAATTTTTATATGAGTACTGCGACCATTATCGCAGATAAGATGCAGAAATAATAACTATACAGTATATTTTATATGTATTTTAAAAATATGAAAGATTATTTTACAGATAGAAGTAAATTTTATTTATAACATAATATGGTCAGAAAGAGACCTTACAAAAAAAAGAGCATTAAAAGCTCTTAAAAGAAGACAAAATAACGTTGAATATCAGAAGATCAGGAAATCCTAATTCTCGTCGTCATCACCATCATAAGCAGATTCGTCGTCTTCATTCTCCTCGTCTTCTTGTTCATCACTTATTTCCTCATCATCTTCCTCTTTTTGAGGGTTTTTTTTGTTCATCGATAAACTCTCAGAATGGATCGTCTCTATCAAGCTCTTCGTCCGATTCGTGTCGAAAAGAACCTGTTAAAGATATGCTCAAAGAAAGCGAGCCTCCAGCATCAGAGGACATGCTTTCATCAAGCATGTCTCTGTAAAGTGGCAGAGGAATAAGTTCCTCCTCACTAAGCCCCATGAAAACTTCATCATTCTCATGAAGAGGAGGATCAGATAAAATATTATTTGATGTAGTGAGATAGTCAAAAGGAGTGAAGTCCAGACTGGTATCAGATTCACTAGAATACCCTGAAGAAAGAGGACCGGTGGGTGAATGATTGAAGTTGAAATCTGAGTGTTCAGAGGAAGAAGATGGGGAAGACATGATTCAAGAATGAATTATTTTCTGGAAGTTTTGAAATCAAATTGAAAAGGAAGAGCAAAAATATCGTTTTTAGAGTTGAGATAATATATTAGTTTACAGCACTGTAAAAAGGTCAATAATGTAAAAGAACATGAATAGTAATAATAATTGTTATAGGTAACGGTTGAGTATTCGAAGAAGTGGTAAAAAGAAATTAAATATTTAATTGAAGAGTTATGGCGGGAGAATCCGAAGAGTTCCTTTTTTCCAGAGGTTTTATTACGTGAACTACAAATTAACTTTTTATAAAATGTTTTTCCTATATTTTTAGATTACGTATGGTGCACATCTTTCCTTTATCGAGATTAATATTAGTGTATCTCTTTTTTCGAGACTGTTGTTGTATCACGGTAGATATAATATTAATTACTTTATTTAATTCAGAGTAATTAATATAATATTTTATAAGATGTGATATACGCGGACTGATCTCAGGGTCGCAGGGCTAATCTACTTTGTAAAATTATCAAAAATCTGTTACATGAGGCATGCGAAAAAAGACAGCGACTGTGGTCACAGTGATCGAAAGTTATAAAATTGAAAGTTATATTATATTAAGTCTGCGACCATGGTCGCAGTGATCGAAAGTTTTGTTATACTATGACTGCGACTAGTGTCGCAGTTGTCATATAAAATTGGAAGTTATATTATATTAAGTCTGCGACCATGGTCGCAGTGTTCGAAAGTTCTGTTATACTATGACTGCGACTATGATCGCAGACTTTGTAAAACAATCAGAATTCTGTTACATAAGGCATGTGAAAAAAGACATCGTCTGTCGTCGGAGTGCTGAACGTTATCATGTCTCGTCTGTTATTTCTATACGAATAAGGAATGCGAAATAATTAACCATTGTATTTCATTATTTTTTTACAGTGTACATTTGTAATAGAAAAATCAGTATACCGTTGCCCCACATTAAATTTTATTTTTCTATTCATTTCAGTTTCTTTTATTAAACCTATATGAATTGAAAATAACACGAAATAAAATAATAAAAAAATTATATAAAAAACAACAGTTTTTTATGTTTCAAACATGTTTTTTACTTTTCAATGATGCTGTTTATTTCACATTATCTTGATCCAAATTTTTTCTATTATATTTTCGATGTAGTAGAATTAGGATTTTTATAACTGTAGATATATTCAGCTGAAAATTCTTCAGGTAAATTTTGTTTGTGGATGAGTTTATGCTAGTTTAGAAGTAAAAAGGGGTATTTTGTCAATTTGATTCACGATTGTTTAGGCGGGATTTTTTTGATTTTTTTGGCACCTACACTCTGCGACCGATATGTGGCATATATTCAGCCACGTCACCGCCAGCTGAGAAACTCTCTCAGCCGTCGGCTGAGGTACAGTAACCCCTGTGTATATATATATATATATATATATATATATATATATATATATATATATATATATATATGTATCATATGCCACATAGTGTGTATGGTACAAGATAAGAATATATAGCCAGAAACAGACATGAAAACTTTTTGTGCTGGATCATGTACAGCAGAACATTAAAACTCTCATTATATCAAAGAATAAGAAACCATCATTTTCCTGTCTGTTCCAGTATTCTCCAAAAATCATCAGCTTGTGTTAGTGTGATTTATTTCTGATGCAAAATTTTGGGTTCTCTGGAAACCTAATTAACTGCCAAATCATTAATGTGAACTTGTTCTTTGAATCAGAAAGAGAAAGGAATGGCACTTGTATGAACCCATTGTCGATATTCTATCAACTGAGGAAGCAGAAGCTCTTGATGCAAGAGAAGAACGACATGCTCGGTGAGAATACTTCAACTAAATCTCTTTGCACTGTCTAAATAGCAAAAAAGTGAACCTATGATTTGTTAGTGACAAAAACTTCGGCTTAATTCTTACATTGCTCTTGTTTGTGCAGTTTAAAGAAAAAGCTCGACGAGAAGGAAGACAGCTTCCAGACCCACTGATTCTATGGTATGGCAATTCACCCAAAATTCGATTATAATGGAACCAGGGCTTCTATCATCGCCAAAAATACATTTATTGCTTGTGAGCCTGTAATCTCATGATTTTTTCTGTCAAATGCACTCTGTCAACAATTGTAACATTGATGTGAAACATGTGTGCGTGTTTGGAAATCAACAATAAAACAAACATGTTTCACCAACATGAAACGATTGTTGGTAAGTAAGCATTAAAACTATGCAAATATAAATCAACTAAAATAGCATGCACATGTTACTCCAATTTTAATCGACAATCAACTAAAACTAATATATTATGCTGAAAAAGATTCTACGATCAATATCAAATTTAATGAATTATATAAGCAAGAAGGTACGCACAATCTCACGTTGGTGGAAAACAATTAAATTGATAAAATATTAGAAGTTAAATATCAAATTCAAAATAGCCGATATGAGCTAGAAATATACATACTGAGGATTATGTTAGTCTCAGTGTCCTGTGATAACTGTAAATGCACTCTCTTCTTCACGAACTCAAACGCTTCAAACTGTGCGTGATTTAGACTTTGAATGAGAGATATACTGTTTGAAAACAAACTTTGAATATTTAACGGGTTTGTTTTTACTATAGTGGGTCTTTTTTTTTTTTTACTGTAGCAGGATTTTCTTCGGGAGATTTTGAACAATAATTTTTTTATTGATTTTTTTGAGATTTTCTGAGAGGTTTTTATAGAGATTTAGAAGAGGGATTCTTCTAGAGGAAAGAAGAGATTTTTTTTAATAGGGAAAGAGGAGAGAAGTAGGGAAGATGATAGGCTAGTTCAGATTTTACACCACTAATATAGGGTTTCTCTAGAGTTTTACATACAAAGAGAGAGATTTGAGAGAGATTACAATTCACATAAATTTGAGGAAAAGTTTTCATAATTCATTGATTGTCATTGATTGATACAAAAGACTTTTATAAGTTTGTACAAAACTGAATACGACTCAAATTAATACTCCTAATTAAAATAGAATTTTAGTTTCAAAATAAAGAAATTAAACTCCTAATAAAAAAACAACACTAAATAAAGAAACTCAAAATAAAGAAACTAAAATTACATAGAGTTCTATTGCTACTAGGAAATTGAAGCAAGCGTCTTCTCCACAAGTGATACACGTGTATAGCACGTGATGTCCACATCATTCAAACATACACTGTAACACGAACAAAAAAATTTCCCTGCTCAATTGGGCAGTTTGCCAGTATGGCCAAATTCGTTTTGTACAATCACATTCAGATTCTGACTAAAACTTGCTTAGATTCACCATATTGATGTTCTTCACCAAATCACCCCAGGAACATGAGCCATCAGCAAACCGATGAAATCTGTTGATGTCCCTCATCACAATCTCGCGTTGAAGAATTCCAGAGGTGAGTTTCATGACTGACAATCCACACAAGTCCTCAGGTATCTTGATCGGCGAATCTGTAGGCAAGCTTATGAGCCCGAACACAAGTGCCAGTTTCGACTGTGATACCACAAGCACTTCTCCTTGTTTCCGCCTGTATCATTCACAGCAAACCGAGTACCTGCAACATGCCCCTTATCCTTCACCATGTCCTCCAACTTTTTCAACATTTTGTAAATCTCCTTCCTGCTGTGTGATTTATCATACACAGTGAACGTGTAGGTGGTGTTCTTGACATCGATCCAGCTGCACCCGCTCTCCTTCCTCACCCCTTTGCATCCCATCAACTTTCGAACTTCTCTGCCTCCTCCAACCTCCCATGGTACACGTACATGTTTGATAGCAGCATGTAGTTCCCGGGGTTCTTCTCAGGCTCGATCTCAAACAGCTTGTGGGCAACTTGCTCGCCTAATTCCAGATTGCTGCAATTCCCGCGGGCTCCAAGAAGAGCTCCCCACACTGATGCATCGGGTCTTCTTCCAGCCGGCCTGCTCTCCCGAGCATGTCGACCACACGGGCATAATGCTCTCTCGCGGACGCAATCTTGTAGACCTTCAACATGGAATCGGAGTATCTGAAGCCCTGTCGATGAGCTCCTTGTAGCGGCAAGCCGAGAGCATGCAGACGAATGTGAGATAGTCTGGCTCGATCCCCTCTTAGGGCATTTCGTCAGACAGCCCAATTGCTCGATCTCTATCTGCATGCTGTTGAAACTCCACAATCATGGCTGTCCATGATACTACATTGAGTGTTATGATCTATCACCTATCAAATAACAGATGAACACCAAGTCGGAGACTCGGCAGTAGAATCATAGAAGATCTACCACTAGTAAGTAATCACCACACAACTAAGAAATACAAAATTTAACGTGGTTCGACAATGTGTCTACGTCCAGGGGGAGAAGGGGAGAAATATTTATTGAAGAAAATACAAGATTTATAATGAGATCTCTCTCACAACTCTCAATGGTAGAATTCTAGAATTTCTCTTGAATTCTTGACACACCTTCAAAATGTCATCCCTGAGGGGTTTATATAGGCACCTGGGATAATTCTAGTCCAACACGAACTCAAATCAGCACCTCCTTAGAGAAATAGGAAACCCGTATCCAAACCTAAATAGGAGACAGATCCGTATTAGGAAACTGCCAAAAACCTGAATTCTTCTCCAATGAATATGAGGCACTCCAAATACTAACAATCTCCACCTTGACTCATGTTCATTGAGTCTCTCCGTAGAAATTGGTATCTGCTTCATTCGCCTTTCTTTCTCCCCCCTTTCTGTGACTTCACATGGCTCCCTTCCAAGAGCTCGTTCATCATTTTACTTTTGGAGAACCTTGATGAAGTTCAGAGATGCTCTGAACTTCTTCACACGGGATGGTCGTCGTCATCATATCCGCTGGATTCTTCTTCGTGTTGATCTTCACCAAATCGATCACCTTATCATCTACGACCACTGACGTATCTTGTGAAATCTCACATCAATGTGCTTCGTCCGCTTATGATACCTGTGATCTTTAGCGAAATGAATAGCATTCTAGCTGTTACAATGAACCCGAACCGAATCCTGTATGATACTGAACGTCTCAACTAATCATCTCAACCACAAAGCTTCCTTTGACGCCTCAACTGCAGCCATGTACTCCGCTTCTATCGTTAAAAGCGCAATTGTATTTTGCAACTCTGCCTTCCAACTAATGACGCACTCAGCTACTGTGAACACATAGCTCGTCGTAAATCTTCGCTGATCAAGATCTCCTGCATAATCTGCATCAACATAGCCTTGTAGTAACCTAGGCTTCCTTATTTTCAATCTCCGAAACACCACGCCTAGTCTCGCAGTCCCTCACAGATATCGTAGCACCCACTTCACTGCTTCCCAATGTTACTTTTCTAGATTTGACATGAACTGACTTACTGTACTAACTGCATAGGCTAAGTCATGCCTAGTGCAGACCATAGCATGCATGAGTGATCCCACCGCACTAGCATATGGTGCTCGAGACATCTCTTCCTCCTCTTTCGGTGATTGTGGATATTACTTAGAGGATAATTTAAAGTGACCTGTCAAAGGAGCGGTGACTGATCTTCCTTCTGCGATGTTGAATCTCTCCAATACTTTGAGAACATAGTTCTTCTGTGATAGCCAAAGTCTGCTTGTGCTTTTGTCTCGGGTGATCTCCATACCTAAGATCTTCTTAGCTTCTCCCAAATCCTTCATGTTAAATTCCTTCTTAAGCTAAGCTTTAAGCTTCTGAACATGTGTCTTGTTTCTCGCAACAATCAGTATGTCATCCACATATAACAGCAAATATGTCAGATCATCACTCCGCTTGATATAGACATAACTATCATACTCACATCAGTTGTATTTGGCCTTGATCATGAAAGAGTCGAACCATTTGTACCACTGCCTGAGAGACTGCTTAAGTCCATAGAGGGACTTCTTTAGAAGGCACACTTTGTTTTCTTTACCTTCCTGAATGTAACCTTCAGGTTGTCTCATGTATATTTTCTCCTCTAGCTCACTGTGCAGAAACACTGTTTAAACATCCATCTGCTCAAACTCTAGATCAAACTGAGCAACTACCGCTAATAACATCCGAATAGATGTATGCTTGACTATAGGAGAGAAAATCTCATTGTAGTCAATACCCTCCTTCTGAGCATATCCTTTAGCAACTAACTTATCTTGTGTTGCTCATTGTCCTTCTTGCGAAAAATCCATCTGCAACCTATTGCCTTGGAGTCCTTTGGAAGATCGACTAACGTCCATATTTGATTTATATCCAAAGACTCTATCTCTTACTCCATGACTGTAATCCACTTGTCGTGGTCATCTGCCTCGACCGCTTCCTTATAACTTTCAGGTTCTCTTGTTTCTGTTACTAATGCGAAAGAGATATGATCTTCATCCCAGTCATACCTTATTGGTGGCACCATAACTCTGACTGGCCGCCTCAACGGTCTAGGTTGCTCTTGAGTAGCCTCCTTTTTGTCTCCATCTGAATCTGAGGAGTCTTTTTCTGACCCTTCAGGCCTTTTAGGGCTATCTGAGAACTCAACTCCCTTTTCTAAGTGTCTGCTGCCGAACTGTTTGAAGCTCCACCTTGCGCTTTATCCTCCATCTCCGACTTTTCTCGCAACATTAAATCTTCATCAAAGACCACAGCTCTGCTGGTGAAGGCGCTCCTTTTCTCAGGATCCCAAAGTCTAAAACACTTGACTTCTTTGGTGAACCCGATGATGATACACTTCTTAGACTTGGACTCCATTTTGTTCCTTTTCTGACTATCAACCAAACTATATACCGGCAACCGAAAATCCGTAAGGTTGAATAGTCCACAAATACTCCTCGCCATACCTCCTCTCGGACCTGAAGATCAATACCTGTTGATGGTGACATGTTTATCAGATAACTCGCATGATTCACTGCCTCTGCCCAAAATCTTTCTGACATGTCAGCCTGTAATTTGATACTGCGGGCACATCTTTCATACCTTTCCCTGTAAGTGTAAAGATTGGTGTGTGGATGAACTTATAACTCTAGCTTCTTTGTGTGCTGTGTTATATTAAAAATCTCTTTTTAATGAAATAAAATAAGAAAAGAAAAATAAAAATAGAATAAAAACAGACAAAAGTCAGGTGGTAAAAAGTTCCAAACTTAAAATCAGGGAAAGGACTTTGTTCAATATATGTGAGAAGAAGAGGCCGCAAGAAAGCAAAAAAAGTACTGAGACGTGAAAATAAATAAATTTAAAAATACGGCGCATGGCAACAATTTTGCCAAGCACAAATCATAGACGTGAGAACAAAGCACGTCTTGAAAAGAGCGAAGGGGGCACTGTGTTGTGTTGCGGCACAACCTTGCTCTATAGGATGCATTTTGTAAGCCCTTCTGTTTCACTCGGAAAGAAAGCCTACAAAGTTTGACTTTCTCCATCACTTGTGAGACTAGGACTTCCACATGCTAGAGTGTCTCTCTCTCCGTCCAGATTAAAACAATTGAAAATGTTGAGAAGAGATGTGCAAAGTTTAAAGGAGTTGCTTAAAAAAAGTTTGTGCTGGCTCAAAGGTTTGGCCCATGCACACAAGTTATGTTACAAAGTCTGACACCGTTATTAACAAAAAAGTCTAATATAATAACACATATATACAGTAACAATTATAAAATAATTTTATTTTTTGGATAAAATAGAGACAATCCTGAGAGCTGTTAGATATATCAATGACAACACGTGATCCATGTGAAAAACACCCCTCATGAGATCAATCAGATCCTAAACTCTCTCCATGATTATAGGAACACATCTGACTCATGGGATTCATGCACCATGTGTTTCTCATTCTTTCTCTCAGTCAATATTTTCCTATTATTTCTCTCAGTCAATGTTTTCCTATTGTACCTCCTAAATCAGTGTAAACATGTGACCAATATGTGTATATAAATACAACCAAGAACCATATCTAATGGTATCTTGTCTTTACACAAATAAGTCTTCTTCTTATTCTTTATCTTGGTATCAGAGCAACTCCTGTACCATGTCGAGTATTTCCTCTTCATCTTCCCTCATCTCCATCCAAACACTTTCATCCATGGTTACTCCCAATCCCAACATCACTCATTTTCTAAATGTCAAACTCGACAAGGGAAACTATTTGCTGTGGCGTTCCCAGTTCCTTCCTCTTCTCAATCTCCACGATCTCGAAGGCCTCGTCGACGGAACCTCTCTATGTCCGGTCCGGTTCCTTCCTTCTACTGAGAAGGATGCTCAGCCTACTATCAATCCAGAATATACTCGCTGGATCAAGCTTGATCAGATGCTCTTATGTTGGCTTATCTCCTCGCTCACTGAGGCTGTTTTTGCTCATGTCGTCGGCCTCACCACATCTGTGATGTGTGGTGCTCTCTAGAGCAAATCTTTGCGTCACCCTCGAGAGCTAGAGTGCAGTGACTCACATATCAGCTGCACACCATCAAGATGGGCACCTCTTCTATGTCAGAGTACATCCAGTCTGTCAAGTCCATCGTGGACAACCTGGCGGCAGTGGCTAATCCAGTTGCCGACTCCGACCTCGTCTCTACCTTGCTCAGTGGTCTGTCTCCCGAATATGACTCGTTCATCACCTCCATCAACACACAAGTTTATCCTATACTGTCAGAAAAACTCATCGGCCTCATGCTTAGCCAAGAGATTTATCGTGGGCGTGCTATCACTTCACCAGACTCCATAACCCTCATCTCCCCTTCTCCTGCGGTTCATACTGTTTCCCGCACTCCAAGCTACCATTCAGCTCCATCTTTTTTCCGTGATCGTGGACGTGGCCGAGGCAGGGACGCGGTCGTGATCGTGGACGTTCCTTCTTACCGTCACATCAGTCCACCGGTGGTCGACCTCAATGCCAGCTCTGCAATCGTTTTGGCCATTATGTTAACAAATGCTAAAATCGTTATGATGATTCGGCTAGCCCAACTGCTCTTCTCCACTCTTATGGGAATAGTCCAGTCGATTTCAACTGGTATGTTGACTCCGGAGCCACTCATCACCTAACGGCTGACATTGTGAATCTGGCGGCTCACTCTGAATATTAAGGACCTGATAGAGTTCGCATAGGTAACGGGACAGGTTTGCCTATCCGAGCTACTGGTGATTCTTTATTGTGTTCTCCTGTTTCTTTCTTTGTCTTGAAAAACCTTTTACATGTTCCTGATATCACCAAAATCTTCTGTCTGTTAGTCAATTTACTGCTGATAATAAAGTCCTTCTTGATTTCACCCTGACTCTTGTTTTATCAAGGATCTCTCTACTCGGAAAACTCTACTGCGGGGACAACTTAAGGATGGTCTGTATGATGAAGCGAGATTCAAAAGTTGTCTGATTTTTCACAAACTAAATGTGTCAAAAAACAGAGACAACTACAAAGAGCCACAATACCGAAACATGCTGGCTAAAAGTGCTAATGGAGACATCTCAGAAAAAACTTTGAAAATCTTGAGATAAAATCAAAGATTCTCCAGAAACTCCTCCAAAATAGGACCAAACTGCCTGTGCATAGGAATAACCAAAAAAATATGTTGAGCATCCTCCTCAGCACTCGAGTAACATCGATAAAATGACGGAAAGGAAAACCCAACATGTTTCAAGTTGTCATCTGTAGGTAATATATTTTGTAGGACTCGCCACATGAGTGTGGTCCTCGAGGGGGGCAAATTTCTTCCAATTTTTCGGAGTCCAAGCTAATAGCGGCGACATACCTTAGAGATCAACAAAAGCTGTCTTAACTGAAACATCACCTAAGGAAATCTCGTCCATACCAGGCGATCTAGCACTGTCAAGACAACTACTGAACGAATTGAATGGCCTAGATCCAAGTATCGCTCTTCAAACCCACCGCGAAAGTGCCATAAATTATTTTGATAATAATCTACAATTGTAGCCGTAAACGCTCGCCTAGCCAATTGAGGAATATTAAGCATATCTAAGATCAATTCGCCAAGCCATTATCAAACCAGAGGCGTGCCGCCCAATAATCCAACGAGACTCCCCGAGGAGCACATTATAATTATCCCTCAAACCCAACCAAATAAAAGAAGTATGATAATAAGTCCTAGCTTTCATGAAATTCTTGAGATATCTAGCACGAAGGATGCTGTAGACAAAGGATGGCTCAATGATAACTTTCCACCTCATCTTCCTGAGCAAAGCCCTATTAAAGAGCTTAATGAAAGTTCCCCTGAGGGGGGAGTGAATAGGTGACATGCTAATCAAATGCAAAAATGTAACAATTAAAAAGGATAATGAAATAGTTAACTCAAAATAAGAAGTGAAGTCAGATTCGCAATTAAAGGCTCTAGAACTTCTCTCTCTAAATTAAGAGTTGAGGTGTTCAATTACCTTCTTACTTGAATGAGGAAAACCAACAAGTATGAATGATGTAAGTAATATCTAGCAGCTAGAGTGAAGTGCAATGAAAGCAATAACACAATTGTAAACAATATAGAACGAGTAGAGTGA
Organism: Agave tequilana; assembly: GCA_038442645.1. NCBI lineage: Eukaryota > Viridiplantae > Streptophyta > Magnoliopsida > Asparagales > Asparagaceae > Agave > Agave tequilana. The sequence goes on from JAVJIF010029965.1 coordinate 340,837, forward strand.
GAGAAACAACAATCACAAATACAAGAAATTTGTTTAGTACCTCATGACTACATGAGTTTTGTAATCATCAAAATAAAAAACCGGTGTAATTGTAACATCGGGCCAACACTTAAGGCTTTTCACCCCAAGCTTGCCACACTCCTTTGATAAACAGATAACCTTCCAAGAAACATTGATAGCTTTAGAAACATCTATAGCCCTGTCCAAAGAAAATTCTTGATAGTCATCTCCAACTCCTTAAGAATAGAAGAAGGCCACTGATAGATCATAAAAGAACGGATTATATAAATCAAAGTAACTGAGTTGGTCAATACAAGATGGCCAACCAAATAAAGGGTGAAACCCATCTAGTTCGCAAAACGTGATTTAATTCTATCTGCCATCAGCTACAGCCAAGCACGCTTTGGTGCAGCTCTAAATAAAGGAACACCAAGTAGACAAAAGGGAAATTACCCCTCTGAAAACCCGAAAGCTGGATAAGATCTTTTGATCTTCAAGTTGAGAAGCACTCTCCAAAATAAATATGACTCTTTTGATTATTAATCCATTGACCAGAGAGGTCTCCATAAACAGCAAAGGCATTCAAAATGCCCTAATGTTCCATTGGTACCATGACAAAAAAAATTCAAGACATCATCGACAAAAAGCAAATGAGGAAGAGCTGAACCCTTGTAGAAAAGATGCGAGTGATCAAACCTCTTCAACCAAGGGAGAAATATAACGTCTTAAAAAATCCTCTGCCAGGAAGAAAAGGATCAGGGACAAAAGATTACCTTGTCTGACACCACGACTTCAAGAGAAAAAGCTCTCTGGAGAGTCATTAAGAGGAATGAACATCCTTGTAGACTTAAAAAATAGAAGCAATCAAATCTCTGAAAGTGGAACAAAAACTAAAAGCCTCGAGAACTGCCAAAGTCCCAACTAATGGTATAAAAAGCCTTGCGAATATTGATATTTAACACCACATTACTTCCATAGCTTGCTTGTGAAGGCATTTCACACAGTCTAAAGCCATGACAATAACATCTTGTATTTGCCTCCCTTTGAGAAGCCCAATTGATTCGGTGAGATAACTCTAGAGGCAATAGTCGCCAGATGTTCGGAGATAATCTTAGTGATCACTTTAAAAAGAAAATTACAAAAAACTATAGGGCAAAACTACTCCACTTAGCCGACCTTCTCTACCTTTGGAAGTAGAACAGTAAATTGGTATTTAAGATCCGCAAGATCTCCCCTATTAAAAGAAATCAGTTATTATAGTAACAACATCATGGCCTAAAATATCCCAACATTTCTGAAAAAGTAGCCTGTGAACATCTGGACCTGGGCCAATAACACTATTTGTTAAGAAAATTATCATTTAAACCTCATCAAAGGACGAGACCGCAGTCAGAGAAGAATTTTCTTCTTGAGAAACAAGAGAACAGATGTAATCCCTCACCAAAGAGAAATCCCTTACATCATTCATTTCTGTAGAAAATATATCCATGTAGAAACTAATAACATAGGACCACATTAAATCTCTGTCATGAGAAAGTGATATATTCACCTGAAGGACAAAAGCTTAATTTTTTTTTTTTTTACCACTTTATCCATTGGGGGCGAAGAATAAATGGCTTCCTTCCAAGTACAAGAAACTAAGACATAAAATCTTTATGCTCTTCCCACATTCAATGAAACTAAAATGGCCTGGGATCAGCCTGAGCTTCCTCGCAGACATGCATGACAATAGGGTTATGATCTGACTCCATCCAAAGGAGAGTATAACAAGACATGCAATATCCATGACTAGGCCAATCTTCAGAAAATAATGCCCTATCAAATAGAGCTTCTATATGGTCTCTAGGATCAGGCCAGCCCCAACTATTCGTCCAAGTCAAAAGCGATCCTGTCATATCCAAACAATGAAGAATACATATATTAACAGCCGAGAGAAAATTCTGACAAGAAGAAGCTGACCTGTTTTCTCATGAGCACCAAACAAAGGTATTAAAATCTCTCATAAAAAGGTAAAGAGAAGGAGCCATGGACATGAACCGATTTTAAATCATCCCAAAGAGTCCTACAAACACGCTGATTAGCACTGGCATAAACCCTAGTGAAATAAAAGCTAGCACTATAAACAACAAAAGAAATGGTCACTTGTTGCTCAATAATATATACAACCTAAAAAGGAGGAAAATAGGAAGAAACCAAAAGCCAGAGATATGGAGTACGTTCTATTTTGAAATAGTGCATTCTAACTTTATGTTAATAGACTTCCCATATTCGGGTTCAATATTCTGAAAATTAATCCACGGCTCCGCCAAGCAAGGAAAATCCGGCTTCTCCGTAGCACAAAAAAGTTTGAGGGACTTCCTAGTATACACTTCCTCTACAATTCTAGTAGAAGAATTTCATTGATACCTCAAAGGAGGCCTCCGTATACATCCCCCCTTGCTCAACCGAGAACTGGTTTTGAAGATTTCAAACTTTTTTCTTCTTATTAACTTGCTACAATTTTCTTCTTCTCGGTTGGATCTGAAAAACACGTAGAGGGGGAGTGAATAGATGTTAATGCTAATCAAATGATCTTTTTAAGTAACTATATATAAATAATGATGCAAGCCGTCACTCAAAATAAGAAATTGAAGTTGAATTCCCTGTGAAGAGCTCTAGAACTTCTCCTCTTTGATTCCTCTAGATTATGAGTTGAGGCGCGTAATTACTTTCTTATTGAAATGAGTAAAGACCGGAAAGCAAGTAAATGAAATAAGTGCAATAATGAAGTGCAAGCAAGTGGAATCACAAGTTGGCAATGTAAAGCAATGAAAAGCAATAAGCAAACCAATCGCAAACACAAGTAATTTGTTTTGAGGTTCGAGCCACTGCTCTACGTCCCTGTCTTCACCACCATGAAGGATTTTCACTAAATCCACAAAGAAAATTTTCACACCGGAACTTTTACACCTAAGGGGATTACAAATAGTCTACACAAGATCGAAGTACCCAACTCCACCAAATCCAACCTCTAAACAAGAGGGATCTCAACACAAGGAAATACAAGTCACTTGGTGATCAAAAACAACAAATTCTCTCTTACAACTTCTTATAGAGTGGAGATGATTTTTGGCTCAAGAAGTGAAGTGAGAAAAATTTCAGTTACAAAGAAGTAAAATGAACTTGTAAACCAACTGAAAACTTTTGCAAATAAAAGAACTTTGAAAAACAATGCAAGTAAACTTTCTTCTCTTTTGAAAAACTTGAAACAATAGGAATTTTTCTTGTAAAACAAATAACCAATGACCTCTATTTATAGGGAGTGAATTCATATCATCCATAATGAATACTAGGTCATTAGGGTAGAGTTTAGCCACTAGGAATTCAGAAATAGGTAAAGGAATTATTAAAAACAAAACAGATTTCAAAAAATAGCCGTTTGGCTTTTTGACGGCTGGGCCACATGGCAAAAGAGCCGTTGGCTGCGATCGACTGGTCCGGTCGACCGCAGGCTAAATAAAAAGAGAATTTTGAACTATCAGTCGACCGGGCCGGTCGACCGACAAAACCCGAGACTAAGGGTCTTGCAGTCGGTCGACCGCAAGGTCTATCGGTCGATTGGCCTGGTCGACCGGCAGACGTGCACGCCCAAAGCCACAAGGCCCGGTCGACCGGACGGTCGACCGATCTGGCCTGAAATAGATCCCGTCGACCGCCCGGTCGACTGTAAGGCCTGAAACAGATTTTTAAAGAAGGAATTTTGAACTTAGAATAATTTTTGAAATATTTTTCAATGGTTTAAAGGTTAAGTAGCATGCTATAATAGATAAAATACATGTTTTAAACTAGATGTAAAAATATGAAATATTTTGAGACATGTATATCAATCAAACATGCACCGAAAGCAACAAGACCAAAAACTTGTAGTTTGAAGAATGTATTTGTGTGTGTATTTCTTGAGCACAACTATCATATCCTTACTGTTTAACATACTAATTCTTATAATGGTTTTAAGTGACTACAAGATCTTCAATATCGGGCTTCTCCATATGCATTGTTAAATAACTTGAATCTTTGATCCCTAATTGAGTCAACTTGAGTCAAAACCACCTTCCTTTAGAGAAGAAAACATCTTGAATCTATAGAACCCTAAAATAATCTTAAATACTAAAATAAGATTAGTACAAATAACTATATATGTTTTGTAATCATCAAAACTCCAAAACCTAGTGATTGTAACCTTGGGCCAACAATCTCCTCCTTTTTGATGATGACAAAACATATGAGTTATTTAACAAAAAATGGGAAAAGGAGCATGGAGGCTCCCCCTCAAATCATGCTATATATATGAATGCATTGTATGAGAAAGAAAACATCAAGAAAAACAATTAAACTATAACTTTTTCTCTCCCTTTTTGTTATGCATCAAAAGGGTAAAATAAACATTGTTTGAAAAAAAAATTTCATGAATCCATAACACAAACATTAAATTCACCACAAATGAAAGAAAACCTATTATAGTCTAGTGGTTTTGTAAGAATATCGGCAAGTTGAAAATCGGTAGAAACATAATCAATTTCAATACCACCTTTCTCATAATGATCTCTAAGAAAGTGATATCGAATGTCAATGTGCTTAGTCTTGCTATGTTGATTTACATTTTTAGTCATATGAATGGTATTAGTATTATCACAAAATATTTTAAATAGTCATAATGCAAATCATAGTCAAGGAGAGTATGTTTCATCCAAAAGACTTGTGCACAACAAGGCCCCACCGCAACATACTCCGCCTCGGCGGTTGAGAGGGCTACCGAATTTTGTTTCTTAGAAGACCATGAAACAATACAATTACTGAGAAATTAACATGTTCCACTTGTACTCTTCCTATCCACTACAACCCGCATAGTCGGCATCCAAAAAACTCGTCATTGAAAATTGTCCGATCTTCGGATACCATAAACCCATTTCAATTGTGCCCTTAAGGTATCTAATAATGTGTTTTATCGTAATCAAATGGGAGTCTTTAGGACACGATTGAAATCGAGCACAAAGACATACACAAAACATAATATCCGGCCTACTAGCCGTTAAATACAACAAACTACCAATCATGCTACGATAGAGTTTAATGTTTACATTTATACCTTGTTCATCTTTGTCAAGCTTTGTGGTGGTAGCCATGGGAGTTTTGCTTGTCTTAGCCCCTTCAAGCCCAAATTTCTTGATAAGTTCCTTCGTGTACTTGGCTTGATTAATCAAAATCCCATCCTTCCTTTGCTTGATTTGAAGACCATGGAAGTAGTTAAGCTCGCCCATCATAGACATCTCAAATTCCTCCTTCATGCATAATTCAAAAGCTTTGCAAAGTGTTTCATTAGTAGAACCAAATATAATATCATCAACATATATTTGAACTATAAGTATATCATTTTCAACATGTTTGATAAACAAAGTAGTATCTATTTTTCCTTTAGTAAAACTTTTTGAAATAAGAAATGAAGAAAGTCTTTCATACCAAGCCCTAGGGGCTTGTTTTAAACCATAAAGAGCTTTGTCTATTTTGAAAATAAAATCCGGATGTGTAGGATCAACAAACCCGGGGGGTTGTTCAACATACACTTCCTCTTTAATCAATCCATTTAAGAAAGCACTTTTTACATCCATTTAAAAAAGTTTAAAATCTTTATATGAAGCAAATGCAAGTGTCATCCGTATGGCTTCAAGCCGTGCTACGGGTGCAAAAGTTTCCTCAAAATCGATACCTTCGAGTTGAGTGTAACCTTGAGCCACTAACCTTACTTTATTCCTAACAACATTACTCGACTCATCCAACTTGTTCCTAAAAATATATTTAGTATCAATTGTTTGTCTATCATGGGCCTAGGAACAAGATGCCAAACTTGGTTGCGCTCAAATTGGTTGAGCTCCTCTTGCATGGTAAGCAACCAATACGAGTAGCCCATAGCTTCGAGAATGTTCTTTAGTACAAAATGAGAAATAAATGCATAGTGCCCACAAAGATCATGAAGTTTAGAACGAGTAGTTACCCCTTTTGATACTTTACCTATAATAAAATCCTTGGGATGATGTGGTGTGAAATCTCTAATCTTTTGGAAGGTGTTGTGATGGTTCCACTTCAACTTCTTGAACTTCACTTTCCTCATCAACTTTAGGCATGTCTTCTAGTGTAGGTGAATCCTTTAAAGTAATCCTCTCCATGTCTTCATTTAAAAAATCTATTTCTATAACATTTTCAACAAACACATTATATTCCTCAAACTTTACATGTATAGATTCCTCAATAGTCAAAGATGAATTATTGAAGACTCTATAGACTTTACTAGTGTTAGAGTAACCAATAAAAATTGCTTCATATGATTTTGCATCAAATTTACCTAAATTATTTTTAGTATTTAAAACAAAATATTTACAACCAAAAACTTTAAAGTATGAAACATTTGATTTTCTTGAATAATAAATCTCAAAAGATATTTTAGAAGTGTTTTTGTATAAGAAAACCCTATTTGATATGATAGCAAGAAGTGTTTACGACCTCGGCTCATAGGTAATGAGGGAGACCGTACTCATTTATTATTATCCTAGCCATCTCTTGTAATGTACGATTTTTCCTCTCAACGACTCCATTTTGTTGTGAAGTTCTAGGACAAGATAGTTCATGTTTAATTCCATATTCTTCACAAAAAGTGATAAAGGGTTGGTTATTGAATTCACCACCTCTATCACTTCTTACTCTTAAATAGAATAATCTTTTTCCTTTTCAACTCTTTTCTTAAAGGCTTAAAAATGTGAAAAGGCTTGATTTTTATATTCTAAAAAGAAAACCCAAGTGAAATGAGAGAAATCATCAACTAAAACAAAAGCAAAACTATTCCCACTTAGACTTTTAATTTTAGTAGGACCAAACAAATCCATATGGATCAACTCCATGGGTCATGATGTCATGATATCCTTAATGGATTTGAAAGTGGACTTGGTTTGTTTTTCACGTTGGCACGCATCACAAATGTGGTCCTTTTCAAATTTCAAGTAAGGAATACCTTTCACAATTTTCTTATTGTTTAATCTAGATAGATAGTCAAAAGAAATGCGGCCTAATCTCCTATGCCACAACCAAAAGTCATCATCGAAGGCATTCAAACAAGTAGCATTGCATAGCATATTAGACATATCAATCATGTATACATTGTTTTCACGAAATCTAGAAAATATATATGCATTGGATTGTCTATCAATTACACTACATGCTAGGTCATCAAAAACAACATTAAAACCTTTATCACAAAGTTGACTAACACTCAAGAGATTGTGCTTGAGGCTATCAATTAAAACAACATTTTCTATTAAAGGAGATGTATCAAGTTTAACATTACCAATACCAATGATTTTTCCTTTGGCATCATCTCCGAAGGTGACGGTGCCACCTTCATGGTATCTTGATAGGGTTGCAAAGTTGTTGATATCCCAAGTCATGTGCCTTGAGCAACCACTATCAAGATACCACCACTCCCTACGTCGTTGGGCTTTGGAATATACCTTACTTGTGCTTTCATTAGCCATGAAGCACATGTTGGCGGTGTCGACTTCCTCTTCGGATTCACTCTCCGAATCCCAAGTAGCCTTTAAAGCCTTCTTTTTGTATGGCTTCTTGAAAGTGGAGGGTTTGCCTTTGTTCTCCGGACGTTCGCAACAATGTGTCCCAGCTTTCGGCAATTGAAGCAAATGATTTTCTTCTCTTTTTTACCTTACCATCTCCTTCTATTTTGGAATTTGGCCTTGTTGTACATTCTCCGAACATTCTTCATAAGAAGAGAAAGATCTTCATCATCCTCTTCATCACCATCTTCATCGGAGTAGGTGGAAGAGCTTTTGAAAGCTATTGTTTTCTTCTTTTGAGGAGCCATCTCTTCTCTTACTTTTCTTTCCATCTTATGGGTCTTGAGATTCCCAATGAGACCGATGAGCTCCATTTCTTCCTTGTCATTGAGCTCCTTCAAAGTTGTTGCTTTGACTTCCCAAGATGGAGGGAGTGCACGGAAGATCTTCTTCACTTTTTGGTCATTGTCAATCCCATCACCTAAAGAAGAAAGACCGTAGTAATCCTTATAAATTTAGTAACCATCTCATCTATGATTTCATTTTCTTGCATAGAAAAGTTTTCATATTAGGAACGAAGAAGGTCGATTTTAGCTCTCTTAACTTGTGAAGCTCCCTCATGAGTGACTAGTAGGTGAGTCCAAATCTCATAAGCGGATTTGCAATGAATGACTCTAGCAATATCATCGTCATTAAGAGCTTGAAGTAAGGCATAGTGTATCCTAGCATTAGCGTCAAACTCTTTCGTGGCAATGTCGGACCAAGTGTCCTCATCACCAAGGGGTGCGCTAAATGGTTTAGTCACCACCTTTGTAACCCGGCTCCCTAAGGATTGCAAATACGGTCATCTTAACCTTTCATATGGGAAAGTTAAGGCCATCAAACTCGGGTGGGGTCTTAATTTCTTTGGCCATTTTTACTAAGTGTATGAGGATGAAATATGAATAGAGTGATTAGCAATATAGGATCTCTCTAAGGATGTTAAGCCAAGAACTTAGAGACCAAAGCTCTGATACCAATTGAAGAACACCTAAAGGGGGTGAATAGGTGTTAATGCTAATCAAATAATCTTTTTAAGCAACTATATATAAATGATGCAAGCGGCCACTCAAAACAAGAAATTGAAGCCGAATTCCCCGTGAAGGGCTCTAGAATTCTCCTCTTTGATTCTTCTAGATTATGAGTTGAGGCACGTAATTACTTTCTTATTGAAATGAGTAAAGACTGGAAAAGCAAGTAAATGAAATGAGTGCAATAATGAAGTGCAAGCAAGTGGAATCACAAGTTGAAAATGTAAAGTAATGAAAAGCAATAAGGAAACCAATCGCAAACACAAGTAATTTGTTTCGAGATTCGAGTCACTGCTCTACATCCCCGCCTTCACCACCATGAAGGATTTTCACTAAATCCACAAAGAGAATTTTCACACCGGAATCTTTACACCCAAGGGGATTACAAATGGTCTACACAAGACCGGAGTACCCAACTCTACCAAATCCAACCTCTACACAAGAGGGATCTTAACACAAGGAAATACAAGTCACTTGGTGATCAAAAGACCACAAACTCTCTTTTACAACTTCTTATAGAGTGGAGATGATTTTTGGCTCAAGAAGTGAAGTGAGAAAAATTTCAGTTGCAAAGAAGTAAAATGAACTTGTAAACCAACTGAAAACTTTTGCAAATGAAAGAACTTTGAAAAACAATGCAAGTAAACTTTCTTCTCTTTTGAAAAAACTTGAAACAATGAGAATTTTTCTTGTGTAAAATAAATAACCAATGACCTTTATTTATAGGGAGTGAATTCATATCATCCATAATGAATACTAGGTCATTAGGGTAGAGTTTAGCCACTAGGAATTCAGAAATAGGTATAGGAATTATTAAAAATAAACCAGATTTCAAAAAATAGACGTTTGGCTTTTTGACGGCTGCCGGTCGACCGGGCCGGTCGACCGGCAGGCCACATGGCAAAAGAGCCGTTGGCTGCGGTCGACTGGTCCGGTCGACCGCAGGCTAAATAAAAAGAGAATTTTGAACTGTTGGTCGACCGGGCCGGTCGACCGACAAAACTCGAGACTAAGGGTCTGCAGTTGGTCGACCGGTCGATCGACTAGCCCGGTCGACCGGCAGATGTGCACAGACGTGCACGCCCAAAGCCACAAGGCCCGGTCGACCGGACAGTCGACCGATCTAGTCTGAAATAGATCCGGTCGACCGCCCGATCGACCGTAAGGCCTGAAAGAGATTTTTAAAGAAGGAATTTTGAACTTAGAATATTTTTGAAATATTTTTGAATGGTTTGAAGGTTATGTAGCATGCTATATAGATAAAATATATGTTTTAAACTAGATGTAAAAATATGAAATATTTTGAGACATGTATATCAATCAAACATGCACCGAAACCAACAAGACCAAAAACTTGTATTTTGAAGAGTGTATTTGTGTGTGTATTTTCTTGAGCACAACTATCATATCTTTACTCTTTAACATACTAATTCTTACAATGATTCCAGGTGATTACAAGATCTTCAATATTGGGCTTCTCCATATGCATTGTTGAATAACTTGAATATTTGATCCCGAATTGAGTCGACTTGAGTCAAAACCATCTTCCTTTAGGGAAGAAAACATCTTGAATCCATAGAGCCCTGAAATAATCTTAAACACTAAAACAAGATTAGTACAAATAACTATATATGTTTTGTAATCATCAAAACTCTAAAACCGGGTGATTGTAACCTTGGGCCAACAAGATCCGCCTAAGACCCCTTAATAGTCACCTCCATTTGAGCAATAGGATCTATCCTTAGTGGATTCAAAACAACAAGTGAGGTCGACACCTGAACATTTGTTCCTACAGAATCAATTGGATCCTCCAGCCGAACCCGAACCCCCGACAGCTGGAAAAGGTGCCAAATCATTCACCGGCTGCTCCAGCCAGTCATGCTCAAGCAAAGAAAAATCTTCTGTCTTTTGGTTCTCACAAAAATCCTCTTGCTCAACGTCTAGTTCTCAAGCACTATCATGCATGTCCTACACGATGTTGTTCACGTGAGTCACTAGTTCAAGAAATTCAACCATAGCTCAAGATTATGAGGCGACACTGGCTGCTCGGACATCACGTTTGAGCAGCCATTTTTTTCGATCTTTCAACACTCTTATAGGCCAATGAGATTTTGAACATCCACGAGGGACCAGAGAGGCTGAAAGCGACCCCGTGGAGCCTTGGAAGGCTAGCGCTCTTTGATATTTTTCCTGGCATCTATTTCCTTCTAGTGGCAGCTAGAGTTAGAATGCCCTACCAAGTTACATGTGGAACAAAACTTAGGCAAATTCTCAAGAGAGAGATGAAAAGGCAAGAACCATTCCTTTCCAACATCAGTTTGTCTGGAAGAGGGGACGACAAGTCAACATCAATTAGGACACGAGCATAATGACCATAGTCTCCCTTAAGAGTTGCATCATCAATCTTCAAATGTACTCCAACTCCTCTGGCAATATCTAAGAGCAATTGGGGATGCCAATATTCTCATCCAAACTTATAAAAATCGAACCAATACCTGTGAATTTGCGGATTCTTGCTTGATAGGATTGAAGTCCTGTTGTCATGGCTGCAAATGCAAAATTTCCCGTTTGAGAGCTATTAACCCCGCTGCTCAAACCTATGTTTCTCCTGCTGAGAAGAGAAGAGAATCGTATAAAAACCCTCGTCCTAAAGAAATCAATCTCTAACCCGGAGCCAAGGACCTCAAGATTGCAACTTTTGCTTCAGATCCCAGATTTTACAGGGTGTCTCCCCCTTCAAGAGGATAATACGACCAATCGAGCCCTTTGGCACATGGTTGCACGCACTGAATAGATTTTCTCATTGATATGAATTGAGAAATATGCCCCTTTCTTAATTGGCTACACAAAAGAGGCTGGCAATACTGAAAATGCTAATTTGGAGACAGCCTCAACAAAAAAAGGCTTACTCATGTATATGCTCTGTGAACAATGACTCTTTTTTCAAAAATACGGAATCTTGCATGGCGGCAGCGGATAATCGCCATTATCAAAGAGTCCAATAATGTCGCAGTCGATGCTAGATTTTAATTCGACACTTGCGAGATTGATGATTGAAGACTTTATGTATTTGCAAGAGGAGATCGTAAAGAGGGCTTTAAGGTGGCAAGTTTGATAGCACAGGCACCGTCCGCCATGGCATCTGCTTGGAAGTACAGAAAAGGGAAACCTGAGGTTTCCTCAATAATAATAATAATGATAATTGTATTATTTATTATTATTATTATACTACTAATAGCAGTAACAACAACAACAACAACAACAACAACAACAATAATAGGAAATAGAAAGAGTTATTTCCATGTTCTACTGCCTTCTTTATAAACCACATTCTCTAACTAAATTGCTTTTACTAACAATCTGTTCAATCTACATGCATACAAAACCAAAATGAAAAAGCTTACCCATCTTATAATCTTTGCAATCTGTACCGTAATTACTTCTACCCGAAACGAAGTTATCATTCTAACCATGTCATCCTGTGTTGCCATCTCTCCACTCTCTGCGCCTTTTTTTTCCCCTTCTCTCGACTCTTTCTTCTCTACATGAATATACAGAGAGGGAGAACATGTAGAACAGTAATAACTTCCATATATCCATAAAAAAGACTTTCTTACAACTAGAATATATAATTAAAAGTTACACAAAATACTTCGTGTCCATGATACACTTCAACTGTAGTAATATATTAAGACTTATCTAGCTATCTAGTTCACTTGGAATATGACAGAAAAGGACTTTCTATAACAAAGATAAAAATAAGACTTGTTAGTGAGAGTTAAACAAGTTCACACTGAACACAGGAAGAATTACACTTATTATTACGAACGGATTTCATTGACCATGAGATCTGGCTTACTAAAATACATGTACAAACTTGAATTAACTAGTTCTATGACATGCATTGAAAAAATTATAAAAGTGAAGAAAAATTATTGATATCTGACGCAGTGGTAAAGAATTACAAAGTTGTCGTCACAGTATGATTTGAAAAGATTAGAATAAAACAAAAAACCTCATGCATTTTGTTTGAAATGTTTTCACATAATCTCTTGCCTGTTAAAGTTTACATAAGTTAACAGAAAATCTCCTACATGCTATCTTTTGATAATTAGAAGATGGTAAAATAATTTTCTATTACAAATTAGACAATACAAGAGATTTATTAATCTAACTAATTAAAAAAAGAGAAAAAGGGAGTTTATTGTTAAGCATGATAAAAGTTGTCAAACTTCAATAGTTCATTGGATTTTTTCTCCCTCCTAACTAATTTTCATGAACCATGATTCTGACCATCATAGTATGTCGTGAGGTTGGAATAATGTGCTTCTTTAGTCTTTACAGCATCTCTTAAGTTTATTTTCCTATTCACTGTGAATGAGAAGATTTGCATTCACAACCATTATTTTAGGGAATTCACAGGCATCTTAAGGACTATATATATATAGTCTCGTGAAAAGATCATTACACACGTAGATTTGAGCTAATCATGTCATAACCCTCGTGATCCTTGAAAACAACATGATATTAGCGTTACTATCTACATGCCAACTGTATTATTAGTAAACCACACACCCCCACCCACCCACCCCCACCCCCCACCCAAAAAAAAAAAACAACCCCCCCCCCCCCCCCCCCCCAACCCCCAAACAAAACCCACCCCTCGCGAACCTAGGGATGAGCGCAGTGTGATTCGGTGCATTTTTTATAAAAAAACAAAATCGCACCGCACCGAAGAAGGAAAGACAACTGAACCGAAACAAAATCGGTTCGGTTTCGGTTTCAACCGAAATCTCAAACTAGATAAAGTAGTATGGGAGTTGGGTTGGGTTGGGCTTGGAATAAAAAGAAAATAAGAAAAAAAAAAAAAAGGAAGTAGTAGTGGCCCTAGGCTTGTGGGCCCGATTTTAATGAATAAAAGAGGAGGACACAAAGGAAAATTAGTAAGTTGGCTGGGCTTCGCATAATTTCATTAGGCTAAGAAAAAAAAATAAAAAGAAAATTGGAGTTTAGTTCGGTTCGGTTTATCGAAACCCAAAAAATTGGGAACTGAGCCGAATCGAACTGAACTTGTCCTCAAACCGTGCCGATCTGCGTTTTGGTTCGGTTCTTCAGTTTGCCGCATCAAATGCTCACCTCTACCAACCACCACGCCCAAAAACACCCAAATAACAACCCCCGCAAGCGCGCACGCAGAGAGAGAGAGAGAGAGAGAGAGAGAGAGAGAGAGATAACATTAGCAGAATCTAAGAGAGAGAGAGAGAGAGAGAGAGAGAGAGAGTTAACATTAGAAGAATCTAAAAGTTCTTTCTCTCCTCCAAATTCAACTCCTAATAATTAATTTAAAAAAAATAGAACTCGATTTTTTGTAGCAAGTAGTGATACTCAAAACTCTTTTCTTTCTCTGCTTCTCTTCCATCAAGCAGGTAGTTAGTGATTCAATATCCTGTGTTAGCTGTATTGATAGTGAAATGATCACAAGCAACTAATGTTATATGTGTAATTAACTAAATAGTTACTGTAAGTAGGTCACAAATTCAAATTATAGCACCAATGTATTGATACTGAAACTATCTATTATATTAACTTTAGAAAACTTTTAACCTCGATTAAGCGGTTCTTTACTTTGTAAGTTGTAACTATGCAATGGACTCCTAATCATGATGATTAAGTCTAAGTTAATGTGCCTAATGGATAAGGTTAAGCATTTCAGCATCATTATGTCTATGTCTCTTTTGACTTAATGCCTTAATTTATTGAACTTTTCACCTCACTAACTTAAAACATTCATTTAAGAAAGGACTTTCCTTTTAGACTGAGTCTTTTGGAGGTTTTCAATATTGTAAGTTATTTTCTAATTAATGAAATTGGTAGTCACACTTTATTTTTTCTTATAAATAAAATATACCGATTCACCAAATATGTACTTTCTATAAAAGTACCAATAGTGTTTCCGCCGAGAGCGATTATAGACCATTAGATTATAATAAAAACACTAGCAGATTTCAAATAATGATAGGATGTTTTTATTGACCCATTGTTATAGCAAATTCTCACTAGTGATTTATAAAAAAAATCTCAATTAAAAAAGATTTACAAATCAAAACAACTGCTACTCAAATTTTCTACTCCAATCATACTCTAATTGTAAATTTTATTAGATTTCAAATTCTAAGGTAGTTTCTCCTCTATATAAATCCTCTAAGGCGTTTTTTTCATCCAAAGAAGGAGAAATAAAAACTTAAAATTAAAAAAAATACATGTAGAAAAAAAATAAAAGATACAAACGAAAAGTAAGTTAATAATTTTTGTTACATTCATTTTCTTTTCTTTCACTTTTTTCTTTTTAGATGTAATTTATTTGATAATACACACACATATATATTTGTCCTTGAATTTATATAATGAAATTTTATATATTCCCTCTAAGATAATTTCGTTTGATCATTATGAATTTGAAAGCAAATTTTCTTTGAAAATGTTATGAATTATTAAAAATTACAGAAACTACTAATCAACTATTAGTTTATGTTGGAAGGTCGTGAGGTTTTAGGGGCTTCCGTAGAAAAGTTTCAGAGAAAGGCAAGTTCACAATCTCTGATAAATTAACTTTTTTAGTTATCTTTTAGTTATACTTTTATTTGATAATAACTATGTTTTTTGATAAATTTTTTATGAATTTTACCGACTTCCATTTTTTATTTTTGGAACAAAAAAATTTAGATAATTTTAGATGATTATGAAAATCGATAGAAAATTTTTATTTATAGAAAAAGAATCTCAAATAAAAAAAATTTATAAATTCACATGTACTTGGTGCACGAGCATTTTACTAGTCTTAAAAGAAAAGATATAAATAGCCGGTTGAGTTCAACTATTAGAGTTAAAACATAATTTAACTAGAGTAAAAATCATTTGCATGCAAACAAAATTCATTTCTCAAAGCAAAAAGAAAGGAAGAGTGAAAAAAAATAGAGAAGGAGTTGATTTAACTTACAACCTATTTGTTTTCTTGGAAAAGAGAGGAAGAGGGGTTGAGGGAAGAAATCTGAACCTCAGCTGTTTGGCTAACACGAAAGATGCGTCGACGAGCTTGAAAGAGATCCGAGCTGGCTCTGATGTAGCCAGCTGAGCTTCGGATTCTTTTCCACTCGATTTCGACCCCGGTTTTTTTTTTTTTTTTTTTTTTTTGGGTGGGGGGGGGGGGGCCTCACGAATCGAGGTCAGGCTTGATTTTTAATTTTTCTTCTCTTTTTATCTCTTTTTTTTCCGGTCTCTCTCTCTCTTCCTCTTTTTGCCTTTCATTTTCATCTCCCTCTTCCTTCTTCTGTAGACCCAAGCATATCTTCTCTCTTTCTTCTCTCTTTCAAATTTCCTCTTTTTATTCTCTCTTCACCCCCCGTTCCTTTCTTTTTGTTCTCTTCCAAAAAAACAAACTCGCTCTTAACGAGGAGAACATGCGAAGTGGGGGGATACTACGTGTTGTCCTATATGCCAGAATTCAAGTGTATTCTCTCATCTTCTAACACTCTATAAAATATATGTTTTCACTCAGGGTAGTTATTGTTAGATCTGACAACTAATCAATGTCACCGATCTAATTGGCCAGGTCGGTAAATATCAGGTGGGAGGTTTTCGTTCAATAGAACGTTCCTTAATTACAGAACCACCTTTCAATTATCTTCCTTGGTTAAACACCAATTAGACTAGTATTAGTCAATCTCAATATACAGTAATATTTATGAACATAAATATTCTAGCATAACCCCTGTAAAAGGAACGTTAGTTTAATTATACAGTAAATGGAGTGAGGTACGCATGTAGCGAATCACCTTAAGACAATTATGTCCCCCGCTACGATGCTAATGGGTTACTGGACGCTTGTTTTTCAAGATACAACACTCCTTCACGGTATTTTGATAACACTACCAAATCACTGTGTAGTCAAATCATAATTAATCAGTACCTTCACAAGTTGGAATTCAAAGCAGTTGAATGAAGACAAATTTCGAGTAGAATATTTATCTTAATATGGAGGATTATTCACTATAAGGAAAAGGAGGGAGAGAGAAGAAATTTGGTCTTAGGAAGCCATAGATCGTTTTAGACACTGTTCTGTATAAAGAGAAGAAGAGGAGAAAGTCTTCTGTCTACAGAAAGGATGAGAAGATTTGGTGTGTTTAGAAATGACGGAGAGGAGCGCTAAACAATGGGAGCAGTTGCGACGGTTTTTGTCTGAACCGTTGCAACTGTTCTTGTCTGAACCGTTGCAGCGGTTCTGTCCAACTGCCACGCGAAATCGGGTAATGGGTGGAGACCCGCGACCCTTTAGCATCCATGTGGCCCGGTCAAAAAAGAACCGGATCAGGTTCGCACCTGCACTCAAGCCCAGGTGTAGTGCCCCATTCCCGGGATACGTACCCAGATATGTGTCCCAAAAATTTTCAACCATATTACTCAATTTTCTTCCTATATGTGTTCATGGGTTGTGATTACTTATGTTATTGAGTATCGGATCTGGATTCTCAGACCTAAAGTAAGCTCTGACCCGGACCGGTAACCCGATACCAGCCAGTAGCCCGATTTGACTTTCTGGTGGTCCGATTTCACCCATTTCAATTTCAGACATTGTTTTCTAATATTTTAGATTTTTCATGATTTTCTGGAATTTTTTGAAATTTTTCTGCAAATCTCCAAAACCGGTGTCGGTCGGCAACGCTGACTGATTCCCGGATTTTTAATTTTCAAATGGGATTGAATTTTCAAAAAAATACTTTCATAGTACATCTAAGAATTTCATTTTCTATTTAAAAACATTTTTGGGATTTTTGTAAATTTATCAAAATTTGACCGATTCTGGCGTCGGCCAGTATCGTCGGAAGATTTCAGGATTTTTTATTTGAAAATTATAATGAATTTCTCAAATCCTATTTCACCGAGCATCTTATAATAATATTTTCTATTTTTGAGAATTTTTCGGATTGTTTCTAAAACAGTCAAATTTTTGGCTTATTAAAATAATAATATAATTTACCGTTCTTTCTTTTCTTACTTTTCCTTCTCCACTCCTCTACTTATTACTCCCAGAATATTTTATTAATTTCATTATTTAATAAAATATTTATTTATTATTTTTTTACTATTTCTTTCCTTTTCTTTTAAATTTTTCCCTTTTTCCTTTCTTTTTCTTTCTTTTTTCTTCTTTTCTTTTCTTCTCCTTCACTCCACCTCCACTCCCACGCCACGCAGCCGCAGCTGCAGCAAGAGGGCAGAGAATGATGGGCTGAGCAACCCATCTCCCCCCTCATCTCCATTCATCATCACCACTTCCCTCTTCCATTAAAACATCCTTTACACTTCCTTCTCCCTTCCATTTCATTTTCCATTCCAACACTTCAACAAAACCCATCCCCACCATCACAACCGCGGCCGGCCACCCTCGCCGCCGCCGCCGCCCCCGTCCCTAGGCCGGTGCCGCGCCACCCCACACCCCCCACTTCCTTCTCCACCTCCATCAACTCCAACCATCACTCCACCACCACCAATTTCATCCAAACCCACCTCCATCACCACCCTTTGTCCTCGAAAATTCACCATCACCACCACCAATTCCACCACTCCAACTAGCCCATCACCACCCCCTCCTCCTCCTCCAACTCTCCAACACCACCAATCACCACCACAACCACCACCAATCATCATCACCACCTTCACCATCAACAACCCAACCAACAACTCTCCAACTCCACCACTCCTCCCCTCCCCTTGGGGGCTCAGGCGCGCGCGCCCCTTCCCCCCCGGCGGCAGCGCCACCGCCGGCAGGCCGCCGGCGTGGCCGGCCGCCCGGCCGACCACCCTTCCCCTTCTTTTTCTTTTTTCCTTTCTTTCTTTCTTTCCTCTTTCATCTTTCTTTCTTTCTCTTCATTTCATTCCCTAAATAAAAACCCATTTTTCCTTAAATACCCATCCCCTCTCCCTCAAATTACCTCCCTATATTTACACCCAATATTCCTCTCCTTTTAAATCCTAATTCTTTTCTAAAAGCACCATATTTTCTCTCTCTCCTTCTTACAACTTTCTTTCTCATCTCTCTCTCCTCTCTCATTCCCTCTCTAATATATATATATATATATTCATTTATAATTATATATTTTAATATATAACTATGGGCTAGTGGATTTCTCGTGCGGATCGCCGATTTTCCAGACTTTTAACCAGTATTTCACTCCGGTTTCAGGCGAGTGCTTCTTAATACACTTAAAAATAAACGCTCTTGTATTTATAGCATGGAATTGATATGTGGATAATTTTAGCATGCCTAGCACTTGTTACCGTAGTTTTAATACATGATATCGTGCTATGCGAGTTAATATATAATGTTGTACATGGTATTTACTCGACCCTGGACATGTTATACTTGACACATGACATCTGACACCGACCCTAGACATGTTACACGTGATATATGATTTATGACACCGGTACTCGGTATTTACACCGGTACTCAGTATTTACACCGGCACTTCGCATGTTCCACTTTATATATGATTTATGACACCGGCACTTGGTATTTGCATCGGTACTCAGTATTTACACCGACACTTAGCATGTTACACTTGATACATGATTTATGACACCGGCACTCGGTATTTATGCTGGCACACGATATTTACACTGGTACTTGCCATGCTACACTCATCACTTGATATTAGACTTCGATACTTGATATGTCATACTTGACACCTGCTCTTGACACACGGTATATGATATGCTTTCATGTGGTACAAATACCTGGACCTGACATCATGACTCTTGACTGGACACTACCACCCCTGATACCTGTATTATATGACATATTCATGACTATCACTGTTATGGGGACTTGGCATGACTATTATATTATTACCAGATACTTGGTACTCCTGAACTCTTGTACTCCTGAACTCCTGTATACTTGAACCCCTGAAATAGGGAGGCTCCTGGCATTACTCCTGATATTATACTCCTATTGACCCTCGTAATAGGATAACCATGGATATTGGACTTTATACCCCGTGAATATTATTATTTGAGACTCTGTTATATTCAAACAACTTACACCGGGATATGGGAAATTGATGGGTATCGATATAGCTTCTGTATATATGGTGGTCATACATATGTTGTACAACTATTCCTGTTAGTTCGACCTGGAGGCCACCAGGCGTTTTCGAGGAGTGTACTGGCATCCCTACCCCCTTGCCTGCCTGCCGTGTGTGCTATAATCCCCTGGGTATATCCTGTGGGGAACGGTGACACTCTATTCCTGTTTAGGCGTATACTAAGACTTCGGGCATATAGTAAGTCCCAATGCCACGTTCCGGGCTCAGTACCGGATACTCCTGGACCGTTGTCTCGGGCATGCACGGGACCCATTCTAAACATGGTTCGTCGTTCCCCATCAATTTTCAATAACCAACCTCGCTCGGCTTGTATGCGGAAGTATATAGCACCGGTCATATATTGAAACATACAAATTGAACGAGTCTTAATAATAACTTGATAATTGACTTTATGCTACATGAATTTTAGTGTCATTTTCATACTTGCTATTTATTGTAGTTACTCCTTACTTGATAATTTGATTACATGACATTTGACCTGCTACACTTGCTTTTATTTCATGCCACAAAAATTCTAATGTTATTTTCATATTTCACTATTTATTGTGGTTATACTATACTTATTGATTTGGGTACATTATACTTGACATGATGCACTTGCTATTATTTGTACTTACTATTTGGGTTTTTCTTGCACTCGCTGGGTTGCCCACTAACAACCCTGGATTTGCATGTCCAGATTTAGCAGCTTAGACCGAGGTGGACCCATCAGCTGAGGATCAGGCTTACTTTGAGGAGCAGGCGGATCAGCCATAGCTTCAGCCAGTCTTTCCCCGCTCGCGAGATTCCCTTTCCAGCTCGTGAGTTATTATCTTTTGTACCCTGTACAGTCTACTTTTGTACTATCTAGTGATGTAATATTGATGTAATATTATGTCACAATCTGTGATGACTAAGTCTTGTATTAATTAATGTTGGAATGTATGTTACCACTGTGCTTCTGCCTCTGATTCTTTCTTGTACTAATGCTTAGCGTATATACGTGAGGGTATTTCTGACCTGCGTATATATATCGCAGTGACGTCTCCGTACCAGCGGGATCGGGGCGCCACAGGGTGGTATCAGAGCCTAGGTTCTAACATCCTCAGTACAAGCAGTTGACAGATTAATGATGTATTTATCTGCAGCTGGAAAGCATGAGTCTTGAATATACATTCCAATCGCAAGTACGGTGTTATCTATTCCTTCCTTGTAATCTTTTCCTTGGATCCTGAGACCCTTCTATCTTTTTCTTTCAGCTTCTTCCCGTCATTCCTCAGATATGGAAGGACGGAGAACCCGTAACGGTCTTAGCACTTCTCGAAACAGTTCTAATGGAGATAGCGACAATATGATGAGGGTACTGCATGGCATGATGGAAAGTCAGCATCAGCAGACAGAGCTCCTGCGGCAAGCATTATTGACAGCACCTAGAGAGCAGAGGCCTGTAGTGTATCCGATTTCAGGAGACTGCAGCTGGCTACATTTTCAGATACAGAGAAGCCTTTGGACGCTGAGCAATGGCTGATTGACACTACAGATCTTCTAAAGGCAGCCCGAATTTCTGATGAGAACCAGGTGGAAGTAGTCAAGATCCAGCTGAAAGATGTGGTAAGAACCTGGTGGTTGCAGAAGAAGCAAGATTGGAGAGGCCTATTACTTGGGATCAGTTCTCGAAGGGTTTCTATGAGAGGTTCTTCCCTGCAACGGCTCAGAAAGAGATGGAGGAACAGTTCATCAGGTTGCAGCAGTTGAACCGATCTGTGGATGAGTACGCTGCTGAATTTCTGAGACCAGTCGATTTGCATCCTACATGGTAAGCGATGAGGAGAAGCGGGCTAGCAGATTCCAACAGGGGCTGAAGATGGACATCCAGATATTTCTTATCCCTCAGCAGCTTAAGACGTACTCTCAGGTTCTCTCTATTGCCCGTGAGGTAGAATGGGGACTGGAGAAGAAGGACAAGCACTAGATGCAGAACAAGCCAGTGAAAAGATCCTTTCAGTTGATGGATGAAGAATACCCGACCAGACCCAGCGATGGCCTGATAGTCAGGTGACCATTCCGACCTCCCCTCAGCAGGCGATATGCGGATATTGCCTAAGGCCCGGACACATCCAGAGCAATTGCCGGAGGGCGAACAGGCTGTATTTGGCATGTGGATCTAGTGATCATTCATTAGGCGTTTGTCCGTTCAAGAGGACGTGGAATGCTACCCCAGCACCTCTAGCACTTCCAGCACCACCGCCGGGAAGGAACCCCGAGCCAGTTGGCAGGAGAGCTCCACTCCCTCCCCAGCAGCGAGAAGTAAGAGTTGGAGCTGACCGTGAGAGAGGCCAGGCTTACTATTTGTCAGCAGGAGAAGCCGAGGCGTTAGTTGTGGTAGCGGAAGGACAAGGAGCTCAGTACCCAGATCAGGAGCCCTGATGATGTCACTATGACCGTTATTCCTCAACCTTTTGTGTTCTGAGATTGTAATCTCCCTTATGCTTTTCAATTTATTATATTATCATCGTTGACTGTAATCTCTTCCATGTTCATCTCCCTCCTTATAGAAATGTCGAGGATGAAATTTTTATTAGGTGGGTAGATTGTAGCGCCCCATTCCCGGGATACGTACCCAGATACGTGTCCCAAAATTTTTCGACCATATTCTCAATTTTCTTCCTGTATGTGTTCATGGGTTGTGATTACTTATGTTATTGAGTATCAGATCTGGATTCTCAGACCTAGAGTAAACCCTGACCCGGACCGGGAACCCGATACCGCCAGTAGCCTGATTTGACTTTCTGGTGGTATAATTTGACCGATTTCAGTTTCAGACATTGTTTTCAAATATTTTAGATTTTTCATTATTTTCTAAAATTTTTCTAAATTTTTCTGCAAAATCTCCAAAACCGGTGT
The DNA here is from genome assembly GCA_038442645.1 of Agave tequilana. Lineage (NCBI taxonomy): Eukaryota > Viridiplantae > Streptophyta > Magnoliopsida > Asparagales > Asparagaceae > Agave > Agave tequilana. The sequence continues at coordinate 363,547 of JAVJIF010029965.1, forward strand.
CGGTCGGCATCGCTGACTGATTCCCAGATTTTTAATTTTCAAACGGGATTGAATTTTCAAAAACAAATTTCACAGTACATCTAAGAATTTCATTTTCTATCTAAAAATATTTTTTGAGATTTTTCTAAATTTATCAAAATTTGACCGGCTCTAGTGTCGGCCGGTATCGCCGGAAAATTTCAAGATTTTTTATTTGAAAAGTACATTGAATTTCTTGAATCCGATTTCACCAATCATCTTAGAATAATATTTGCTATTTTTGAGAATTTTCAGAACGTTTCTAAAACAGTCAAATTTTCGCCTTATTAAAATAATAATATAATTTACCGTTCTTTCTTTTCTTACTTTTCCTTCTCCACTCCTCCACTTATTACTCCCAGAATATTTTATTAATTTTATTATTTAATAAAATATTTATTTATTATTTTTACTATTTCTTTCCTTTTCTTTTAAATTTTTCCCTTTTTCCTTTCTTTTTCTTTCTTTTTCTTCTTTTCTTTTCTTCTCCTTCACTCCACCTACACTCCCACGCCACGCAGTCGCAGCTACAGCAAGAGGGCAGAGAATGATGGGCTGAGCAACCCATCTCCCCCCTCATCTCCATTCATCATCACCACTTCCCTCTTCCATTAAAACATCCTTTACACTTCCTTCTCCCTTCCATTTCCATTTTCCATTCCATCACTTCAACAAAACCCATCCCCACCATCACAACCGCCGCCGGCCACCCTCACCACCGCTGCCGCCGCCGCCCCTAGGCCGGTGCCGCGCCACCCTACACCCACCAACTTCCTTCTCCACCTCCATCAACTCCAACCATCACTCCACCACCACCAATTTCATCCAAACCCACCTCCATCACCACCCTTTCTCCTCCAAAATTCACCATCACCATTACCAATTCCACCACTCCAACTACCCCATCACCACCCCCTCCTCCTCCTCCAACTCTCCAACACCACCAATCACCACCACCACCACCACCAATCATCATCACCACCTTCACCATCAACAACCCAACCAACAACTCTCTAACTCCACCACTCCTCCCCTCCCTTGGGGGATCACGCGAGCGCGCCCCTTCCCCCTCGGCGGCAGCGCCGCCGCCGGCAGGCCGCCGACGTGGCCGACCGCCCGGCCGACCACCCCCTCCCCTTCTTTTTCTTTTTCCTTTCTTTCTTTCTTTCTTCTTTCATTCTTTCTTTCTTTCTCTTCATTTCATTCCCTAAATAAAAACCCATTTTCCCTCATTCCTAAAATACCCATCCCCTCTCCCTCAAATTATCTCCCTATATTTACACCCAATGCCCCTCTCCTTTTAAATCCTAATTTTTTCTAAAAACACCATATTTTTTTCTCTCTCCCCTTCCTACAACTTTCTCTCTCCTCTCTCTCCTCTCTCATTCTCTCTCTAATATATATATTTATAATTACATTTTTAATATACAACTATGGGCTAGTGGATTTCTCGTGCAGATCGCCGATTTTCTCGGACTTTTAACCGGTATTTCACCCCGGTTTCAGGCGAGTGCTTCTTAATACACTTAAAAATAAACGCCCTTGTATTTATAACATGGAATTGATATGTGGATAATTTTAGCATGCCTAGCACTTGTTACCGTAGTTTTAATACATGATATCGTGCTATGTGAGTTAATATATGATGTTGTACACGGTATTTACCCGACCCTGGACTTGTTATACTTGACACGTGACATCTGACATCGACCCTAGACATGTTACACTTGATATATGATTTATGACACTGGTACTCGGTATTTACACCGGTACTTAGTATTTACACCGGCACTTGGCTTGTTCCACTTTATATATTATTTATGACACCGGCACTCGGTATTTGCACCGGTACTCAGTATTTACACCGACACTTAGCATGTTACACTTGATATATGATTTATGACACTGGCACTCGGTATTTACACTGGCATACTGTATTTACACTCATCACTTGATATTAGACATCGATACTTGATATGTCATACTTGACATCTGCTCCTGACACACGGTATATGATATGCTTTCATGTGGTACAAATACCTGGACCTGACATCATGACTCTTGATCGGACACTACCACCCCAGATACCTGTATTATATGACATATTCATGACTATCACTGTTACGGGGACTTGGCATGACTATTATATTATTACCAGAAACTTGGTACTCCTGAACTCCTAAACTCCTGTATACTTGAACCCCTGAAATAGGGAGGCTCCTGACATTACTCCTGATATTATACTCCTGTTGACCCCCGTAATAGGATAACCATGGATATTGGACTTTTATACCCCGTGAACATTATTATTTGAGACTCTGTTATATTTAAACAACTTATACCGGGATGGGAGAAATTGATGGGCATCGATATAGCTTCTGTATTTATGGTGGCCACACATATGTTGTACAACTATTCTTGTTGGATTCGACCTGGAGGCCACCAGGCGTTTCTGAGGGGTGTACTGGCACCCCTACCCCCTTGCCTGCCTGCTGGGTGTGCTATAATCCCCTGAGAATATCCTGTGGGGAACGGTGACACTCTATTCCTGTTCGGGCGTATACTAAGACCTTCGGGCATATAGTAAGTCCCGGTGCCTAACGGTACGTTCCGGCTCAGTACCGGATACTCCTAGACCGTTGTCCCGGGCATGCATGGGACCCATTCTAAACATGATTCGTCGTTCCCCATCAATTTCCAATAACCAACCTAGCTCAGCTTGTATGCGGAAGTATATGGCACCGGTCATATACCGAAACATACAAATTGAACAAGTCTTAATAATAACTTGATAATTGACTTCATGTTACGTGAATTTTAGTGTCATTTTCATACTTGCTATTTATTGTAGTTACTCCTTACTTGATAATTTGTTTACATGACATTTGACCTGCTACACTTGCTTTTATTTCATGCCACAAAAATTCTAATGTTATTTTCATATTTCACTATTTATTGTGGTTATACCATACTTATTGATTTGGATACATTATACTTGACATGATGCACTTGCTATTATTTATACTTACCATTTGGTTTTTCTTGCACTTGCTGGGTTGCCCACTAACAACCCTGGATTTGCATGTCCAGATTTAGCAGATTCGACCGAGGTGGACCCATCAAGCTGAGGATCAGGCTTACTTCGAGGAGCAGGCGGATCAGCCGTAGCTTCGGCCAGTCTTTTCCCGCTTGTGAGATTCCCTTTCCAGCTCGTGAGTTATTATCTTTTGTACCCTGTACTGTCTACTTTTGTACTATCTAGTGATGTAATATTGTGTCACAATCTGTGATGATGAAGTACTTGTATTAATTAATGTTGGAATGTATAACTCCACGTATTTTCGCACTCTGATACATGTGTTGTGTTGTATTGATGCTTAGCGTACATACGTGATGGTACCATCGCCCACGTATGTACGTCGCAGTGGCGTCTCCGTACCCGCCGGGATCGGGGGCGCCACACCACGCCTGGGCCCGGACTTCGGCACCGGCGCTGGGCGGGGACGGGCGGGTGACGGCGACACGCGCGATCGCGTGTGTAGGCATGGTTGTTCCCCAACGCGTGCGAAAAAACTCCAAGTACCCAAAAGGCACACCCTTTGTTCCCATCTTTCCATATTTAAATAGTTCAACTTTTCATTCCATATCTAATGTGGGACTAAATGTTTTCACTACCTTTAGTCCCCTTTAGCTATTGAATTAGGCTAACTTTTAACTAGAATATCTCACTCATTTGATAGCGGAATTGAATATGTGAATATACCACGTTCATCCCCAATGAAAGGAGAACATACTCCAACCATTATCTAGTTGATTCGAGCAATGGATTTTGCCCTAATTCAACTAAAAGATTTACTTGTAATTCTTCATTTTCTCAACAATCTCCTACAATGAATGAAGATTTAAGGAAATTTACACACTATGAGACTGACTCTATAGTGAAAGGTACTTTAGAAAAGAATCTGCATCAGGATAGGTGAACTAGGTTTTGAACCTTCCATAGCGAAAACTTAATCGGACTTACTGGATAATCAGTGAACTAAGTCTTGAACTGTCAGCTGTTTGTGTAAGTCAAGTGAACAAGCCTCAAACAGTAACTTTTTAAAATCAACTTTGATTCTCAGTTGTGTCCATTTTAGCCCTGGACATTCTTAGTTTTAGAAAGTATCTTTAGGGAATCACTACCTCCATAGAGACTCCAAAAGAGCCGACCCACCTCTATACTCACATAGGTGATCTTCCTATTAAAAGTAATCTACTCTACTCCACTTGTTTTAATAACAAGATATAGATATCATTAAAAGCATTGAGCTTATCCTAAATCCATTTTTACAAAGCACTTGTGTCACACACCGCTTCCCAAAATACGTGAAAACGGAGTCGCGACGAGAGTCGGCAACGTATGTACGCGAGAAAATATCCACGCACATACGCTAAGCCTAGAGTAACCTAAACAAGCTACAAAATTTACTACAATAAATTAATATCGCTGCAATATGACATATAAATATCTAACGCAACGATAACAGATGAATAAAGAAAAGAGAATGGCAACTGGATGCGATAAAAATAGAATCAGGAAATAACATGAATAAAAGAGCAAAAATACCTAAAATCAAGAAAAGAGAGACTCCAGCTCCTCATAACGCGTACGATCACACGAACACCTGAACAATATAAGAAGATGTCCAAAATCCTGGACGTGCAAATCCAGGGTCGTCAATAAGCGACTTAGTGAGTGATAAAATAAAATAGGAAGGTGCACATGCATGCAACGTATAAGCATATGGAAAGCAAATATACATGATAAGGTTGGAATAACAAGATAATAATAAATGAATAGTAACTAAGCCAGTCAGAGATATAATCAAGGGTATCTCAGGTCATGAGTATAATCAATATCTATTATAACATGCATGTAGATGTCAAGTTCAGTTTATAATGTCAATGTAAGAATTCAGTTTTTCATTATTAATTTTGTCAGCGAACACCAATTGCCACATGTAATAGACGCATCCCATACTACGCCTATTACACGTGCCAATCAAGGTCCTCAGTTATTGAAAGTGATCGGTTGGAGACATTGTCTGTGTTTTAGATGGGTCCCGTGCATACCCGAGACCACGGCCCAGACCCCTGGCGCTGAACCAGGACCTACCGCAAGGTAATCAGAAACATGTATAATAGGTCAGGTACATGTATAACATGTATAGGAACAGGAACAGGACGGGGTGCCAGTCACCCCACGGGAACCCTGTAGTGGAACCCTCTTTCGGCTGCGCAACCTAAATCCTAGGTCCACCCGAAATACAGACGCTGTCTCCTCCATCAATTTTTCCAATCTCAGCATAAGTTGTTTAATTTAGTTATCAAGATTATTAATATACATGTTACCTAAATTTACTGGGATAACTTAGTAATGATAACAGTAACAACATCAAAAGTAAAATAGTGATACATGTATAACATGATATATATGTCAGTGAACATGATAAACAGGACGAGGTTGTTACCGTGTAACAATATTTCTCTCAGTAGTTAGATAACATGAACATGATGATCATCAGATAAGTGGTCACAAATGTCATCCAGGTAAGTCTTAGTGGCAAAGTCCTAACCGATGTCATGTAGTGATCTTGAAGGTTTATTATTAAGAACAAATGAACTTAATTGCATACAGGAATACATAAATATACCACAAATAATACATGGAGGTATTTCATGAAAATATAAAGTTTCTAAATACTAGAAAATTAGCTTAATCATTTAAATCACTTTTATAACATAATTAAATAACTAGATAAAACCTTCATCACAAGAATTCTTATTAACTGAAGGGGAAAATGCACTCACCTGAGCTAGATCACAATCCAAAGCACTGCAAATCCTGAAATCCCGGTAAATCTACATATATTATTTCAATAGAAATTGTTAGGATCTTTTATTTATTTAATCTTGATTAATTCGCTTAAGGTTGGGAGTATCATCCTCTGAATTACATGAATTTAATAGGTTTAATTTGACTAATTTTAAATTTTCTTTTGTTGGGTTTTTAAAGACTTTTAAGCATTAAATTTCTTAACGGGTTTAAATTACCCTAAAGGGAAACTAACTTTAAAGGGAGCAATTTGATTTAATTTATATTGCTATTCTTCTGAAAATTTTATCATGAAAAGTAGAAGTAGTATAGATTGTTATTTATATTTTTCTCTATTTTCTGATATTTTTAACTAATTATTTGAATTAGTTTTCTGCAGGTTATCAAATCTGGATTTTTCTGCTGGGTCAGGTTTTGTTATGCGGGTGTGGATCCAGAAGAGGTAGCCCATACAGAGCTGGGCTGAAAATAGGCTTGTGGGCCTCAGCCAAAATAAAAGAATTTTTTTTATTTTGGGAGCTGCTGCACATGGGCTGCCCCTGTGCAGCCCAGCCCGCACCCAAGTGGGCCAGCCAGGCCCGGTGTGGCCTAGCAGGCTCGGGCCGCCAGACCCGAGCCAGCCTGGGCCAGCCAGGCCCGGGCAGGCCAGGGCCAAGCTAGGCCCGGTGTGGCATGGTCGGGCTAGGCCCTGCACAGACCTGGGGCTCTCGGTTGGCCAAGAGCAGCGACTGGGTTTTATTTATTTTTTTTTTTGAAATTTCCAATTTCTAATTTGTAGAAATTTTCAAAAGGGTGTATAAATTTAGGTATGTATTTGTACATCTCACATGTATTTTAGTTGGGTTTTGAATTGGTTTTGATATATACAAAAATTTGTAATATTGACATGGTATTATTTAGACTATTTATATCATATTAATTATGGAAAACGGATTTACTTTCTTGGATTTTATTTGCTCAAATCAAGGTTTTGTGGAGTATTAAAACAATGATCATATAAAAATTTATTAGATAAGTTTCTAAGAACCAATAATTATATTGCGGTGAGTTTTAGCAGATTGCTGAAATTAATAATTTATTGTTGTGGTTTTAATTTAATTTATTATTTTTTCTAAAAAACTGAAATTAAATTCATAATATAGATTTACTTACTTGAGTTGTTCCTCCTTACTTTCTCCTCAATTCTTGTACCTCGAAACCCCCTTCCTTCACGATCTGCTTGAGGAGCAAGGAAAGATGGAAGTGGAGAGATTTTAGATTAGGGTTTCTCTTGAGGAAGAAGAGAAAAAGGAGTTTGGATCTTTATATAGGTTACTAGATAATTTAGAAACATGAATTCAGTTAGGTTTAGATTGCTTAATTTAGTAATTAGGATTATGAAGTGAGTTAGATTGGAATTTGAATTATGATTATATATTTAGATTAGATTATAGATTTGGATTAGGATTAAGATTGAATTTTGAATTAATGGGTAAGGATCTCAATGGTAATGGATTATAGATTATTGGGCTTTAGTTAAAAGAAATAAGTAACATAAATAATAGGAAAAATAGAGAGTAGGCTTGCGGGCTTAGTTTTTGGGCTTAAAAAAAAAAGAAAAATATGAAAATAAGGAAGTAGGCTTGGTTCATGTGGGCTTAATATAAAAGAAAAATAAAATAAAATGAAAAAAAGAATGGGCTGAGTTTATTGGGCTTGGATATAAATAATAATACTACTAATAGTGATTAACAATATCATAATAATAATTAACAATAATAATTATAATAATAATAATAAAATTATCAACATTAAAAATCTTATCTAATAATACTTGGTAAAAATACTAACATTAATAATAATGACTAAAACAATACAATATAAACCAGAATAATAACAATATCAATATTAACAATAATAGCAACTACAATAATAATACTAGTAACATAGTAATGAAAAAAATACTAGCTAGTAATTAAAATGATAATACTTAATAATGTTAAATATAATTATAAAGCCAAAATACCATTTACTATCTTAAAATAATTTGTACTATAACTCAAGTTAATAAATAATAATATCACCAGTAAAATAAAATAAATACTTTAGAAAAAATAAAAATACAGTACTTTAGATTAGGGATATTATAACTTGATTGCACCATAGGAATAGGTTGGAGTCAAGCTCCTAAGTTTTTTTTTTTTACTCGCAGAGTCAATCATAACTAGTTTTTTCTCTTAAACTTAGTCCTTGAGATCTCCAGTCGCAAAATGAGGTTTTCATTAAGTTGACTCGGTAAGGTTAGGCTTTTAGTCGCATTCCCCCTGATGCGCAGTTTATATGCTCTCCATTTAAACCTTTAGTAAACAGATTCGCTAGATTATCTTTTGATACAAAGTCAATAGAGATAATTTGAGAGCAACTGCTTCACGGTATTATGTCTACGACGAATATGTTTAGACTTACCTTTATATATAAAATTTTGTGCCCGAGATATCACTACTTGATTATCGCAGTGAATACATATGACAGGCACTGGCTTGGGCCATAATGGTATATCTTTCAAAAATTGTCGAAGCCATTCTGCTTCTTCTCCAGTCTTATCTAAGACTATAAATTCTGATTTCATTGTCGGACGGGAACTACGTGTTTTTTTGAAAGATTTTCAAGATACCGCTGCTCCTCCAAGAGTAAAAATATATCCGCTAGTTGATTTTATTCACTAGAATCTGCAATCCAATTAACATTGCTGCACCCTTCAAGTACAGATGAATATTTTCTATATTTCAAGGCATACTCTATGATTTTAGATACATAGCCTACTACTCGTAGTAGTGCAGTCCAACGATCATCATTTGATTACTAGTGTATTTGCTTAGTTTACTTATAGCGTAAGCAGTATCAGATTTAGTGCAATTTATTAAATACATTAGACTTTCGATAATATATGAATACTCTAACTGTCGTGTCACAGTTCCTGTATTCTTACGAAGGTGGATATGTGGAAGAAATAATTCGTATTCTCTTTTATCTCTTATTCCTTAAATCTTTCTATCATCTTATCTACGTAATGAGATTGAGGTAGACTGATTCCAACTGGTGTTCTTATAATTTTAATTCCTAAAATTACATCAGCAATACCCAGATCCTTCATATCAAAATTGCTAGATAGCATTTGTTTTACAGACTTAATAAGCTCAATATTACTCTCAAGTATCAACATGTCGTCTACATAATGACAAACAATGATACATGCATTTTTAACTATCTTAGTGCAAATACACTTATCGCATTCATTGATAGTGAATCCATCTTTAATCATGACAATATCGAATTTCTCATGCTATTATTTTGGAGCCTATTTTAAACCGTATAAGGATTTTACCAATTTACACACTTTGTATTTTTGGCCCTTGATTATAAATCTTTCAGGTTGCTCCATGTATATTTTTTTTATTTAAGTCGCCATTAGTGCAGTTTTGACATCCATTTGTATGAATATCTAAGATTGTGCAATGCTGCAATCACAATTAACATCCGAATGAATGTTATTCTTGTTACTGGAAAATAAATATCAAAGTATTCAAGTCCTTCTTTTTGTCGATAACCTTTGACTACTAATCTAGCCTTGTATTTATCAATAGATCCATCGAGTTTTAATTTTCTTTTGAAAATTCAGTTACTCCCGATTGGTTTACTGTTAGGAGGCAAGTTTGCCAATTCTCAAGTGTGATTACTTAGGATGGATTCTATTTTGCTGTTTACAGTTTCTTTTCACATTTGCTTCTGGAGTAGACATAGTTTCTTTAAATGTTTGAGGCTCACTTTCAAGCGCATATGCTACGAAGTCTGGACCAAAAGATTTTAAGATTCTCGATCTCTGACTCCTTGGTTCAACTTTTTCATTAACTGTAAGTCCACTAGGTCCTTCATCTCTAAATGATGTTCCATGTGTTCTTTTCCTAGAAGTATTGTCTTCTATTCGTTTATACAGAAAGATGTCTTAAAAGAATACGGCATCTCTGAATTCCATAATCATGTTTACATGATTATCATATATTTCTGATTTGTATACCAGAAATCTATAGGCACTGCTATTCAAGGCATATCCTATAAAAACGCAGTCCATAGTTTTCATTCCCAACTTGATCTTTTTAGGTAGTGGGGCCAGTACCTTTGCAAGGCACCCCACATTTTGAGATAATTATAGGAAGATGCTCTTTCATGCCATAACTCAAAGGGTATAAGATCAAGTTTCTTGTGTGGTACTCTGTTTAGAATATAATTTGCAGTTAACAGAACTTCCCCTCACAAGTTCTGAGATGCACCAGAAATTGCGAGCATGGAATTTATCATCTCTTTTAAATTTCTATTCTTTTTTCAGCAACTCCATTCTACTGAGGAGTGTATGCTGCTGTGGTTTGGTGGATTATACCAAAATTAGCATATAACTCACTTAATTCATTTGATTCATATTCTCTGTCTCGATCTGATTTTAGAATCTTTATTTTTGTTGAGTTGATTCTCAATCTCGATTTTATATGTTATAAACATACTCATTACCCCATCTTTACTATTTAAAAGATACACATAGCAGTATCTTATACATTCATCAATAAAAGTAATGAAATACTTTTTCCGCCTCTTGTTGGTACAAATTTTAAGTCATACAAGTCGCTATGAATTAATCCTAAAGGTTCTGTATTTCGATCAATTGAGTAAAATGAGTTTTCTCAAACTTGGCCTCAACACAAATCTCACACTTGCGATTTTCTTCTAAGTTGAGTTTAGGAATATATCCTAAATTAGACAAAATCTGCAAGGACTAGTAATTACATGCCCTAATCTAGCATACCATAATATAAGAGACTCAAGTAAATAAACATAACAGTTTTCTTTATTTATGAGCTTTGGGTACAATACACGGACTTTTTGTCCACTACAGCAACATTAGCCTTGAAAAGACCATCGGTAAGATAACCCTTGCCCACATTTATGCCATTCTAAGTAAGTACAAATTTATCAGATTCAAAGGCCATTTTAAAGCCTTTCTTACTAAGAATTGAACTGGATATCAGGTTCTTACGAATATCTGGAACATGCAGTACATTGTTCAGAGTGAGCTCCTTCTCAGATGTCCACTTCAGTATGATCTTTCCCTTTCTCTCAACCTTAGAGACGGCTAAGTTGCCCATGAAGAGTTGCTCATCATGATCCAATTTTTGATATTCAGAGAATAATATTTTTTCAGAGCAGATGTGCCAAGTAACCCAAGTATCTATCCACCAATCCTTATTATTGGTTGTCAGATTCACTTTTGACACCACAGCTGATAGGCTTGGCAACGCATGGTCGGTCAGGTTTGCCTGTGGATGGTCCTTCTTGTTCTTTTTGGGACAACTGCGACATTCATTCGCCTTGTGTCCCTCTTTGTTGCAGATATAGCAAGTTTCTTTGAAGTCTTGTTCTTGCCTTCTTGGTCATTGCTTTTGTACCCAGAAGCAATCTTCTTCCACTTCAAGCCTTTAGAAGTAGATGTTTTTCCCTTTGAGTCTCCAATCACATTTGCCTTGACTTCATAGGAGTTTTGTTGCTCTTTTTCTCAGACTTTCGGTTGTCCTCCTCAATCCGAAACCTCACAATGAGATCTTCTAACTTCAGCTCTTTGCACTTGTGTTTTAGGTAGTTCTTAAAATCTCTCCACGCAAGTGGGAGTTTCTCCACTATAGGTGCAACCTGAAAAATTTCAGGTAAAATCATACCTTCATCCTCTATCTTGTGCAAGATAAGTTGGAATTCTTATACCTGACTGATCACAGTCTTGCTGTCCACCATCTTGTACTTTAGAAATCGTCTCATGATGAACTTCTTAGTGCCGACATCCTCGATTTTGTATTTCTTATCGAGGCTTGACTATAACTTCTTTGTCGTTTGGATTGGACTGTAGACATTGTATAGAGAGTCATCTAGTCTATTTAAAATATAGTTTCAGCAAAAGAAGTCACTTTGTGTCTATGCATCAATTGCAAGGATATAGTCCTGATCAGTTCCGAGTTCCAGTGGATCCTCTTGCAGGAATTTGACCAAATGCATAGTGGTCAAGTAAAAAAGCATTTTCTGTTGTCACAACTTGAATTCTGTACCATCAAATTTTCCTGACTTCTCTGGCTTTGGGTTAGGAAGTGGAGAAGACACCAAAGTTTGAATTTGTATGTTTGGTGCCTTACTGGTACCATCTTGATTAGTCTCAGACATCTTCTGCAATTTCAAGCAGAGTAGAAGTAAGTAACTTGAAGTCGTAATTGTCTTAAGATTGTTATATCTGACAACTAATCAATCTCATCGATCTAATTGGCCAGATTGGTGAAAATTAGGTAGGAGGTTTTTCGTTCAATAGAACGTTCCTTAATTACAGAACTACCTTTTAATTACCTTCCTTGATTAAACACTAATTAGACTGGTATTACTCAGTCTCAATATACAGTAATATTTGTGAACATAAATATTCCAGTATAATCCTTGTAAAAAGAAAATAGAGTGAGGAATGCATGTAGCGAATCTTCTTAAGATAATTATGTCCCCCGCTATGATGCTAACGGATTGCTGAACGCCAAATCATCTGTTTTATAGGCAGAGAGGAAGAGGTAAAAGTCTTCTGTCTACAACAAAAGAACCGGATCGGGTTTGTACCCAGGCCCAGGCCCGGACTCTGGCGGTGGGATGGACGGGCAGCGCCCGTGTGGGCATGGTTCCCCCCCAAACGCGCGCGAAAATACCAAGTGCTCAAAGGGCACACCCTTTGTTCCCATCTTTCCATATTTAAACACTTCAACTTTCCGCTCCATATCCAATATAGGATTAAATATTTTAACTGACCTTTATTCCCCTTTGGCTATTAAATAAGGCTAATTTTTGACTTGAATATCTCATTCATTTGATAATGAAATTGAACATGTGAATATAACACGTTCATCCTCAATGTAAGGAGAATATAGTTCAACCATTATCCGGTTGATTCTATTAATGGATCTCGCCTCCATTCAGCTCAAAGATTCACTTGTAATTCTTTATTTTCCCAATATTTTTTTTTTTTTTTTTTTTTTTTTTTTTTTACATTCCAGGTTAGTTGGTCACCCACACCTACTATTTACAATACCATATGAGCAAAGACAGAGACCAACTAATCACTCAAAAATGCAGCTTAGTATAATGCAAATCGTGCTTCACGAGTTGATCAATATTGAATCTCTTATCATAAGTGCTGACCTCCTCCTTGAAGCACAGGCCCCATGCGTGCGCTCCATCAGGCGCGGTCGCCCAACCCCAAGTTCAAACTCATCATTAGAATTCTGAATGTTCGTGCAAATTTAAATGCTCGTTATGTGTACATGATCATAGAAAAAGAGAAAAAATAATAAAACTTGAATTCGTGCACGGCACTGACGCCACAAGAAAACAGCGGAGGAAGAGAGCAGAGATGAGAGGGGATGACGAAGAGGCCACTGCTTTATTGGAGATAGCATTAGATGTCCATAGCGCATAATCTATTATAAGAGAATTAATACACATGTCAACGTGTGATTGGTCCTCTTATTGTATGTGTGTGGCTCACACACATGAACTGAACCAGTGTGAAGCTCACTTGGCTTTGGGACAAAAAATAGATATATTTGCCAAGTTTGAGCTTGAATCTTCCGCTGATTCTCTGGTGACAGATTTTGGCACTGTTGTATGTATATTAAATTGGAATAAATTATCATTAGTTTGTTTTAGTTTGAAAATTTTCTAATATGAGACAAGTCAAAGGATTGGTCAAAATTACCTGAAGAGTTGACTAAAGAATGGTATGGTGTACGGCCTTTTAAGTGGCATGCGATATTATGCACAGAGCTATTGACGTAGTTAGGGGTGCCACCGGATACGGATTATCCGCGGATATCCGCATCCGAATCCGCCTCCAATCCGGATACGGATATCATTTTTCACATCCGTCAATATTCGTATCCGTATCCGTATTCGAAAGGTAGGTGCGGATACGGATATGGTAAAAGTAATATCTTATTCGTATCCGATCCGATATCCGAATGTTGCATGCTTCATAATGATATCGGTATGGAGAAGACTATTCTTCAATGGAATAAGGTATTAAATTTTGATATTTTGAGTTGGTGAAAAAGTAATAGTGAAAAGTATTCGATTCTTGCAAGAGCACCACATGATATTTTGAGTATTTCGACATCAACCATGTCATCCGAATCGGCATTTAGTACCAGAGAACGTGTAATCTATTGTTATAGAAGTCAAATGACAATGAATACGATGAATGTATTGATATGTACACAATAATATCATAGTATGTATCACATTTAATATTGTAGTAGATGAGACAAAAAGTAATATAAGTATTTCTGTTTAATTTATCTTTAACCATATCCATTTTTAACATATCCGATTAGTATTCGCATCCGATCCGCTAATATCCGATTTATATCTGATATCCGATTTTGGCGGATACGGATATCATTTTTCCACATCCGTCAATATCCGTATCCGTATCCGTATCCGAAGGTTGGGTGCGGATATGGATATGGTAGAGATAATATCCGATCCGTATCCGATCCGATGGCACCCCTAGACGTAGTGCATCCCGACGTTGACAATCAAGAATAGAACTGCCCTTTTGAAACAGGTTGCATCATGATTTTGTACCTGTGGCTTCATTAAATTCTTATTAAACAACTGTGATGATCTTTTAGTTCACCGTTTTTCTTAAAAATGAAGAAAATAACCGGACTACCTTCACTTATTTTTCCCAAAAAAGGATGAGAGTGAAGGAAAAAGTACAAATAAAGATATCCGATCTTGTGAATTAGAGCCCTAATGATTTTTTTTTTTTATCAGTATGACATCATAAAAGTGGTCATCATGATTTCATTAGAAAATATATGAAAAAGAAGTAATTTCACTTTTATGGTTAACATTTCTAAGATATGTATCACTTGCCAGAGAATATTCTCGAGCCCTCTCCTTTAGGTCTTTCTATGCTTTTAACTAGGGATGGAATCAAACCGTGTTGGAATCGAATGCTACCGTGTTCGTATTTGATTTGGTTTAAAATCTTAGAATTCGAATATGAATATCAATACGTTCATTACCGTCCAAATTCGAATTCGATTTCCCCTTTTGAATCTGAATCGAATTCAAAATTTTCTCAAATATTAAAATATTCTTACATTTGTGTATTTAATATTTGAATAGTTTGAAAATTATTTAATTAAGATTTTTTTTGTTTACTTCAGCTTTATTCACAACATTGTAATTATATTTGAGAATCGCACATCTCGCACGTGAGACAGAACTAAAAGAGATCATTTGAATTAGATTTAGAGTTAGATTTATGCCTGATTTTTCAGCTTCACATATATATTATACATAAGATTTTTTTTAAATTTAATAATTATAAAAATATCACGGGGCAAAATGTAAGAATATCTTTGTATGTAATATTATATTTTATAAGTAGTTAAGCCCACGTGTATTAAGTGAATAGTTCAACGAACTACCAAATCGAATACTAGAATGCTTAGATTTGATTCGTTTAAATTGAAAATAGTAAAAAGTATTTGTTTATGTTTAAATAAGCAGTCGAATTGAATCCGATCGAATAACTAGATGAATAATTAACTAACTATTTGTTAATTATTCGGTTAGTTTCCACCCCTACTTTCAATCCCAATCTCATCTATGATTTGCTAAATGTTACAGGCTTCATCTATACATTTGTCTCAAATGATTATAGTTATCAACGGGATAGAAACACGTTCATGAAAATGATTAATAAATCAAAAGTTTTATTGTTGTACCATGCCTTGTCTGTTTTGAGTTGCTATCATTCTTTTCTTGATTACATTGATTTTACCTGTTGTTTCTTGAACCGAATCTGATCTCAGTATCCTAAGATCCCCGACTTCCTCCAGAGGTTGGGGATCTACACCTCTGACACTATAATGCTTCAAATGAGGGCACGCCAATTCTAGCTTGATAATTGTTATTATAGGCCATTTCAGTGACATGTAAGTATTTATCCTAACTTTTTTCAAAATCTAATATACATGCTTTTAGCATATCCTCCAATACTTGAATGGTTCTCTCAGATTGTCTGTTTGTTTTTGGATGGATGGTTTTGTTGGGATGCAATTTGGTGCCTATGGCCTCAGTCTTGATTGAAATCAAAGATTTCAATCTAATACAATGATTTCGGGTACCCATGTAGTTTAATTATTTCCCGAAGATACACTTGAGCTAACTTGTCAATGTAACAATCTAATCTTATGGGTAATAAATGAGTAGACTCGGTTGAAATCACCTAGAGGGGGGTGAATGGATGACTAGCTAATCTAATGGTGAATTAATGCGGAATCAAAACTATTTATGCAAACTAAAATTCTTAAGCTAAACACACAAGGTATAACACAAGAGAGTAGCCGGATTCCCCGTGAAGGGCTCTGGACTAACTCCTCAAGATTCCTCTAGATAAGAGTTGAGGTGCCGCTTTGACTCTCTTGGTTGAATACAAGTGTGAGCAAACAATCTCCAAGTATATAACAATTGAGCACAAGATATATCAAGCATATAAAGATAAAGGCAATAAACATAAGTAAGATATAAAGACAAGTGAGAGATAGAGAGAGCAATCGCAAACACGAGAGATTTGTTTCGAGGTTCGAGCATACTTGCTCTACGTCCCCGCCTTCAACACTATGAAGGATTTCCACTAAAAACGATCCACCGGATCACTCAGTGCCGCAACACCTACAAGCGAGTTCACACTAGAACTCCTTGGACTCACTAATCCTGTCACTTGCTCCCACAAGAACAAACATACGCAAGCACTCAAGCTTGCCGAGACCGCACCTCTACACCGAGCTCTCACTAGAACCCGAAATAACGCGAACCCACAAGTTCGCCTCCTCAAATACAAAGGTGAAAACTTTGGTGATCTATACACTTTGATCACCTAAAACAACTCTCACAACAACTCTCCTATAGAATAAATATATCAATGGAAAGCTCAAGTATGTGTGAGAAAAACAAGAATGGATGTGATGGTGAAAATCTCAAGAAAATCACTTTTGAAAAACTCTTGATAAACTATCCTTTTGATTTGAAAATATTAGCTCTAAAACTTGTGGAGAAAATCACTAAAATAGGTATGCAAGACTAGCCCAAAAACTCTCTTGAAATCTTATGTAAAACAGCCTAAGAGAGCCCCAATTTATAGGTTCCAAAAATCTGCCTGTTGGAAGCTAACTCAGCAGTTCTAACTGCTGACGGTCGACCGCCAATGGTCGGATTTCCGACAGTTGGAAAGATCAGTCGACCGGCCGGTCGACCGCCAACTAGGCAATGGCCTAGCAGTCGATCGCCCGGTCGACCGGGCCATTTCCAGAGAGCAGACACTCTTTGGCAGTCGACCGTGCGGTCGACCAGCCCTACCTGTGCACGTCTATGCACATCGGTCGACCGGAGCGGTCGACCGACAGAAGGTCAGTCCAGGCAATTATGGGGATTAAAAACTTGACTTTTTATCTTTAATAAAATCCCATAAATCCACAAAAAATTTACAAAAATAAGTTCATTATTATACTTTGATATACAAACATATTCGAGTAAAAATTAAAACATGTTATAAACATTTTGAACTATTTTTGTAATATGAAAGTTTGGCTTAAAACAAAAATCGTATTTTTCCAAATTAATTTTTCCAAATTGAAAACCGATTTTTTCAAAACTCCTTCAAATATAAAAAACAAGATATTCTAAACACTTTTAAAGCTTAATGTGTATGGATATGATTCACTACACATATATGATATGTTTTGACATTAAGCTCCAAAATGGTTTTGGTTAAAACATATGTATATATGAAACTTCAAAAATCAAAACGGTATTTTTTTTAAAATAAAAACTCTTTTATTAAAAACTCATCTAAATCTTGTGTGTGAGTGTAAATGATACTTAAGCAATCCACCAACTATTCTATCCTTTACATTTTATCTAAAAATAAAATCTTAACAAAAACAAACCTAGACACAAGTCTTCTCTTGAAGGTCTTCACTTAAAAGTTTTCTTCTCCTTCTTGACTTGATCCAAACTTTGATCCAAAAAGGTAGACTCCTATTGAGAACTTGATGTGGTCTTAGTGCACAAGCTCTTGAATCAACATGTGCTAGCTCCAAAACTTGACTTGAAATTCTTTATTGAAGCTAAACACCTACTAAGATCTTGATCTAATATCTGAGACTAAATAAACACAAGATCATTAGTACTATAACTACATAATCATCATCAAACTAGAGTGATGGGCCTTTGGGCCAACAATCTCCCCCTTTTTGATGATGACAAAACTCATGGAGTTATATATGAATGGATTAAAGTTAAGCTTCATAGAAGCTCTCCCTTAACTCATGCATAACTATAAACAATAAGATATTGCAATGAAGAGCATAAAACTAAACAAACTAGATATGCATCAACAAGGTGAGAGAGAAAATCATAAATCTAAAATCCTTTTTCCAAAAACTTTCTCCCCCTTTTTGTTTAAACTTTCAAAAACATTCTCCCAATTTTATAAAACAAAACATAAGATGTATAAACTCAATATATGCAAAAACTCAAATATGCATATATAAACTCAAAATCTTTCTCCCCCTTTTTGTCAATCATCAATAAAGGGGTAAAATAAAACAAATCAATCATAAGGATATATATGCGATATACATTCATGAAGAGGAAGACGCTAAGTTAACTTCCCTACATACATGCATTACATGAAGAAGGGATGACAAACCCTAACTCACATAACGCATAATATGCAATGTATAAGAGGAGATGTGAAGCCCCCCTACACACGTGTATCACATAAAGAAGAGTTGTCAAGCTCCTCAATATAAGATACGTTCAACATGAATCTATATGTAGAAGAGATGTTAAGCTCCCCTTGCATATAGGCAACACATATCAAAACATTTTTAACATAAGTTTTGAGATTTACTCAAGATAATAAAGCACATTTTGAGATACCCTTGTAAATAAACAATTTTTTTTTTAAGATACCAATTGTAAATAAACAATACGAATTTTAAATTATTCAACAAATCAAATTGAGATATCACAAAATTTTGATACCATATGAAATAGGAAATTTGTGATACCAATTGAAATTGAAACATTTTACCAATTGAAATACATGATAAATTTTTGACACCAATTGATATGATACCAATTGAAATCGAAATACTTGTACATTTTTGATAGCAATGAAAGAAAACATTTTATATTTTGATATCAATAGAAATATATGGTAAATTTTTACACCAAATAGGTAAAACATATTGATACCAAATGAAATTTAAACCCAATTGGAAATTGAAACATATTGATACCAATTGAAGTATATTATAAATTTTGATATTAATAAAACACCAAATGAAAATAATGCATAAGCTTCTAAAAATACCAATTGAGATACCAATTGAAAACAAGATTTAATTCAAGCTTAGCATAAACATACTTTGTGCTTTAAACATGTAAATATAAATCTAACACAACAAATCACATATATGTATGAAAAATGAAAATACCAATAGAAATTGATATTATTGAAATTTAAAGCATACATATATAGAAAACAAAATATGAGTATACAAAAAAATGTCAATTTGTAATACCAATTGAAATTATGATTTGAATAAAGTATATAACTCATACTTATCTACCTTTTTCATGCACAAGATAAAAAATTTTCAATAAGGCATACAAGGCATACTCGCCCATCCGTCCGCCCTTAAAGGGTTGGTAGGGGTTTCAAAAGTAGGAGTTTGAAAATATTTTAGCATTGAAAACACTACCAAATGAAAAATAAATAACTAGTTAAAGTAATTTTTGAAAAAACTAGTTAAAAATCCTTCAAAACATGAAATCAAATCATATGAATCCATGAAGCATGCTAAAAACACAAGAATTGACACTCAAATCTATAAGGCTCAAAATATCTCATGAAAACAATGTCATGAGTAAACAAATGAAATATCAGTGTACCATAATCATATGAGTAGCATTTTCATGAAAGTAATCAATTAGGCTCAAAACAAACATGAATATCATTTTATCAAACAAGTGAAAACATGAAAATTCATTTTTCATCTACAAACAAACTTCTAGGTATATGTATGTTTTTATCCAAAACTAACAATATGCATATATATCCCAAACATAAAAAGAGTCTATGATATAATTTACATGAAGGCAAGAGACTCAAGGGCATACATGTATATTTATTAGTTTTGAATAAGGATTACATATACATGAAATAAAATATGAAAATAGGCAAAATAAGTGTAAATGAGTGAATCATCAAAACTACTCTATACATGTGCATGTGGTGAGTACAAATAAGCAATGAAGTGCAAACATATGTGAATCAAATGTTGCTCACAACTTGTACAAGTATATACACGAGTTTTGATAAAACTACATCTAAACAAGTTTTTACACATGAAACACAAAACATGATTATTTTAACAAACACTAACACATGCTAAAAATCATCAATTATAAATGCATGTAAACTAAAATAGAAGTTTAGAGATAGTTACCAAACCATAAAAACTATACTCCAAATCTCCAAAACATGGTGGTTGTCCCACCAAACCTCCTTGATAACGGTGCATCAAATGTATGTCCATCAAATCCATGTGCATCCACCATCAGGTACCAAATCTCTCACGTCATGTGAGAGCCCGCACCTACATCAAATACAAAAGGTGGAGACTTTGGTACCCATTTTCTTTTGGGTCCATCAGGATTAACATTGTAAGGAACCCTAACATTCTTGTTAGCGAAATTTATAGAATTTACTCTATCATAATAAAATTTTGCTAAATAGCCTTTGCGGTCGCAATGTATACACTTGTACACTCTATCATGCATATGTGTATGAGCGTGATCATGACGTGCAAAGTGTGCATATGCATGTTGTGGGTGATGTGCATGAACATGTGGAGCTTGTTTCCTTTAAAACAAGGTTTTCAATCTTTTATGGTTAAATGCACGATTGCTCAAAGTTGAGTTCAAATAATCTATTCTATTTTTCAAAAATTTAATCTCATTTTGATCAATAGTGACATGTAAAGCATGGTGAGAATGAGAATCATTATTTTTATTCTTTTTAGAAACATTTTCTTTTTCTTTTGAAATAATTTTTCATTTTAAAGAGTTATTTTCATTCAAAGCAACTTCTTTTTGTTTTTCCACCAAACTAATTTTATTTTTCAAAGAATTATTTCCTTCACAAAGTTCATTTAATTTTGAGGATAAGGAAATATTCTCATTTTTCAAAATTCATTTTCTTTTACAATGCATGCAACTTTAGTTCTAAAGGAATTATTTTCTTTTAATAAGCAATCAAATTTATTTTTCATTTTCCTATTATCCTTTTTAAGCATGTCATATTTTTCGAGGAGTTGTAGACAAAAAGATACAAGTTTATCATATGGCATATCAACATCCTCATCAAGCTCGGATTCGGTATTTACCTCAAGGGGGTTATCCCCTTGGACCATATAACATACGTTGAAAGCTTCACTTCTAACATCTGAGTCGCTCCCCGCATAGTATTATTCTTGTTCGCCAAGGGAGACTATAGTGTTCCAAACTACAAAAACCGAATCAAGATTAGAAACCCTAGATAAATATTCATCATTTAGGGTACTCTTTAAAGCATGGATGACTTTTGCACTAGCCTCAATATTTTTGCCATTTAAATAATAAGAATTTTTAATAGTGGCAAAATAAACATGAATGCCTAGGGCTTTGAGAAATAATGACATCTTAACTTTCTAAGTTTGGATGTTAAGAATATCAAAAGTGGGAGGTGACATGAAATCCATGTGTGTGTAAACAAATATTGTGATTAGTTATAAATGAGGATCTTTAACTCAAGGTTGTTAGACTCAAATCAAGAGCACGTGGCTTTGATACCAATTGAAATCACTTAGAGGGGGTGAATAGGTGACTAGCTAATCTAATGGTGAATTAATGTGGAATTAAAACTATTTATGCAAACTAAAAATTCTTAAACTAAACACACAAGGTATAACACAAGAGTGTAGTCGGATTCCCCGTGAAAGGCTCTGGACTAACTCTAGATTCCTCTAGATAAGAGTTGAGGTGGCGCTTTAGCTCTCTTGGTTAAATACAAGTGTGAGCAAACAATCCCCAAGCATATAACAATTGAGTACAAGATATATCAAGCATATAAAGATAAAAGCAATAAGCATAAGTAAGATATAAAGACAAGTGAGAGATAGAGAGAGCAATCGCAAACACGGGAGATTTGTCTCGAGATTCGAGCACACTTACTCTACATCCTCGCCCTCAACGCTATGAAGGATTTTTACTAAAACGATCCCACCGGATCACTTGGTGCCGCAACACCTAAAAGCGAGTTCACACTAAAACTCCTTGGACTCACTAATCCCCTCACTTGCTCCCGCAAGAACAAATACACGCAAGCACGCAAGCTTGTCGAGGCCGCACCTCTACACCGAGTTCTCATTAGAACCCGAAACAACGCGAACCCGCAAGTCCGCCTCCTCAAATACAAAGGTGAAAACTTTGGTGATCTAAACACGTTGATTACCTAAAACAATTCTCACAATAACTCTCCTATAGGATAAATATATCAATGGAAAGCTCAAGTATGTGCGAGAAAAACAAGGATGGATGTGGTGGTGAAAAACTCAAGAAAATCACTTTTGAAAAACTCTTGATAAACTCTCCTTTCGATTTGAAAAATATTGGCTCTAAAACTTGTGGAGAAAATCACTGAAATAGATATGCAAGACTAGCTCAAAAACTCTCTTGAAATCTTATGTAAAACAGCCCAAGGGCCCCCAATTTATAGGCTCCAAAAGTCTGCCCGTTGGAAGCCAACTTAGCAGTTCTGACTGCTGACGATCGACCGCCCGGTCGACCGCCAACGGTCTGATTTCCGCCCGTTGGGAAGGTCGGTCGAACAGCCGGTCGATCGCCAACTGGGCAATGGCCTAGCGGTCGACCGCCCAGTGACCGGGCCATTTCCATAGAGCAGACACTCTCTGGCGGTCGACCGTGCGGTCAACCGGCCCAACCTGTGCACGTCTGTGCACATCGGTCGACCGGAGCGGTCGACCGACTTCTTGTCCGGTCGACCGTCCGGTCGACCGACAGAAGGTCAGTCTAGGCAATTATGGAGATTAAAAACTTGACTTTTTATCTTTAACAAAATCCCATAAATCCACAAAAAATCTACAAAAATAAGTTCATTATTATACTTTGATATACATATATATTTGAGTAAAAATCCAAACATGTTATAAACATTTTGAACTATTTTTGTAATATGAAAGTTTTGACTTAAAACAAAAACCATATTTTTCCAAATTGATTTTTTCAAATTGAAAACTGATTTTTCTAAAACTCCTTCAAATATAAAAAACAAGATATTCTAAACACTTTTAAAGCTTAGTGTGTATGGATATGATCCACTGCACATATATGATAAAATAACTATGTTTTTGACATTAAGCTCTAAAATGGTTTTGGTTAAAACATATATATATGAAACTCCAAAAATCAAAACGGTATTTTTTCAAAATGAAAACTCTTTTGTAAAAACTCATCTAAATCTTGTGTGTGAGTGTAAATGATACTTGAGCAATCCAAAAATAAAATCTTAACAAAAACAAATCTAGACACAAGTCTTCTCTTAAAGATCTTCACTTGAAGTTTTCTTCTCTTACAAGCTCTTGAATTAACATGAGCTAACTCTAAAACTTAACTTGAAATCCTTTGTTGAAGTTAAACACCTACTAAGATCTTGATCTAATATCTGAGACTAAATAAATACAAGATCATTAGTACTATAACTACATGAGTTAATCATCATTAAAACTAGAGTGATGGGCCTTTGGGCCAACATCGATGAGTCTATCAACCACCACCCATACTGCATCGAATCCCTGCGATGACCGAGAAAAAAATCCATCGAAACATGTCCCACTTCCATTTAGGAATCAATAATGATACTAACAATCCTGAAAGTTTCTTATGTTTAGCCTCTACTTGTTGACATACATGCGTTTTTACACAAAATCTATGATATCCCTCTTCATTCTATCATATCAAAAGTTATGTCGCAAGTTTTGGTAAATTTTAATGTCTCCAGGATGAGCTGTATAAGGAGCGATATGAGCTTCTCTCAATACTTCTTCTTTTAACTCAATTATTTCGGGCACACACACTCGGTGTCCAAATTTCAATATACCATTATTAATATAAAATTCCTTGAGCTCTCCTTAATACATTCTTCTATAATTTTCTTCAGATGAGTATCTTCTTGTTGTGCTTTGCTGATTTAACATATAGATCAAACTTAACACTCATTTGATTTAGCTGAGTTTTTAGTTTGAAAGACTCTACGAATTTCATTTCTAATTGCAATTCTTCTAGATTTCTTAATAATTCAGGTTGTCCAGTTATCAATGTAGCTAGTAATCCTCCTGATTTCTGACTTAACGCAACTGTTACAACATTTGCTTTTCCTGGATGGTAATTGATTGTAATGTTATAGTCTTTATTTAATTCCTACCGAGTAAATATGTACTTCAAGTTTTTATGGTCTGTATAAATCTCGCATGATACTTCATACAAGTAATGTCCACATCTTTAATGTAAAACTACAACAACCAGCTCCAGATCATGGGTAGAATAATTTTTCTCATGCACTCTCAATTGTCAGGATGCGTCTGCAATAACTTTTTCATGTTGCATTAACATACATCCCAATCCCAACTTCCAAGCATCGATATAAATAACCAATCCTTCACTTACTGAGGCTATTATAAGATTGGGGTTGAAGTCAGTTTATCTTTCAAACTTTGGAAACTTTCCTTTTGAGTTTTACTTCGACAAATTTCACTCCTTTTCTGGTTAATTTTGTCAATGACACTGTTAAATTCAAAAATCCTTCTACAAATCTTTGATAATATCTAGCTAATCTCAAGAAACTCCTGATCTCAGTAATATTGGTGGGCTGGGCCATTCTTTAATTGTCACAATCTTCGCTGGATCAACTGTTCCCTTCTTTTGATATAATATGCCCCAGAAATCCTACTTCATTCAACCAGAATTCACACTTACGAAACTTGACATACAACTGTTTCTTTCTTAATGTTTAAAGTATAGTGTGTAAGTACTTCTTATGTTCCTCTTTACTTTTGGGATATGTTAAAATGTCATCAATAAATACTATGACAATTGGTTCAATTATGACTGGAATATCTTATTCATCATATCCATAAATGTTGATCCCTGATCAAATAAATCATCAATTCGGGAAAGTGGATATCGATTCTTAATAGCGACTTTATTCAATTCTCGGTAATCGATACGTAGTCTAAACTCCCATCTTTCTTCTACTACTACATTTCCATAATTAAATTTTGTATTTACAAGAAAATCTTGACTTGTGTTTCATGAAATACCCTAGTGTATTTATACACACATATATACACTAAACCAATACACACTCATATCTATATAAATACACTCTCATATGAAGTGTTTAAATGTAAACTTCATTTTTATAACTTGGTCCCCCAAACTATAAGTTGTAAACAAAATATTCACTTCTCATTCCAAATATTTCCATCAAAATTTTGGTGATATAATCATCACACGAATTATCGGTTCTAGATATTGATTCTAATTGTAGATATTATCTCATTTACCAAAGTTTAAAGTATAAATCAGGCTTTTAAAAATTCGGGTGTTACATAGATAGTATCTCAAGTTCATGTTAATGTTCTAATTCAGTAACAAAGAAAGATTACAGATCCTCTCTCTATATGTACAGTACTAATGCATAATTATCTAATTTCTATTTGTTATTTCTCATATCTATTAATCCTCTTAAACTAATATTTCAGAAAGACAAATTCAACAATTGCAATCACAAAGTTGAGGAGCTCACATGGCAAAAGAATTGATGAACATTAGTCATATTTAATACAGTAACAACAAAATTAAAAAATAATAAGACAAAGAAGAAAGATAAATAAAAAAAATGAGTCAATTGCAAACGTGAATGCATAGTAGGGATAAATACTCATATTGTAAAACTAAAATTCATCATTATATGTTTATATATTTTTAATTAATAATATACTCGTACATTAGCAAAAACAAATATTCAGTTTTTAAGGCTTTTTTACAAAATAGATACATTAACTTCTGACTTTGATCTTTTTTTAAATCAGATTTCATCTTGATAATTTATTCATTATATACACTCAAATCCAAATTCTACTCAAAAGAAAAGAGGAAAAAAACCCCATATAGATTTACATATCCAGAGAAAGATTGTTTTTTTTTTTTTTTTTTTAATTTTTGTTTTCAAACTTGTAGAGGAAAAACATTAGGGTTGTTTGAAATAGATTCTTCCACTTGAATTTTGATGAACATCAATCAAATTGACCTTACATCCACCGAATATCCCTTAATCAAAGGAGTAAAGATTGGATGCCTATGGTTGTGGGTACAATGAATCATGTCCCATGCAAATTCAAATTGTGTTTCAATTTTTATTTTTTGGTTTCCAAAAAAGGTTAGCTCCTAAAAAAAAAAAATCTGTGGTTCCTTCTCTCTTCACCCCAAACAAAATTTTGGACAGAAAGAAAAAGAAAAAAAAAAGAAAAAAGAAAAGAAAAGAAAAACAACATCTCTTTAATTCATTAATCCAAAATTTGAGTGAAGTAACTGGAATATTTGTTCTAAACTCCAAATTAAATAAAAATGAAAAAGGATTATTTGGTTTCAATCAATTTCTTTTTTTTTTTTTTTTTTTGCCGTTTTCCTCTCGTTTTAATATACACTAGGGCTGGCAACTGTAAGGTCCAACTGAAATTTATTGGGCATTGGGATCGGACTCGTGGCGCCCATCATACCTTCAACGGACCTGATTGATCATCCTCCACAAAATTAGGGACCTAATTAATTCATTAGAATTCTTGAAGATCATTTAGCAATATTTGGTAAATAATTTGCATGATTACATTTAGATTCATCCCATATTTCCCTCTATTTTTTTTTCTATATATACCCTCTCATCTTCAGCCCCTAAACCCCACAAGAAATTAATAGAGAGAGAGAGATAAAAAAGAAGCCATGGCCAGGAAGAAGTTGAACCTCGCCTACATCCCCAACGACGCCGTCCGTCGCGCTACCCTCAAGAAGCGCCGCAAGGGGCTCATCAAGAAGGTGAGCGAGCTCTCCACTCTGTGCGATGTCCCGGCCTGCATCGTGATCTACGGGCCGCATGAGGCCCAGCCTGAGGTGTGGCCGTCGGAGCCCAGGCCCGGGAGATCCTGCAGCGCTTTCGGGCGCTCCCGGAGGTGGGGCGGTCCAAGAGGATGATGAACCAGGAGGGGTTCCTCCGGCAGCAGCTTGGCAAGAAGGTGGACCAGTTTCGCAAGAACGAGCGCGATGTCCGGAATCTAGAGATGGCGGTGCTCGTGTCCGAGTGCGTTGCGGGCCGTGGTCTCCACGGCGTTGGGCTGGAGGATTGCACTGGTTTGTTGTACTACATCGACATGAGGCTCAAGGCGCTGCACGAGGCTATCGAGATCACTTGTAAGGCCAAGACAGCAGTCGAGGCCGAGGTTGCTGGGGAGGAGGTGACAGTTGTTGCTGCGGCGCCAGCAATGGAGGAGATGGCGGCACGACAAGATTGGTTTCCTGAGACTCCCATGCCAGGTTGCAATGGGGGCCTGGGGGACATACTGCAGCCCTACTTGGACAATGGCAGTCCATGGATCATGGATCCAGATCTCTTTAGCTTCTGAGATCAATCTCTCTCGATGGTATTTGCATCAAGAAATTAATGATCTGTTTTCGTGTTTGGTTTCTGTTCTGAGTCAGTTTGTGTCTGTTTTAGCTCTCAAGTTCGTGTCATGTCTGTCTGCTTTGCTTTCAGTGCTATTTAGGGTTTGTTTGGATGTCGGTTTGGACTGGTCTTGGTTTTTTTTTTTTTTTTAACGTTGATGAGTGAAAAAATATTATCTAAATGAGCGAAGTTAACTCTTATATGGTTGTTCTATGATCTTTGTAACTTTCTTCGTGAAGGAAGTCTTTGAAACCTAAATATTACTTCTTATTTTGTGAGTTATGTGCTGAGAATTTATTATCTTCTCTTTAATGAAACAGGCGGATATTATTTCACTTTTTTTCAAAAGAAAAAAAATTAAGTTTTGTCCTATGAAATAATGAGTGAGTTGTAAGACTTGTTAGATCCAAAGCAAGAAAGAAATTCTGAAAATAAATGGGGAAGGGTCTAAACTTTAATAAGTGCCGATCTTATAAGCATGTATAACATTTAAAGCATAAGTCTATAATTTCATTCACTTTTATCCATAGATCGGAAATTTAGGCTTATTTATAATTTCTCTAATAGAATTTAAACTGTTAGGTTGTAATGTTGTTCACTTCTGGTTATGTAAAACTTTTATTCGTTTCGTAGAAAGTTACGCTTATTTATATTTTTTCCTTGTATAACATTTAAAACTTAAGGCTAAATTTAATGTTATTTTTAATTATGGAACTGTTTTATTTGTATGTTGGAAACCTAGGCTTATATATATTTTCCTTGATGCCTCATAGAAAGGACACAAATATGAATTTCCATGTATTAATGTCCTCTTACTTATGATAGCTAAGATGAAAGTCTGTTATTCGTTAAGCCAAGAACATAGTTTTTCAATAGTAAGTAATTTAATCGAATATTGCATATTATTAGTTTAGATACCGATTATAATTTTACAACAAAAGCGATAAGTATGATTTATAATCGAGATGTAAAGGAGAATGATTGTTTATAAATAAAATGACTAGTTATTTTTTAGTTAATGAATGAGATGATTTTCATTGCATATGCTATAAATGCAAACAACTAGCAATTATTGGATAATTGCAATTAAGGGGAATGCATAGATGGTGTAAATATACATTAACTATATAGTAGAATCATTGCATTAGAAGCACATTAACCCACTAGAATGAAAGAGAATGTGTGTGATGAACCTAATAGATATGAAAAGATGGTGAAATTCATGCATTTAGGGGCTGCCAATGCATAGTTTTATTGAAGTCCATAAATTTCGAACAACAAATGGCGTTGATACAGGGGTCGACTATCCAAGGATTTTGGTGAGGTTCCCATGGAACTCTCATCTCTTTCTTCCTTGCGAATTTCAATATGGAGACAGGGTCATATTGAATAAGAGATTGCTAATCGAATTTGTTGGAAATTTTATAGTATTTTCTAAAACATGCAATATCTTTACAAAATTAAACAACAATTATTTTAGCATGCAACAACTATAATTAAAATAAAATAAAAGGAATCTGGCCTGGGAAATTCAGTCACGATGTCGTTACCCTAAAGGATCAAAAGCCCGTCTCCTTATGTAGACACTGAATCGACCTTGTCCCCTAGCGGTAAAGGATTCCCCAGATTTACCAGCACTCAGCCCAGACGGTGGGCAGAGCCTATGCTCAAATGAAGAAGTTGCCAAAAAAATGAAGATAAAAAATTCTTTTAATACTGAAGTAAGTCTCACGAAGAGTAGTATTCAAGCTTTCTTTTAAGATGAAAAGAGAAATGAGTTGGGGTGAGGGTCTATTTATACGCTTAGATCCCAAGTTATTGTAACACTCCAATAGAAAATCCGAGCAGTTGAGATATTTTCTCAACAAACTTAGATCCTGAGACTTGGTCAAAGTTGACTTAGTAAAATAAATTTTGAAATGAAAGATTTTCCCTTTATTTTAATTTAAAAAATCCAACAGCCCCCCCCCCCCCCCAAAAAAAAAAAAAGCTTGAGTTTCAAGGAAGAAAAAACCAAATAATAATAATACATAATAAAATAAATCATCAACTCATAAACACAAATAAAATCGAGCAACATCATACCGTGAATTCAGGATAGGTGGACTGCGCCTGAAACCTTCCTTAGTGAATTTATCGCCATCTTAGAGACATAGTGGACTACGCCTAGAACTAGCTTCTTTAACCAGTTATTGATAGAATACACACACAGTAAGTTTTCATCTATTGAGTGAGCAGGTTGAGCGCTAAAGGCCATGCTCACAGTAATCAGCTCATGAGAGTTTTTAGGGGTCAGCCCTACCCCCCAACCACGGCTATCACAGTTCCTTCACGTAGGTAAGTCATCTAAGAGTACTACAGCTGGATGTTATACCCTCCATACTATATGCGTTGGACTTATTAAGAGTTTAGCTCATCCTTACCTAGTTGTATCATAAGAGTATCGTCACCATTGAGAAGGCGTAGTAGCTACAATGCTACATATAGGATATAAATATTTCTGGGTTGACTCTCCACACGAGTATCACCAGTCCAGCTTGTTACTACCATATTGAAGCTCTTTCATGGAATCAGCTCCCAATCAAGTAGGTTGAGCTCCCGCTGTCGGTGAACTCTACTATAAGTCTAACCCCATCTCCCTCGATGAAACTAAGACTATACTCTTAGAAAGACCCTTAATCAGAATGACTTTATGTTTTTCAGGGTGAGACAAATGGCTTAACAACTTTTTATTTTCAAGTGATGACAGTCAGAGATTTAACTCTTCATGACCACATTATTATGACTCTTGACACTTTTTATTAGACCTATCAAGTCTTTGGGTAATTATTAGAGTCTTCCCCCATTAGGAATCATAAGATAGTTATAAAGTTTTTCTTGTAGTCTTAGTTTCAAAATGAATAAATTATACCATAATGGTTTATGATAACGCATATATACATTATATTTGACTATTCAAAAATGTGCATAGATATATATGCTAAAGAATAGTCAAGAAATTTATGTTTGTCAAATGTCATAGAATATACACTTAGAGTCAAAGTTTAAGTATTAACATGTAATTCAGATATATTTGAAAAATAGTTTAAGCATATACTTGATCAAAACATTAAGAACTATACATGTACTAGAGGAAATATATTTATTATCCATTCTGTTCATTTTATTGAGACATAGATGATGTCACAAATGAGATTTTGATATCTTATAAGATGGCTGCAAATTGGTTCCTTACTAGATAGCAAAGTATCCTAATTTGCCTTTCCATTTACATTATTAATAGTATTCGAATTTTCATCTTAAGTAAATCACCATTGTCTTAACTTAGTGATTAGGATATAGAATATAAATTTTTTTTGTACATGAAATATGTTCATGCTTTCACAAATAATACATGCATATAATGTATGCATTATAAATCTTTAGTTTTGAAAAATGTCACATTTAAAATCTTCAAAATAATTTAAAATAATTTTAAAAATTATTCTTAATTTAATTAACAACAAAAATTATAATATTCTTTCTAAAGAAGTAAACTCTTTTAAAGAAATGTTTGAAATGCATGATTACGTAAAATATAGAAATCATTCAATATATTTTACTTTAAAATGAATCACTTATAATTTCAAAATATATATACATACACATAATTTCATGAATAAAAAATTAAGTTTTAATATTTTTCCGCAACTATAAGAATATTCTCATAGTTAAATCATGAACTCTCTTTAATAAGAGGTGTATATCTTTTTAGTGATAAATATATTTTTAATAAGTATAATAAGTTACATCAACATATGACATTTTTAACTTAATATAGTTCGAATAATAAATATCTCATTGAATAAAAGCTAGTAGTGAAATGAGAATATTTTACTTATAAGATAATTTTAAAAAAATTTATTTCATTACTCTAGATATTAAAATATATAACTTTTCAAATTTTAAGAAATATAATAAGAATCTGATTTAAAATTTCTAACCAAGAATCCCGACCAATTCTCGACAATTAAAACTATATTTGAAAATATCAAAACAGATATTTAAGTTATATATAAACTTAATTAGAGGGAAATTATAGCTCGTAAAGTGAAAATTGGAATCTGATTTATAAAAATCTAAATAGGGCCAAATTCAAACTTGATAATTATAAGTTAAGGGTAATGTCCAAAATAATAACGAGATTAGGAGGTAGACTCTTCATCTCAATTATAATATTACATTATAGAAATATTATTCATTTTAGACAATCTAACTTTATTAGATCCCAATTAAAGTTAGATGGGGGGCAAAAGCACACATGGCTATTCATCATCCTGTACATAGTTAGGATTCTAATTCTAACTAATTTAGCATGATCCGATTATTATTTACATCAGCTTCAAAAATAAAAGATAGTAAAGCTCAAACCAATCATAATTTGTAATCATGGCTAATCCTAGATAGATTCATATATGTCCAAATGGTGGTAAAGTTAGGGTTATAACATAAACAACATCACTTTTAAGTTATGGTAAACAAATGCTAATAATATATTTAATAAAAGATCTTAAAATCATTGGGTTAGTCCAAACCTCAATTTTATCAGTCTAATTGCCCAGGTCGGCGTAACTCAGATGGGAGGTTTTTCGTTCTTGGCGTTTCTTAATTACAGAATCACATTGAGTACCCTTCCTTTGTTAAACACCAATTATACAAAATTTTGAGGAAATAATTTACCCTTTAATTTTTTTATCCTATTGATCTAAAGATACTCAAAAGTCTGTGCCTATTTCAGCTACATTAAGAGTGTACAAATAATATTGTTGTACTCTAGGCTTATTAAAATGATGGAAGGTTTCTACCATATTTTTCTGTATTCATAATATTTAAAATGTCATAATACAGGTTCATATTGGTAGCTTTTAAATTAGGGTATGCGAAATAAAAAGATGTACGAGATCTTACTTAGTTTCAAAATATAATCTAGCTGGATATATAGCAGAGTAAATTAGAATTCAATATAAAGGTAGTAAGATATTTTAAAAGAACTCGAACTAATTATAACATGCTATTTAAACACAAAATTAACATGTATATATATAAAAAAATTAACATGTACAATGTGCCTTTATCCAATGCATGAAGCAACGAATAAATGAATAAAGTATCAGAATTTATTCATTCAGTAAATTGAACATAAAGCATGCAAGTCTAGGTGTAGTGAAAATATATAAACTCTAAAACAAGGAAGGGTGTTTGTTGCAAAGGCATATGAATTTTTTCATTTTGTTTACAAACTGAGATAGTAAGAGGAATTCAATAGCATCTAAAACAGTAATCGATATCATTTAATTCTAATGTTAATAGGATCCAATAAATCTATAAACTGACAAATTGGTTAAATTATAGTAAATTCAGGAAGCTATATAACAAGGCAAGATTATATAATCAGGTAACTAGCGATGAAATAAATGAGATAAACTAGCAACAATAAAGAGAATAAGTCTGAGCATTAGGCTAAGTAGCCAAACAAATAATTTCTCATTATTAGTAACAGATTTTTTAAACAGCACAAATTTAATTAGTAGTCGGATAATGTTTGTTAGGGGTCATATAAATTTTTTTTATAAAGAACTATTCATATAAAATTCAGTTTACTATGTAATGAAGAGTGTAATAAACTATGATTAACTTGTCATAATAAGAAAACTACGATTCACATGCTAATCAGTAGAACAAAGATTAAACCAGGTCGCTTCTCTTCCTTTGAAGAATATTAAAAGGTATTAATGCGCAGTTATCAGATTTTCTCTTCCTCTTGTTAGTTTCTATTGCAGTTGAATATGTGTGAACTTTTTAGTTGTTAACATCAGCCAAACTTCAAAGTTTCAAGAATTTGAGGTATATAAATCTATTCGCTGAAGTTTAAGCAATAAAATTAAAGGAAAAAGATCATGGCTGTAAAAAATACTACTCGATCTGCTAGTTTATTATGCAGAACCCCTAACAGTTGCAGCCCATAAGTTCTCAGACCATTTTTTATTATTTTTTTTATTTTTTTACCTAATTTGAAACCAATAGCGATACTCAAAAGGAAACAATATGATGATAAATTAATGAAGCAAAATTATTAATGAAAGGATCCATCAACAAGAAAGGTGGATTTCAAGACATGCATGAAATTTAGAACATTAGCAAAGTTAATAGCAAGTCATAAGGATAAAATGCTTGTATAGTAAAATTAGAATTGACAGTAGAAAACTTAATACAACATAGTATAAGTAAATAATTATCAATTGACTTTGAACAATAGTGTTCCAGAAGTGTGTTTGCATAAACATAAATTAAAGAAAGCGCAACATGTGATGGCAGAGAATCAATAAGGAATTAAACACGCTAATTTAATTAAAATCCCTCAAAGTAGTATCTTTTATAAGCATGCCTTTCTGAAAGCTTTTAAAGAATTAGAACTGATATCACAGTGAACAACTTAAGAATTAGGCAAACAAATTGAGGTGTGAATATAACACACATTTGATTAGATGTCTATTAACATTCATCAAAACTGTTGTCTACAAAAACTGTCATATATTATTAATGCATATTTAAATCATAAATACACATACAAATATAGCGTTGAGAAAGGCTACCATCAGAAGTATTCAGAATGCAAATACAATTATTCAGATCTGAATTTATTAACTGTTGTCTTCTAGATTCAATTAATTTGTATCAAATAGGAAATAGATTGAATGAAATAAGAGAATATATATATATATATATATATATATATATATATATATATATATATATATATATATATATATATATATATATATAATTCTTGATCCTTTAGATTGTTGGAAATTTTATAGTATTTTCTAAAACATGTAATATCTTTAAAAAATTAAATTAATATAAAACAACAATTATTCTAGCATGCAACAATAATTATAATTAAAATAAAATAAAAGGAATCTGGCCTTGGGAATGCAATCGCGATGTCGCTGCCCTAAAGGATCAAAAACCCGTCTCCTTATCCAGACATTGAATCGATCTTGTCCCCTAGCGGTAAAGGATCCCTCGAATTCACCAGCACTCAGCGCAGGATGGTGGGCGGAGCCTCTGCTCAAATGAAGAAGTTGCCCAGAAAAATGAAGATAAAAAAATTCTTTTAACACTGAAGCCATTCTCACGAAGAGTAGTCTTCAGGTTTTCTTTTAAGGTGAAAAGAGAAATGAGTTGTGTCCCTTACTATTGGAGTGGGTCTATTTATAGTCTTAGATCCCAAGTTATTATAACAACTCCAACAGAAAATTCAAGCAGTTGAGATATTTTCTCAACTGACTTAGATCCTGAGACTTGGTAAAAGTTGACTTGGTAAATAAATTTGAAATGAAAGCTTTACCTTTTATTTTAATTCAAAAAATCCAACAAAACTCGATGTTGGTATAGCCAAGAGGGCTAAAATACTAAATCAAGATTCATCAGTTGACAAAGTGTTGAATTAATCATCATCCGGCCAATGAAGGAGTTGTGCCTTAATGGTTTGGAGAGTTATTCTTTTCCTCTTAGACTATGTGAAGTTATTTTGTAAAGAACACGTAAAAGATGGAACAATGATGATATCAATATGGACTATGACGT
The DNA here is from genome assembly GCA_038442645.1 of Agave tequilana. NCBI lineage: Eukaryota > Viridiplantae > Streptophyta > Magnoliopsida > Asparagales > Asparagaceae > Agave > Agave tequilana. The sequence goes on from JAVJIF010029965.1 coordinate 399,036, forward strand.
GCATTTCTATAGGTATTGGTGTTACGTTTGATGTCTTGTTGCATACAATGTGTTAGATTATAATTTTTTCTTTTTGGTTATGAGGGGCCAATTATGTGAGGTTTCACAAATGTTTTGCAATACTCTTGTTATGCAATACCAATACCAAAATAAAATAAAATAAATAAAGAAATTTTATTAAAAAATATAGTAATAATAAAATGTATTTGTGCTTAACTTGTTTATGTCAGGTTTCAAATTTATGTTCCTTTTTACCAAATTCTAATATCTAAACCATAATGCCACATTGGCGTGTGGTTAAATAGGTGATCTAATTTATTTAAGCAAACTCAAAGTCAAATTTAAATTTTAAATTCCAACTGAAAGATATCATGAGATTTTATTAATCTTTATCTTAACAACCTGATTTCTTCTGTTGTAACCTACGTGTTAAAAATCCTGACTTAAAGATCTTATCATATTATATTAACATAATCCCTCTCTTCCTGCTTCTAAAAAAAGAACAACAGACAGAAAGAAACTCAGATCCAAATTTCTTCATCATCCCTTCACCTCTCTCCTTGGAATCGACCGTGACGGAGGAACGTATCCGAGGCGCGGAGATTGAGGAGCAGGCAAAGGGAATCAATCCAATTTTCTTCAAATTGGTAATTGGACGCGTGATAAGCCCAGGTGAGTGTTCTTCTACTCACTTTATAAGTATTATTTTTATTTATTATGAAATGCCTGTTTATTTCTATTATTAAATGGCAAATTATTGAACTGATTGTTGAATTTTCTAATATTTAGAAAATTATTTAAAATTATAAGATGGTGAGATGTTAATATATTTAAAAGAAATATTATTTATCTGAAATCACAAGATACTATTGTACTGGATCATAATGACACTGAGATGGATTATGTTATCAAAATCACTGAGAAATGTATATTCTTTTACTATTAGACTGTCATCACTACTGTTATTGTTCATGCTCAATAATTCATGTGACATGATTATTAGATGACTTACACAGGATAGGAAAATTGATAGAGGAGACGGTATCGGTATTTTGGGTAGACCTAAGTACAGGTTGCGCAGCCGAAATACGGTTCCACTGCTAGATTCTGGGGGATGACTAACATCTCTGTTATTGTTATATTACTCTATTTTTTTATAGTGATACTGTTACTGACTACCTAACGGTAGGGCCTAGTTCAGCGTCAGGCATCTAGGCCATGATTGTGGATATGTACGGAACCCACCTAAAATACATATTTTCGTCTCCAACTATCGATTTCAAATAACCAGACAATAAGAATAAATATACACAAACATCTTGATAACATGACTCTATACAGGATAGATATTATTTATTAATAGTTGTATAGTGTATAGCATTGTACTTTATTTTGATTCTTCTATGTTGGATATTAATATAATAACTATACCTGACAATGCATGTGTTGTTATATTTTGCATGTTTTTTCTATCCCTCTTTTTATCACTCGCTTAGGTCGCTATTGACGACCATGAGTTTATTTGATCAGGTTCTGATCTAGGGACTCCACAAGACCAGGAGTAATTCGAGCATATTACTGATCTTCAGTAGGCGAATTTTTTATTCTCATTATATGAGAGACATTACGGTTCTTTTTCTTATTTTATTATGTTGTAATAAGTAGAACCTTTGGTGATATTAGGTGTTTGATTTCTTCTAATTGGGATAATTGATAAATCTTGTTATTTGAATTAATGTGTACTAAGGCTTAATGTATTTATTTTAAAAATACGTCGCCAACTCTTGTCACGTACCATTTTTTATGAGTATTATGGTTGCGGGGCGTGACGAGGTTTCTTTGGTACAGAGCCAAGTTTTTTTGAGTGTATAATTATACAAATAGTTAGGCTCCTACCGACAGTACAAAATTTAATAATCCAGCTACAAGTACAAGTATGTCTACTATATATTGAAATTATTATTTTTTTATTTTATTTTCAGAGTAATGGCTCAACGACCTCCCTCTGCCCGCATCGCTACTCGTGAAGATGCCACTGATTTGATGGGTGTACTCCGGGGCATGATAGATCGCAGCAGAAGCAAATGACACTTCTTCAAGATGGGTTGATGCAGCACAGCAGACAGCCACGGTGGTCATGGAGAGGTCTGCAGCTCCTCGAGGACCAAAATCTGTGAACATTTTTGACTTCAGAAGGCTGCAACCAGTCACTTTTACTCGTACAAAAAAGCTGTTAGAAGCAGAGCAATGGTTGGTTGATATGACCAATCTCCTGAATACAGCTCGTGTTCTGGCGAAAGATTAAGTGGAAGTAGTCAAGATTCAACTGGCTGATGTGGCTCGAATATGGTGGCTCGCTGAAAAGAAACGATTAGAGAGGCATATCACATGAGAAAGGTTCTCTAAGAGCTTCTTTGAACGATTCTTTCCTAAAATTGCTAGGAGGGAGATGGAGTAGCAATTCATCAACTTACGACAAGGGAGTCAGACAGTGGATGAGTACGCTGCAGGGTTCTTGAGGCTGAGCCGGTTTGCTTCATACATGGTAGCAGAAGATGAAGACCGGGCCTATCGATTCCAACAAGGACTTAAACTGGACATTCAGAAATTTTTGATCACACAGCAATTGAGGACTTACTCTCAGGTTTTCGGTGCTGCTCGTGGTCTGGAGCAGGTGATGGAAAAGGAGAACATGAGCAGATTGTAGACAAGACTACTGAAGCAACCTTTTGACTAGGTTGTCAGGGGACCTCTTGCTAGGGCCAGCCCTGCACCACCGAGCATGCATTCTTTCTCCCCTTCCCCGCCCTCGATCGTCAAAAGATTCTATCAGAAGCTGGGACAATCACGAGGTTAATTGCCGGCGGGCGAATGGCCAATGCCTAGATTGGGGATCCAGAGGTCACCAACTAGCGAATTGACCATCTAAGGGACAGAGAAGCATCATGCCTGCCCCTCCAACATCAGATCCAGCTAAGAGGAACCCAATACCTGCAGGTAGAGGAGCTCCACTTTCTTCACAGCGGCAGGTATTTGAGCAGGCCCAGAGGACGGCAGGAATTGGTCGTGGAAGAGGCCAGGCTTTCAACCTGACTGCAGAGCAAGCCGAGGCATCAGAGGAAGTCGTAGCAGGTACCATGGTTCATTCAATTCTAGTTATATCGCTATTTGATTCTGGTGTTTCCTATTGCTACATATCCACTAGATTCGTCATGATGCATTCTATACCCTGTAATAATATGGACACCCAATGGGAGATTAGTACCGGGAACGGGGTTATAACCACTAGTAGGGTATGTAAACCTTGTTCTATGGAGGTTTGTGGAAGACAGTTAAGGGTAAATATGTTTATAATAGACACCAGTGGATATGATGTGATCCTGGTCATGACATGGCTTAGAAAGTATCATGCGGTGATCGATTGCCGGAATAAGAGCATGATATTCAGAATTCCACATCAGTCCAAGTTTCAGTTGTTGGGGAATCGAAGGCATCCAGATGAAGCAGCAAGGGGACTATGCTAGTACAGAAACTCAGGAGAAGTCGATACCGGTAGTGAAGGAATTTTTAGATGTGTTTCCAGAGGACATACCAGGACTTTCGTAGATCGAAACTTGGAGTTCGCTATCGAAGTCATCCCAGGTACTGCCCCAATTTCTAAAGCACCATATTTGATGGCACCTCTGGAGCTAGCAGAATTGAAGAAGCAATTGCAGGAATACTTGAATAAAGGCTTCATCAGGCCTAATGTTTCACCTTGGGGAGCTCGGTGTTATTGGTGAAGAAGAAGGATGGTAGCAAGAGGATGTGTATTAATTATCGAGAATTGAACAAAGTCACCATCAAGAATAGATACCCTTTGCCTTGGATAGATGACTTGTTCGATCAACTGATAGGAGGTGTTCTCAAAGTAGATCTTCAATCTGTATACCATCAACTAAAGGTGAAGGAGGAGGACATTCTCAAGACGACTTTTAGGACTCGTTATGGTCATTACGAGTTCTTGGTCATGCCTTCTGGAGTAACCAATGCTCCAGCAATTTTTATGGACTTGATGAACCGGGTGTTCTCTCTATTCTTAGATAAATTTGTAGTGTATTCATTGATGATATTCTAATTTATTCTAAGAATGAAGAGGAACATGATGTACACTTGAGAATCGTGTTGCAGACCTTTCGGTAAGAGAAGCGCTATGCCAAACTAAGCAAGTGTGAGTTCTGCCTTAAGAGTGTGACATTTTTGGGCATATTTTTCAGGAGAAGCATCTCAGTGGATCCCAGCAAAGTTCAGGCAGTGAAGGATTGGCCTACCCCGAAATCGGTAACTGAAATTAGGAGTTTTCTGGGTTAGCTCGATGCTACCGGAGATTCGTGCAAGACTTCTCAAAGATTGCAGGACCTCTTATCAAGCTTACCCAGAAGGGATAAAAGTATGTATGGACAGCAGAGTGTGCCAGTGCTTTTGAAGATTTGAAGAAAGGTTGATGACGGCTCCAATCTTGAAGATGCCGATGGGACTGGTGGTATGGGCATTTACAGCGATGCGTTAGGGAGAGGATTGGGGTGTGTGCTGATGCATCATGGACATGTAATAGCATATGCATCCAGACAACTTAAGCCTTATGAGAAAAATTATCTTACACATGATCTGGAGTTGGCATAAGTTATTTAGCCTTAAAGATCTAGAGACACTATTTGTTGGGTTACCAAATGCTGATATACATTAATCACAAGAGCTTGAAGTATATCTTCACTCAGAAAGAGCTGAACATGAGGTAGAGGAGATGGCTAGAGTTGATGGCTGATTACGATATACAATATCACCCTGGAAAGATTAATGTAGTACCTGATGCCTTAAGCAGAAAGCTGAAAGCATCTATGGCAGTACAAATCACTCAACAGAAAGAGTTATTCGAGGAGATGAGGTGGATGAACCTGATGGTGATACGAAGGGCAATATCTCCCGATCAGTTGATGGCTATACAGATTCAACCAACCCTATTGGAGAAGATCAGGAAAGCTCAAAGTGAAGATCTTAAGTTGCAAGAATTCAGGGAACAAGTGGAAGCTGGGTTGAGGTCAGACATGCAAATCCAGGCGGATGGAATGCTCTATTTTTGTGACAGAATTTGTGTACCGAAGGAAGAGGTTAGGCAAGAAATGTTGGCTGAAGCCTATAGCTCAGTTTTTTCCATACATCCAGGGGGGACGAAGATGTACCAAGACCTGAAGCAACGGGTCTCATGGCATAGGATGAAAAGGGAGATTGCTCTATATGTAACAAAGTGTCTAGTGTGCCAGCAAGTGAAGGCGAAAAATCAGAGGACGGCTGGACTTCTTCAACCTCTGCCAATTTTAGAATGGAGATGGGAGCACATTACTATGGATTTTGTCACTACCATTCCTCATAGCCAGAAGGCTAATAATGCAGTATGGGTTATAGTGGATCACCTCACGAAGTTAGCACATTTCATTCCTTTCAGATTGGGACAGTTTACGAAATTGTTAACAGAGAAGTACATGCAGGAGATGGTGAGACTCCATGGTGTGCCAGTCAACATTGTGTTTGACAGAGACACTAGATTTTATCCCACTTTTGGAGAAGTCTCCAAGAAAGCTTGGGAGCCCTCTTGAAGTTCAGCACTGCATATCATGCGCAGATTGATGGACAATCATAGCGGATGATTCAGATTCTCGAAGACATGTTGAGAGCATGCATGCAAGATTTCAAGGGGTCTTGGGAGGATCATTTGCATTTGGCAGAGTTTGCTTATAAAAACAGCTACCAAGCTAGTATTAAGATGGTGCCTTTTGAAGCTTTGTATGAAAGGAAGTGTAGGTCTCCTTTATGTTGGAACGACATTGGTGATAGGCAATTGTTGGGACCAGAGATTATAATTCAGACAGTGGAGAAAATTAAGGTCATCTGTGAGCATCTCAAGGTAGCTCAGGATAGACAGAAACAGTGGGCAGATTTGAATAGAAGGCCACTGGAGTTCTAGGCTGGAGATAAGGTATTCTTTAAGATATCTCCAACGAGAGGGGTAATCAAATTTGGTAGTCGGGGGAAGCTGAGTCCCAGGTTCATTGGACCTTTTGAGGTTTTAGAGCGACTGACGGAAATGACTTATATACTGGCGTTACCTCTATCCTTGGATGGCGTGCATGATATCTTCCATGTTTCTCAGTTGAGGAGGTATGTCCGAGATGACAATCATGTTTTGGATCATACTGAGCTGGAGCTTCAGCCGGATTTATCCTATACTAAAAGACCTATGGTTGTTCTGACCGGACCACTAAGGAACTGAAGAAACAGATCATTCCACTTGTTCTGGTGTCTTGGGGTAGGCGATCTACAGGAGAAGCAACTTGGGAACGAGAGGACATTATTCGCGATCGCTATCCTCACCTATTTCAGGATGTCTATGTAACTCCTTTCTTCCTCTTGAATTTGAATTTCGAGGATATTTTCTTATTAGGTGGGTAGATTGTAATACTCTTGTTATGCAATACCCAAAATAAAATAAAATAAAATAAATAAATAAAATTATATTTAAAAATATAGTAATAATATAAAATGTATTTGTATGATTAACTTGTTTATGCCAAGTTTCGAGCTCATGTTCTTTTTACCAAATTCTAATAGCTAAACCATAATGCCACATTTGCGTGTGGTTAGGTAGGTGATCTAATTTATTTAAGTAAACTCAAAGTCAAATTTAAATTTTAAATTCCAACTGAAAGATGTCATGAGATTTTATTAATCTTTATCTTAACAACCTGATTTCTTCTGTTGTAACCTACGTGCTAAAAATCCTAACTTAAAGATCTTATCATATTATATTAATGTAATCCCTCTCCTCCTGCTTCTAAAAAAAAGAAGAAGAGCGACAGATAGAAAGAAACTTAGATTCAAATTTATTCATCCTCCCTTCACCTCTCTCCTTGGAATCGATCGTGACGAAGGAACATGTTCGAGGCGTGGAGATTGAGGAGCAGGCTAAGGGAATAAATTCAAATTAGTAATTGGACGCGTGATAAGCCCAGGTGAGTGCTCTTCTACTCACTTTATAAGTATTATTTTTGTTTATTATGAAATGTCTGTTTAATTCTATTGTTAAATGGTAAATTATTTAATTGATTGTTGAATTTTCTAATATTTAGAAAAAATTTTAAAATTGTAAGATGGTAAGATGTTAATATATTATAAAAAGGATTATTATTAATCTAATATACTATTGTACTGGTCATAATGACACTGAGATGGATTATGTTATCAAAGTCACTAGAAAATGTATATTGTTCTACTATTACACTGTCACCACTACTATTATTGTTCATGTCTAGTAATTCATATGACATGATTATTAGATAAATTACACTGTGTGGGAAAATTTATAGAGGAGACGGTATCAATATTTTGGATGTTTCTAGGATACAGGTTGCACAACCGAAATACGATTTTACTGTAGTATTCCGGAGAATGACTGACATCCCATCTGTTATTGTTATATTACTCTACTGTTCCACAGTGATACTGTGTCTACTGTTTACTATTACTGACTACCTAGCAGTAGGGTCTGGTTCAGCGCTAGACATCTGGGCCGTGGTTCCGGGTATGCACGGAACCCACCTAAAATACAGATCCTCGTCTCCAACTATCGGTTTCAAATAATCAGACAATAAAAATAGCACATACATCTTGATAACATGACTCTATACAGAATAGATATCATTTATTAAATAGTTGTATGGTGTATATCATTGTGTTTTAGTTTGATTCTTATATGCTGGATATTAGTATGTAAACTGTACCTGACAATGCATGGTTGTTATATTTTGTATGTTTCTTCCATTCCTTTTTTTATCACTCGCTTAGGTCGCTATTGACGACCCAGAGTTTGTTTGCTCAGGTTCTGATCCAGGGACTCTAAAGGACCAGGAGTACTTCGAGCACATTACTAATCTGCAGTAGGCAGATTTTTTTTATTCTCATTATGTGAGAGAATTTATAGTTCTTTTCCCTATTTTATTATGTTATAATAAGTGGAACCTTTGGTGACATTAAGTGTTTGGTTTTCTTCTAACTGGAATAATTGATAAATCTTGTTATTTGAATTAATGTACTAAGACTTAACGTATTTATTTTGAAAATACGTTGTCGGCTCTTGTCACATACCCCTTTTTATAAATATTATGATTGCGGGGCATGACATGTTTATATTCCTTTATTTTGGAGTATATTTCATTAAGTTTATTGGAATTTTGGGTTCTATAGTAATTTATCTCAAGAAAAAAAGGGAAGGGGATCGTGCGGCAAGGGGAGCACAGAACTGAATATTTATAAGTCAATATATATAGAAAAATGTAATATTTAGTGAATAATGATAAAACCATGAATACTTGCAAGTAAATTCATAAATATTATTACATCTTACGATAATACCCATGGAATAATCGCAAGTAAGCAGGGTATATAATTGGATGTATTTCGAACGTATATGTAAAAAAGTGACTTAAACTAGGTCTGGGCAGTTAGTGTGGGTCTCCATTTACTAGATGAATTACTGGTGTGAATTTAAATAATTTGCACACTATTTTTTCTATTTTGACAGAATAAATTTTTTTCCCAATAGAAAATAATCTACACAGTTTTCTACATAAAATACATGAAAAGCTTGATAAGTCTAATATTTTCTATTATTTAATACCTTTATTGAGTGATTTTTTGAATTAGATTATATGAGAAAAATAATGATATAGTAAGTTTATGATCTACATTCACTAATTATAGTTTTGCGTTTTTATAGATTTATCATATATATCAAGAGTTCATTGAAGCAATTCAGAGCGCAGATCAGGACAAAGAAATAAACCGTAGCTGGAAGCAAACAAAATCAAAATCAAATATCAAGTCCCAACTGATCAACAACTAGCACAGGTTTGGTTGATCTCAAATAACAGAAAAGTAAAGGGTAAAGATGGATTTATCGAATAATTTTGTGAGATTTGAAGAGATAAATGGATGGTATCAAATACCAATTAAATTGCATCCAACTCCAACAAATCCCCAGGCAACAGCAGTTATAAAAAGGGGGAGCTCAGCAAAAAAGGGGAGGGTTCAGAGAAGAGTATAGGTTAAGAAGAACAATACTTGCAATTTCAGAGAAGAAAAAGGCTACAGTACAGAGAGGAAACCAAGTCAAGTGACAAGAGACCACTGGCTAAGCTCTCTCTCTCTCTCTCTCTCTCTCTCTCTCTCTCTTTCTCTCTTTCTCTCTCTCTTTGTGAGTTGTAATTTTTTTTATTAGAATTTCTGCAATGAAATTGAAAGTTATGTATAGCTAAAAAAAATTATTCTTAGATTATAAAGCTTAAATTTATGTTTGTAACTATTGATTGATTTTTAAATGATTGGGGCTAAGTTTTTATTTTTAATGTTGGAATAATTGATACCGAGATATGTTATGCCTAGGAATTGATATCGAGATAGCCCATGCCCAGGATATTTTATTCATGCATTAAATTAATTTTATTTTGTTGTCATCGAGATAATCTATGTCTATTGGTTCTTCGAACATGACGAGTGGATACGTTATGTCTATGTGAGTGAGATAACTCTACGTGATTTCATGATTTCAAACCATAGATTTTGGTGGACTAAAAGCCCAAGAATTGTTTGAAATTTATATCTCTTAAGTACTTGATATTTGCTGAGTTTAGTTTAGCTTAATTTAGTTAATAGATGTTGTGCGCGACAGACAACAACCCAATAGAGGATCTATCAGATCTCAATCTCAGAACGATGAAATCAAAAACTAGAAGAAGAACAATCGCAAAAAACAGATGTAACGAGGTTCGGCCAACTTGCCTACGTCCTCGGGGCAATCCACGGAGAGAGTTTTCTATATGGAAGATCGATTACAATAGCTCTAGATCTCTATGAACACAAGAGAGTCCGCAGCTATACTTTCTCTAGGTACTTCAACCCTAAAAATTACAATTAGAGCTTAAATACATAACTTCCCGAAACAGCAATTTTCGCCCAGATCCGACTATCGGTCGACCGATCCGGTCGACCGACTCCCTCTCACGGTCGACCGGACCGGTCGACCGAAACAAACCGAGAGTTGGGTTTCCTGCAGACAGCTTCTCCGGTCGACCGGTCCGGTCGACCGCTCAAATCCTGTGCACATTGTGCACGTCGGTCGACCGGACCGGTCGACCGACCTCTGTCTTTTTCTGCTGCTGCTTCTTTTCCTGCCCGCTGTTCCTTCGCCTTTCGTCGTAGAATCCTTGGCAGTCTTCAACAGCACCTGGCATGACCTCATCTCCTCTACTGTACTCTCTCCTCCAACAATTCTCCACCTCGGTGAAGATTGTTAAATCTGAGCCGAATTCCGACTCGATAGCGGCTGCACCAACCTGGTTGCCTACGTACCCCTTGCCCAAGGGATCCAGCCGTCCGTAGTTCACCCAAATGAGCTTCATCAAGCTCAATTCACCTGAAGGATCTGGAGCAAGTCTTTGCAGTGTGCAAACTTTACTCCCGACACCACCTTTGTAAGCATATCGGCCGGATTCTCTAAAGTATGAATCTTCAACAAGTTGATGTCATCTTCCTCCAGAATCTCCCGAACAAAGTGATACCTAACATCAATGTGCTTCGTCCTTGCATGGTAGACTTGGTTCCTTGCCAAATAAATGGCACTCATACTGTCACAGTATATCTTCAAGATCTCCTGTTCCACTCCCAAGTCATCTAGCAAACCCTGAAGCCAAATCGCCTCCTTCATGGCCTCGGTCAAGGCCATATACTCCGCCTCTGTAGTCGACAACGCAACTGTGGACTGAAGTGTGGAGCGCCAACTCACCGGAGCCTGTGAGAATGTGAATACATACCCAGTAGTCGACCGGCGTTTGTCAAGGTCACCTGCATAGTCCGAATCCACGTACCCTATGCATTCTTGCTTCCCGGTGTTGTCCTTCTCAAATACGAGGCCTACATCAACAGTACCCTTGATGTACCTCAGGATCCACTTCACAGCTTCCCAATGACCCTGACCTGGATCATGCATATATCTGCTAACCATGGAAACTGCCTGTGAAAGATCCGGCCTTGTACACACCATCGCATACATCAAGCTACCCACAGCATTGGCATACGGAACATGAGTCATATGCTCACGCTCCTGAACACTCCTTGGAGACATCTTCGCTGACAACTTGAAGTGCGGCGCCATTGGTGTACTAACAGTCTTAGTATCTTTCCCGATATTAAACCTCTGCAGTACCTTCTCCAGATAGCCCTTCTGAGTCAAGCTTATCCTGCCAGCATCCCTGTTCCTTGTGATCTCCATGCCCAATACTTTCCTTGCTTCCCCCAGGTCCTTCATCTCGAACTCGGACGATAAAGTCTTCTTTAGAGAATCAATTGCAGATCTTGACCTAGAAGCAATTAGCATATCATCTACGTAAAGTAGTAGATAGATATACTCACCCGATGGTAACTTGTTGTAGTACACACATGGATCGAAATGGCTTCTTGTGTACTTCTTCTTCCTGATGAAGCTGTCAAATCGCTTGTACCACTGTCTTGGAGACTGCTTCAAACCGTACAGCGATTTCTTCAGCTTACATACCAACTCCTCTTTCCCTGCAGCTTTATAACCTGTGGGCTGAGTCATGTAGATCTCCTCCTCAAGATCGCCGTGGAGAAAGGCGGTCTTCACATCAAGTTGGTCAAGGTCCAACTCGTTCTGCGCCACCAAGGCTAATAGGATCCGAATAGACGAGTGTTTAACAACTGGAGAGAACACCTCGTTGTAGTCGATCCCTTCTCTCTGTGCGTAGCCTTTAGCCACCAGCCTTGCCTTGTATCGCACTTTATCTTCTTGGAGTGATCCCTGCTTCTTAGCAAATACCCACTTACACCCTATGGCTTTCTTCCCCTTGGGCAACTTGGTCAGTTCCCATGTGTTGTTCTTATAAAGAGACTGCATCTCTTCATTCATAGCCCCTTTGCATAACTCAGCTTCTGAACTGATTTCAGCTTCCCTGAAAGTAGATGGAATGGCCTCTTCAACAACTGAAAGTGCATAAGCAATCACCATGTCTGTAGTGAGCCAGCTAGGTCTCCTAGTATTCCTCCGTGGTCTTCCAACTGCAGTAGTATCTGGAACAGTACCCATGACCTGCTCTGATCCTCTTCAACAACTTCAGCATCTTCTTCTGCAACTTGATCACCTCCCTGTGTCACCTCAGGGATGATCTTTACTGACACTGTGTCCTCTAGAGATGGTGGATTTGCATCACTCTCCACCTGCTGCAATAGCTCCTTGGTCTTGTTGGTCTCCACCTGCTGAGAGACTGTAGGCTTCATCATAGAGGCCTCATCAAATGTGACATCCCTGCTGATTATGAACTTGTTGTCCTGTTGGTCCCAGATCTTGAACCCCTTGGTTCCTTTCTTGAAGCCAACAAACACTCCTTTCTTCGCTCTCGGATCCAATTTGTCTTCTCTGACATGATAGTAGGCTGGACATCCAAATATCCGGAGCACATCATAATCTTCAGCAGCTTTACCCGACCAAGCTTCAAGAGGGGTCTTCCCTCCTATTGCAAATGACGGCAACCTATTGACGAGATGGCATGCATACCCCAACGCTTCAGCCCAGAACTTCTTTGGTAATCCTGCATTGGACAATATGCACCGAACCTTCTCTAGCAAAGTCCGGTTCATTCTTTCAGCCACCCCATTCTGTTGCGGAGTTTCCCTCACTGTGAAGTGCCTCTCTATGCCCTCATCAAGACATAGCTTCTGGAAAGGGTCTGACTTGTACTCTCCTCCGTTGTCAGAACGAATGACCTTGACTTTTCTTCCCGTACTCCTTTCCTGATTAACCTTCCACTTCACAAACAATTCTAGGACTTCATTCTTGTGTCGCATGGTGTACACCCAGCACCGCCTAGAATAATCATCGATAAACGACACAAAGTAGTGGGTTCCCACAATTGATGCAGTCTTGGTGGGTCCCCATACATCTGTGTGAACATAATCAAGAATGCCTTCGGTGCAGTGTGAAGCTGTACCAAATTTCACCTTCGTTTTCTTGCCGATGATGCAATGTTCACACAGATCCAGTTTGCAGGTCTCTGCACCCTTCAGCAGCCCTTTCCTCACAAGAGCTTGCATCGATTTCTGCCCTGCATGTCCCAGCCTCATGTGCCATAGCCGGGTTAGATCTTCCTTCTGACTGGTAGAAGCTGCCACCTGCCCTGTCACTGTACTACCCTTCAAGTAATACAAATTGTTCCGGCGGTCGGCCTTCAACACCACCATTGAGCCCTTTGTCATTTTAAGAACACCTTCTTTAATAGACACACTGAGCCCCAATGATTCCAAAGCACCCACAGAGATCAAGTTCCTCTTCAGCTGAGGTACATATCTCACTTCTTTCAGCTCTCTCACCATCCCGTCAAACATCCTGATCGGAATAGTGCCTACACCCTCCATGATGCACGGATGATCGTCGCCCATGACGACCGAACACCCCTCCAACTTCTCAAGACTGGTAAACCAATCTCGATTAGGGCATACATGATATGTAGCACCTGTGTCCAGGATCCACTCTTTATCCACCGAGTAACCTACAACAGGAGTAGTCACTGAAAAAGAGAACTCTGAAGAATCTGAATCTGCTCCATCTGCCTGTGATTTACCGCTTGTAGCTTTTGTCACCCTTGCCAGATTTGCCTCAGACTTTGATTCCTTCTTCTTCCCCTTGTACTTTGGACAGTCAACCTTCCAGTGCCCAATCTCTTTGCAGAACATGCACTGATTTTTCTTAAGATCCCTGAAGCCCGACCTAGACTTCGATCTTCCTCTCACCTCCTTGCCTTTCCTCGATGAATTCCTGCCTCTTACTTCCAAAGCTTCCGCTGATGAACTAGACCGACCTGAATGTCTCTCATTCTTCCTTGTCTCATAACTCATCAGTGCTGACGACACTTCATCATAAACTAAGGTTTGCCTTCCATTTATGAATGTCATAGTGAATGTCTCATACTCCTCCGGTGGGAGTGAGTTCAGGAGAATAACTGACTTGTCTTCCTCACTTACAGTGACATCCACATTTAACAAATCTGTAAGAAGCTTCGTATATCGGTTGATGTGCTCGTTTACTGTGTTTCCCCTCTGCATCCTGAACTGATACAGCTTACTCTTAAGTTGCAACCTAGACTCCACACTCTTTGTCAGGTACTTCTTCTCAAGAGTATTCCACAGTTTCTTCGCTGACGTCTCATGTTGTACAAGATATTTGATGTCTTGTGACAAGCATGAACGTATTAAGCCACATGCCGACCTATTCATCTTCGCCCACTCTTCCTCAGTAGTAGTAGTGGTCTTCTTCCTCTCTAATAGGAGCGTGTCCTCGAGGTTCTGTGCATTCAATGCATCCATGACCTCACACCTCCACATCCTGAAATTATTAGTTCCATTGAACTTGACAACTTCGATCCTTGAGTGATTCATTGTTTTAACGGAAGTAGTTTCCTCTGCCATTGAGATTCCTTTCTTGACCCTCTAACTATGCGGAAGATCAAATAACTTGAGAATAGATCTATTACAGAGATAAAAAAGTGATTTTTACCTCTCCTGTGAAACCCTAGCTAGAGTTTCTCACCAGATCTACTCCACCACGGATCCAAAGAGCCCACCTTGAGTCCTCCTGAGATCGACACACGATCTCCTTGAACACCAATGCCTCTGACCTGAGATCGACACACGATCTCCACCTGATCAGATCTGGAGCCCTTCGAATTCTCTGAATCCCAAGCGTAGCCTGAAGCTCTGATACCACTTGTTGTGCGCGACAGACAACAACCCAATAGAGGATCTATCAGATCTCAATCTCAGAACAATGAAATCAAAAACTAGAAGAAGAACAATCGCAAAAAACAGATGTAACGAGGTTCGGCCAACTTGCCTACGTCCTCGGGGCAATCCACGGAGAGAGTTTTCTATATGGAAGATCGATTACAATAGCTCTAGATCTCTATGAACACAAGAGAGTCCGCAGCTATACTTTCTCTAGGTACTTCAACCCTAAAAATTACAATTAGAGCTTAAATACATAACTTCCCGAAACAGCAATTTTCGCCCAGATCCGACTATCGGTCGACCGATCCGGTCGACCGACTCCCTCTCACGGTCGATGATTGGTAAAAACAAGGTATGTGAAGTTCTTGCACAAGAATTAGGTAGAAAAGATATGGTTTAGAGTTAACCTTTGTTTCTTGTTCACTTCAAATATGTAATTGATATACCTTGTCCAATCTTCGCTATAGCATATAGCTATACCGAGTCGAACCACAAGGAGAGCTAGCGTTAGAAGCGTTACGATACGAGTGAGAAAAGAAAACGAGAATTCTTCTTTGTTTAAAAGAATAAAGAATCAAAGGAAAAACAAATGAAAGAATTGGTGGATATGTTCATGGTGGAAATCAAAAGAAAACAAAACAAGATTTGGCTTTGGACTAAAACTAGAAAGAAAAGAAAACTTTGAAGAAAACTTTGAATGAAAGAAAACCATGACTAGCTAACCTTACTACCTTGCTAAAGACTTACTAAAATCCGTGATAGTGATGCGTGCCTCATGTTGATTCATCGGCATGGATATGTCTTGCGTGTTGATCTAATTACTTTCTCACTTGGATGACGGGAATTCATTCTTGGACTTGTCTTGTAGCCTCCATAGATGGTCATAGGCCTACAAGATAGACTTTCAATAATGGAATCAAAAGAGCTACACTCAAGGGATGCAAATGAAGAACATACAACATTCATTAATGGACATAAAGAAGTTGTACATCAAATAGCATATTGGTGATCCATCTCCATGTTCCATCAAGGCACTAGTTCAAAGACTAGGCTCTAAATGAGGCACACATGAATCATATGGAGAATTACAACAAGATCTTGCCAAGAAATGAAAAGAAACCCATCGGAGAAGAGAAGACCATACAACTTGCAAGATGAAATAAAGCAATCACCCATGAGTTAGAAGTTAGCAAGGTTAGTGGTTAGCTAGTTCATGGAGAAAGAATTAGCTACACACCATTACAAAAGAAAACTAAGCATGGATTAAATTGCAACAAAGTAAAGAAAGCAAATAAAGAAAACAAGGAAACTAGAAAATGCAAGAGTAGAGAGAAGAGAATGGATCAATCCTTGATTGCTTCAAGTTGTCACTCCTTGATGAATACAAGCTTTCTCTCTCTTACAAACTCTCTCTTTACAGAATTTCTAGGGAGAGGAAGATCATTGAGAGCTACAAAAATCCTAGAAAAAACTAACAAAATTACAAGCTTTACACTAATCTCTCTCTCTTCTCTGTTCAGTCTTTTCTCGCAGGTCCTTGGTCCAGTATTTATAGGCCCTCAGAGAACTCTCCAGAAGACGGACAGGTGGCAAAAATCTGGGACTGAACGGCCCAGATTTTGCGGTGGACCCACGGCAAGTCGCGGCACTTTTGTGGCCGTTGGATCCCAAATTTTTGTTACAAGTTTGTTACGAGGTTGTTATCCACGTGGCCTTCTAGAATTTTGAGTTGTTACGCGGATCTCTCTGGATTCTGATTTCAAATTTGGGCTTTATTCTGGGCTTTTGAATTAATCTCTTTAATTATTGCTAATTAAAGAGATTTTGGGCCTTTTCTCCATTTGAATGTGGACCTGCAAATATAAAGAGAAGATGAGTGAAAATCATATTTTTATTTGCTAAAATGCATGGGAATGATATGGTAAAATATGCAATATTGTGTCACAATCAGTCGACCGGACCGGTCGACCGAAACAAACCGAGAGTTGGGTTTCCTGCAGACAGCTTCTCCGGTCGACCGGTCCGGTCGACCGCTCAAATCCTGTGCACATTGTGCACGTCGGTCGACCGGACCGGTCGACTGACCTCTGTCTTTTTCTGCTGCTGCTTCTTTTCCTGCCCGCTGTTCCTTCGCCTTTCGTCGTAGAATCCTTGGCAGTCTTCAACAGCACCTGGCATGACCTCATCTCCTCTACTGTACTCTCTCCTCCAACAATAGACAATTTAGAAAAGATAAAAAAGTCAATTATTTTCTTCAATAATTTTTTATTTGTAATTTAACATAAAACTCCATGTGGATTTGACTTGATCTTACTGCTATACTTAATATTAGTAGATAGATTTAATTCAAATTTGTATTATTTTGTGGATTTAACGATGACCATTTTAATGAGTGGGGTTTTGCTGTTCTTGTGCTTGTTGCAATACTAGCACGACGTTGATGCTCAAACGGAGACAACTGAAGGCGAACTCTCCTTCTAGTTCATGAAAAAGATGATGAAAGATGGGTTGGCAGCCTTTGCAGGCTCCAGTGATCTAAACATGATGATGTTTGGAGTCTCGCAAGCTTAATCCTTTTCGGGTGGCTCATCGGCGTGCACCAGCAGGGATCCAAGGCTACAGAAAAGATCTCACAGTTATCAGGCCAACCCCAGGGTGTGAGCTTCAGCCAGTATGCGAGCTACATCACCGTTGAAGAGGTTGCCGGAAGAGCACTCGGTTAGCGTTTTGGGTGCCTCCTATTCATTGGAGAAGAATTCAGGTTCAGATGGGGGTGTAACAAGCTTCAAAAATTAAGAACGGACAGGTGTGCACAGATTGATCACAAGCTAGTCGATTAGTTGTTAGGTGCAGGAATCGATCTGACACTAATCAATATCACTGATCTAATTGGCCATGTCGGTAAATATCAGGTGGGAGGTTTTCGGTTTAGTAGAACGTTTCTTAATTACAGAACCACCTTTCAGTTACCTTCCATAGTTAAACACCAATTAGACTAGTATTATCAGTCTCAACATATTGTAATATTTATGAGCATAAATATTTCAGTATAACTCCTGTATAAAGAATGTTAGTTCACTTATACAGCAATTGGAGTGAGGTACGCATGTAGCGAATCTCCTTAAGACAATTATGACCCCAGCTTCAGTGCTAACGGGTTACTAGACACTAGTCTCCTAAGATACAATAATCTTTCACGGTATTTGGATAGCACTACCAAATCACTGTACGCTCGAACTGTAATTAATCAGCACTACAGGATTTCAATGCAGCAGGACGAAGAAAAATTTCAGGTATAATATTTGCCTTAAACTTTAGAGGATTATCCACTGTAGAGAAAAGAGGGAGAGAAGAATTAATGTCTTAGGAAGACAGAGATTCAGACAACAATTCTGTTTAAGAATCTGTTGAATTTTCTAAGTCTTCTTTCAGAACGAATCTTTTCTTCAGATTTTTTCACAAAAATCTGACTTTCAAACTGAAACTCTTTTTAGTTCTTATTTTTATAAGAGGAAGAGAAAGAATTTTTGTTCGCTGTGTTTATAATCCAGGGACAGGGAACCCGTTGAAGGACAAAACTGTTCAGGAACAGTTGTGATGGTTTTCTGTCTGAACTGTTGCAATTGTTCTAGACAGGAACGCTGCAGTGGTTCATTCCAACCGTTACAGTGCACCAGGCGGGTAGCAGAGCGGGTTGAGACCCGCTTGTACACCAAACCCGTGTGGCCCGGTTCAAAAAGAACTGGGCCAGGTTGGATCCCACGTCCATGCCTACGCCCACGCTCGGACCCGAACCCGGACCCGGACACGGACCCTGACCCGGATCTGGGCCCCGACCTCGGCCTTGCCGACGGCGACAGTGCTGGGCAGGGCAGGCGGTGGCGGCGCACGCGCATGTGGGCATGGTTTCCCCTAATCGCGCATGAAAACTCTAAGTACTCAAAGGCATGCCCTTTGTTCCCATTTTTCTTTATTTCTACACTTCAATTGTCCATCCCATATCCAATGTGGGACTAAATGCTTTTAGCTACCTTTAGCCCCCTTTAGCTTTTGAATTAGGCAAATTTTAGACTTGAATAATATCTCATTCATTTTAAAATAGAATTAAACATGTAAATATACCACGTTCATCTTTAATGAAAGGAGGACACACTCCATCCATTATCCAGTTGATTCTATCAACGGGTTATGCATTAATTCAGCTCAAAGATATATGATTTAATTCTTCGTTTTCCCAACAATCCCCCACAATGAATAAAGAATCGAGGAATTGACACACAAAGAGACTGACTCTATAGTGAAAGATACTTTAGAAAAGAAACTGTATCCGGATAGGTGAACTAAGTCTTGAACCTTCCATAACGAAAGCTTTATCGGACTTACTGACTAATCAGTGAACTAAGTTTTGAACTGTCAGCCTTTATTGTATGTCAACTCAACAAGCTTCACACAATAACTTTCTAAAATCAACTTTGATTCTCGGTTGTGTCCATTTTGACTCGAGATATTCATAGATTCAAAGAGTATCTTTAGAGAATAACAACCTCCATAGAGATTCCCAAAGAGCAGACCCAGCTCTATACTCACATAAGTGATCGTCCTATTAACAATAGTCTACTTTATTCCACTTGTTATAATTAATAAGATATAGGCATCATTAAAAGCGTTAAGCTTATCCTTAATCCACTTATAGAAAGCACTTAGGTGCACCACAGGAATGGGTGGAGTCAAACTCCTAAGTGCTAACTCGCAGAGTCAACCATAATTAGTTTTTCCTCTTGAACTTAGTCTGTGGGATCTCCAGTTGCTAAGTGAGGTTTTCATTAAGCTGACTCGGTAAGGTTAAGGTTTTAGACCCATTCTCCTTGATGCGCAGTTTATACACTCTCCACTTAAACCTTTCATAAATGGATCCGCTAAATTATCTTTTGACAGTACAAAGTCAATAGAGATCATTCCATTTGAGAGAACCTGCTTAATGATATTATGTCTACGATGAATATGTCTACACTTACCATTATATATATAATTTTGTGATCTAAATATCGCTGTTTGATTATTGCAGTGAATGCATATGGCGGGTACTGACTTTGGCCACAATAGTATATCTTCTAAAAATTGTCGAAGCCATTCTGTAACACCCCGCTCCCGGAATACGTACTTAGTTGCGTATTCAGATTTTCTGATCAAATTTTTTTATTTACTTCCTATATTTGTTTTATTTTATGATTATTTATGTGATTGTTTTGCCTTGGATCCGGATTCGTGAACTCGGAGTCAGCCCTAGTCTGACTGGGGACCCGATCCTAGTATATTACTCGATTTAATATTTTTGACAGTAAGATTTGATTGATTTTAGTTTCAAATACTGTTTTCTAATATTTTAAAATTTTCATGATTTTTCAGATTTTTCTGAATAATTTTTATAAAAACCCTAAAATCGGGATTAATAAGTATAGCTGGTTTATTCCTGATTTTTAATTTATAAATGGAGTCGAGTTTCAAGAAACTACTTTCACATATATTTTTTAAAATAATATTTAGTATCTTAATTTATTTTTAGGGAATTTTCAGAATTTAACAGATTTTCGCCAGATTTGGTGTTGACCGATATTGGTAATCAATTTTAGGATTTTTAATTTAAAAATCATAATGAATTTCTTGAAACGGATTTCACCATGATTCTTAGAATAATATTCTTGATTTTTGAAAAATTTTGCTGGTCATTCTGAGATACTTGATTTTCGGACGATTCCGGTATTTTTCCGAAAGTTTTTCGCATCTGCAACCGAATCCGGGGAATCCACCACACTAATTATTTTTACTTTTTCTTCCAATCAAATATTTTTTTCTGTTTCTTTTCTTTTTCATTTTTCTTTCCCATCTTTTTTTTCCACCATATTCTAAAAACTTCTCCATTCTTTCATTACATTTTACACCTTTTCATCAAAATATCTCCTCCAAAATATCCCAAACCACTCAACACCCTCTCCCATCACCATGGCCGGCCAAAGACACCTCACTCCTCTCCATTTTATTAAAAACCCCTCACCTTAATTCTTTTTTCTTCCCCTTTAACTCCAATACCAAATACAAAACCCTTTTCTTCTTCTTCCGTTTTCATTTCTCCATCAAAACCCTAACCACCATCAACTATTCCTTCATCTCCACCACAACCACAACAACTACAACTTCTTCAACTCCTTACCATCATCTTCTTCTTCTCCATCTCCATTTAAACCACCACAACTCCAAAATACCACCAAAAACCTACCATCACCTTTACCTTCTCCAAAACTACCACCACCACTTAACCCTACCACAAAAACCACCACTCCACCACCTAACCCTAGGCCGAC
The DNA here is from genome assembly GCA_038442645.1 of Agave tequilana. Lineage (NCBI taxonomy): Eukaryota > Viridiplantae > Streptophyta > Magnoliopsida > Asparagales > Asparagaceae > Agave > Agave tequilana. The sequence continues at coordinate 420,278 of JAVJIF010029965.1, forward strand.
CACCATGCTTCGCTAGGGGCTGAGCCCCCTTCTCTAGCAACATCTCCGGTGACCACTCCGGCGACCATTCCAGCAACTAGTCCGGCGACATCTCCACCACCTTCAACAAACACCACCATCACCATCACTTTCACCATCACAACACCACCTCCTTCATGACTACTTCAACCTCCAACTTCACCTTCACCATCATCTCCTTCACTTTCCTTTCATTCCACCATCAAAATCCATCTCCTACACCAAATAACACCACCACTAACGCCATCACCCTTCCTTTCCTCTCTCCCTCCTCCTTCTTGAGGACAGCCACTACCTAGGCCACCAAGGGGTGGCACACCACCCCTAGAGCTGGCGCCACCCTAGGGCCAAGCCCCCCCTCCTTCGCTTGCTTCGTATTTTTCCTCGCTCGGGAATTCAGACGCGCAAAGCTTTAAAAGTTGGTATTTTAGGTGAGTGACTTTCCTCGCAAAAATGGACTTGTATTAAAAATTGGTATTGTGTTGTAGTTAGTATCAATCCGGTGTGATTGTACGGGTGGGTGTGTTGTATTATGTAGATATGTCTTGACTTGAACCGGACTGATATACTGTAATGCTTATAATAAGATAGAACAACTTGTGCATGTACCTTATTACGGACTCTGGGTTTCTACCCACTCCTGGGATGGCTATCCAATGATTTTCGGCCTGTACCCTTATGGGTTTCGTGGTAGCTACCGAGAGTACGCTTAGAACCCGAGCATACTTTGGTCCTGGGCTCTCTACTCAGCCTTCAAACTTTATTACTCCATGATAGATTATACATTATCACGATATAGCATGCTCGCGTAGTACTAATATCGCAGGTACTCTTGTACTGACTCTGGTTTCTGTCCAATCCTGTGATGGCTATCCAATGGTTCTAGGCCTGTACCCTTATGGGTTTCGTGGTAGCTATTGAGAGTGCGCCTAAACTTCAAGCGTACTTCAGCCTTCGTGCTCTCGCCCACTTTCTCGAAAGAGGAGTACGCTTAGACCGTCAGGTCTTTCAGCTCCGCTTGGTAGGCATGTTTAGCGCTCAGCGCTTTACCACTAGATTTGTCTAGGTGAGATGCTACCGAATTTTCTACACGCACTTTAAGCCAAGTCATTCTGGTATCCTCGCCAGGCGCTCTAGTGTAACACTGTTTGCTGACCATCCCTCCAGCTTGCTCAGCCCCGCTTGATTGTGCTCAGCTATTACTCTATCACTTGCTATACACATACTTAATATGTCAACACTTGACATGATATTACGTGATACATGTCATCTACATGCTAATACCTAACACCTATCTATATCACTTGACAACTGATGTGTTATCACCTGACACCCGACATGCAACTACTTGACACTTGCTCCCTGTTATGACATGACTTATCACCTGCCATCTATTTTGTTAACACTTGATCTGTGATTATCACATTTACGAGAATCCTACCATGTTATCCTGTATTATATAAAGTGACATGTACTCCTGTTATACATGTACTCATATACTCCTAAATTCATGATCATGTCCTGCTCCTGCTATTCCCGTAAATTGATAATTACATAATAAATTATAATAAGACAACTTGCACCTGATTTGGAGAAAACTGATGGGTTCTGAATAGTCATATTTATGGTGGTCTTATCTGTAGGCTATCAAAAAATTACTAAGGACAAAGCCTCAGACGCGAACCTCCCAGATGCGGAGATAGCTTCCAGTCTCAGACGCGAACCTCCCAGACGCGAACTTCCCAGACGCAGACCTTGCGTTCCAATGTCAAACGCGGAGGTCGCCAGACGCAGACCTCGCGTTCCAATGTCAGACGCGGAGGTCGCCAGACGCAGGCCTCGCGTCCTTTGTCAGATGTGGACCTCAGCCTGCTCCGTGTTTCAACTCAAACGCAAGCCTGAGCAGCTTCGCGTTCCAACACAGACGCGAGCCTGTGAGCTCCGCGTCTCAACATCAGAGCGAGGACCGCGTCCAGCGCGAGGCCCGCATTTCTGCTATAACTGACAGCCACGAACTTGTCAGTTACACCCCATTTTCTCTCCACATAATGGGGAATAACTTCCCATTATGGAGAGATTTAAGGAGTTGGTTACACCCCAATCCCTCTATAAATAGCTATGAATAGCTAGAGAAAAAAAGAGGAGGGGAGCTAGGAAGGAGTGCTGGAGGAATACAACTCTAAAAAAAAAAGGGACCCCCGGGGGAGGGGACCTCTACTAAAAAAGGCTCAGGGGGGAGTCTTAATGGAGGAATCCAAGAAGCCATGGGCAGAGGAGGATAGCTACCTCACCAAAGTTCGGCCCCGAAGCTCTTGCAGCCTGAGAAGAGTTCAACTCTTTTTGTTAACTTGCTAAGGTCAAGTTCTTTAAATCTCTTTGAGATTCCATTACTGATAGGAGCTGTGCTACTCCACCAGTAGATCCAAAGAGAGGACCATAAGAGAAACTTGACGTTCGGCCGGTCAACGGAGAACAAGACTCACTCTCCACCGCCACGTGAAGAACCCAGCTTTAAACAAAGAGGAGAATCAACCCTGAGATTCCCTCTCTTTTGTAATCGGATTGTATCCGTTGTAATCTTCTATTCAAGTAAAAGAATTTTGCAATCGCGATCTTTCCGACGCGTACAAAATATGGCGACTCCGCTGGGGAGTATGATCTTTCTCAACCAACGAGAAAGTGGGTGGCGCAAGCCGACGTCAAGATGCTTGGATTCACAGTCGAATCGCTTGTGATCGAATTCGACTAAGAGAAGTTGAACTCCCCCTAAGCTTCAGGAGTCTCCCGTGGAGATAACATGGTCAGCCCCAACGTCTTTTCAGAGACCCGCGCCATGACCCATGGTTAAGATGGCAATAAAGACCAATCTCCCCTCCATCCTTTTTATCAAGGCACTTCCAGTTCCGAATGCTGGGGGTTCTCAACAACCTCTTCGACTCAATCGGAATGCCGAGAGACAGCGAAGGCGTTGCACTCATCGTCAGCAGACAGGAGTGGTTGCAACAGCACATGTGGCCCGCATCACTGTCTCCTACGAGACCCGCGAGGCCAATGATGATGAAGGCAAATCTCGCCGCAAAACTCCTCCCAAGGCTCAGCAAATTCAATTTGCAGGGGGTTCGCATCAACTCCTGCGAGCCAAACGGATTGCTGATCGTCGACAAAGACGTCAAGTTCACCATCAGCAAACAGAGCTTGCTTTCACCCCCGCTTTTCGGCATCAAACGCGAAGTTCGCTTTTAGCCCCGCATTTCTGCAACAAAACGCGATGCTCACATTCACGAGCTGCGCGTTTCGGCTCCAAAATGTGAAGTTCGTGTCCAGCCTCAAGCTGTGCAAAAACGCGAGAATGTGCGACCCAGGCCGTGCCAGAACATGACCTTAGCCTGCGAGAGTCGCTGACAGTGTTAAAGGATGACCTTTGCGTTTCTATTCAGAAGCGCAAGACACGCGTTCAGCAAGAGACTGCGCCAGAATGAGATCATCGTGTTTCACTTCAAAAAACGCGAGGTTCGCGTTCAGCCCCAAAGAGGCCAAGTTCAAATATGAACTGAGACGCTCTCATCCCAGGGGTTCGAGTGCCATTGCGAGCAGTTCATCTCGGCGGTGCTATTTGATTGTCACTGCAACTTTCAGATGACTGAGCCGTCAGCCTGTAAGGCTTCAAACTCAAACTCCTCCAAGAGACGCAGACCTCGCGTCCTTTCTCAGCCAAATGCGGAGATCGCCAAACGCGGACCTCGCGTCCTTTCTCAGCTAAACGCGAAGGTCGCCAGACGCAGAGCTCGCGTTCTAATGTCAGACGCGGAGGTCGATAGACGCAGACCTCGCGTCCTTTCTCAATCAAACACGGAAGTCGCCAGACATGGACCTCATGTCCTTTCTCTGACGTGGAAACACGAGCCTGAGTAGAAGGTTTGCTAAAAACCTTGAGGGACTTGGTTCCATCCATTCCACCAAAATCCCCTACCAATTCTCTTCCATAGAGTGGTAGGTCCACAAATACAATCATTGTTAAGTTTAATATCAAACCTCTGACAGTGGAAAGTTTCAATACTCCCCAGCGAGTACAAGCCTCGCTTGTCGCTCCTCTACATGGAGTCACAAATCAATGATTGTCAAGTTAATACTACACCTCTGACATTCCAAACTCCACTTGTCAATTCTCATCAATAGAATGACAAGTCCTCAAAATTGCTCATATCGCAAACCAACTACTATCATGTTAACATTACACCTCTGACAAACTACTGTTATGTTAACATTACACCTCTAACAGTGATTGAGTTGCTGCCAAGTTCAATATTAAACCTCTGACAGTTACTTTTCCTCAGGCTTCCATATCGAAGCTGAGACGAGCGATGCTAAGTTTAATATCACACCTCTAGCATCCAATTCATTGTTAAGTTCAACATTACACCTATGACAATGACTTTCCCTCGAACTTTCGTATCGGAGTCGAGATGACCAATGCTAAGTTAACATCACACCTCTAGCATTACCTCCACTGTTAAGTTTAATACCACCTATGACAGTGATATCTTCAGTCTCCCCAATGAAACTGAAGTTCTTATGGAGCTAAGTTAACAGTACACCTCTAGCTCACATCCTTGTCAAGTTAATATCACACTTCTGACAAGATTTCATCTGATCCGTTAAGTTAATATCACACCTCTGACGGTAAAGAAATATTTAGATCCCCAACGGGTCTAGTCTTACTTGTCATTCTCTTCAACAGAATGACAGGTCCACTTAAATTGCTTAAATCGCAAAATCCCATTACTGTTATGTTAAACATTACACCTCTAACAGTAAATCTTTATTTTCTAGGGAAATCAATATTTGTCATGTTAACAATTACCTCTGACAACTCATTCCCTAAAATCTCCTCCAAAATCCCTTACCAATTCCCATCCATGGAATGGTAGGACCACAAAAAACCTGTGACTATTTTTCCAGTGAAATAATCACAGATCAAACATGCCAACTTAACATTATACCTCTGGCATATTCACTGTTAAGTTAACATTAAACCTCTAACAGTGATTTCTCTCAATTTCCTCAGTGGAATAAATTACAAATCGAACCTGTCATGTTAATATCACACCTCTGACAGTAAGGCTTTGATGTTTCCCTAGGGGCAAAATCTCAACTTGTCAGTCCTCTTCAATGGGATGGCGAGTCCACCAAACTTGCTCAAATCACAAGACAACTCTCGGTCAAGTTAACATCACACCTCTGACCAAAATTTCAACTTGTCAATTCTCTTCAATAGAATGACAAGTTCACTCAAAATGCTGTTATGTTCAAAATCACACCTCTAACAGTAGACAACTCTCGGTCAAGTTAATATCACACCTCTGACCAAAATTTTAACTTGTCAATTCTCTTCAATCGAATGACAAGTTCACTTAAAATACTGTTATGTTCAAAATCACACCTCTAACAGTAGGCAAGTATCGGTCAAGTTAACATCACACCTCTGACCAAACTTGCTCAAATCGCAAGACAACTCTCGATCAAGTTAACATCACACCTCTGACCAAAATTTTAACTTGTCAATTCTCTTCAATAGAATGACAAGTTCACTCAAAATACTGTTATGTTCAAAATCACACCTCTAACAGTAGACAACTCTCGGTCAAGTTAATATCACACCTCTGACCAAAATTTTAACTTGTCAATTCTCTTCAATCGAATGACAAGTTCACTCAAAATACTGTTATGTTCAAAATCACACCTCTAACAGTAGACAAGTATCGGTCAAGTTAACATCACACCTCTGACAAAACTTGCTCAAATCGCAAGACAACTCTCGGTCAAGTTAACATCACACCTCTGACTAAAATTTCAACTTGTCAATTCTCTTCAATAGAATGACAAGTCTACTCAAAATACTGTTATGTTAATACCATACCTCTAACAGCAAACTTTCATTTCTAGCAGAGTTCTAGTCATGTTAACACTAAACCTCTGATAATAGACTCTGGCATAATCCCCAGCGGATCAAACTTCACTTGTTATTCATCAATAGAATAGCAAGTCCACAAAACTTATTCAAAACACAAATCCAGATCTCACTGTCAAGTTAACATCACACCTCTGACAGTAACCTTCTCAAATTCTCCCAGTAGAGCTATTTAATTTGCTAAGTTAATATCACACCTCTGGCAATTTAAAACTCTTTCAACGAAGCTTCGAGCGTGAACTTTGCGTCTCAAGTACAGAGCCACGCCTCAATGAACTTAAGAGTTGCGTCTCAACAGCAAGTAAAGGCTGTGTCTCTACAGAAATTGAGCGCCACGTCTCTACAAATAATTGAGAGTCGCATCTCAACTTTGGTGAAGCTCGCGTCTCCACTTGATCAGTGTGCCAGAACTGCGTCTGTGAGAGCTGCGTCCTCTCTTCCCCCCAATACAAAGAGTATGTCTCTGCTACTGCAATCAGTTCAACAGTATACTGGCAGAGGCAATTGACAACTCCACCGGTTCAACAGTACACCAACAATCAAATTACAAACGATCTTTCTTGGAGGCTTCAAACAGTTCAATAGTACACTCACGAAGACCAGAACCCAGACAAGATCAAGCTCGAGACTGCCTCTCAGAAGAATGCCAATCTGATTACAGGAAGTCCCAATTCAACTGAAGTCCAAAGTATTCCGAATCCGTCTCAGTCAACCACGGAGTTTCGAAAACTTTGGAGGGGGTTCTGTAGGCTATCAAAAAATTACTACGGACAAAGCCTCAGACGCGAACCTCCCAGATGCGGAGATAGCTTCCAGTCTCAGACGCGAACCTCCCAGACGCGAACTTCCCAGACGCAGACCTTGCGTTCCAATGTCAAACGCGGAGGTCGCCAGACGCAGACCTCGCGTTCCAATGTCAGACGCGGAGGTCGCCAGACGCAGGCCTCGTGTCCTTTGTCAGATGTGGACCTCAGCCTGCTCCGCGTTTCAACTCTAACGCAAGCCTGAGCAGCTTCGCGTTCCAACACAGACGCGAGCCTGTGAACTCCGCGTCTCAACATCAGAGCGAGGACCGCGTCCAGTGCGAGGCCCGCATTTCTGCTATAACTGACAGCCACGTACTTGGTCAGTTACACCCCATTTTCTCTCCATATAATGGGGAATAACTTCCCATTATGGAGAGATTTAAGGATTTGGTTACACCCCAATCCCTCTATAAATAGCTATGAATAGCTAGAGAAAAAAAGAGGGGGGGAGCTCGGAAGGAGTGCTGGAGGAATACAACTCTAAAAAAAAAGGGACCCCCGGGGGAGGGGACCTCTACTAAAAGAGGCTCAGGGGGGAGTCCTGATGGAGGAATCCAAGAAGCCATGGGCAGAGGAGGATAGCTACCTCACCAGAGTTCGGCCCCGAAGCTCTTGCAGCCTGAGAAGAGTTCAACTCTTTTTGTTAACTTGCTAAGGTCAAGTTCTTTAAATCTCTTTGAGATTCTATTATTGATAGGAGCTGTGCTACTCCACCAGTAGATCCAAAGAGAGGATCCATAAGAGAAACTTGATGTTCGGCCGGTCAACGGAGAACAAGACTCACTCTCCACTGCCACGTGAAGAACCCAGCTTTAAATAAAGAGGAGAATCAATCAAGAGATTCCCTCTCTTTTGTAATCGGATTGTATCCGTTGTAATCTTCTATTCAAGTAAAAGAATTTTGCAATTGCAATCTTTTCGACGCGTACATTATCGAGTCACGCATGGCTACATACTTGAGGGATCACCTGGCGGCCACTAAGGATTCCGTGGGGTGTGCTGGCACCCCTACTCCAGTTTATTCCTGCCGAGTATGCACACGCCCTATGCCTTTTTCTTTGGGATCTGCGATACTCTATTCCTATTTGGGCGTACATAAGTCCCAGTACCTAGCGGTACATTCCGGCTCAGCACCGGATACTCCTGGACCGTTGTCCCGGGCATGTACAGGGCCCATCCTAAACATGATTCGTCGAACTTCATTAGTTTTCAAATAACTTTCTCTATAAGTTATAAGTGAAAGTATGTGAAATGGGACGCATATTGAAGCCTACAACTTAGACAACCCTAATTATAATAAGATGCTAATATACAATTTGTTGTGTTGTTTTGTAACTCGAGTTGTATGCGCTCGGATTACGGTGATATGGGATCAAGATATATAGATAAGGGTTTCCTTGTTCGGATTATTCTTTCGATGTACTAGTCTCATGGAGTCATGACCTAAGCTTGTACGATTGGTTTGATCGTATTCAGTTTTATTCGGTTTTATCGGTTTTATCGATTTTATGTTAGTTTAGGAGATATTTATCGTTGCCTTATCTGCTTTATTTTCTGCCTCGATATCTGCTCCTATATGCATGTGCTCACGACACGGTATTCAATATATGTTTATAATTTTGATTTATCGATACATGTGCGCTTATCTATGCACGCCACTTGGCTTTCACATCACCACTCGTTGGGGAGTTCTGACTCCCCTGGATTCTCATATCCAGGTCCTGGAGTTTGAAGCTAGGGGATTCTTTTGGTTGGTGATCAGAGTGGCATAACACCCATAGCTCCATCCTTCCAGATTTTTCCTAATCAGATCTTGAGAATCTTCTTGTTACTCGTGAGCATTTCTCAGCTTTTGACTATGTCTATCTCATTGTAAATCGTACTTTTATCCTTTCGAGATGTAATATTCTTATAATATCGTATCACTCTTTGTGATAACTTTATAATTGTACTCATATGTTGGAATGTATAATGCACCACGTGCTTTCGTACTCTGATTCTTACTTGTACTGATGCTTAGCATATATACATGAGGGTATTTTTGACCTGCGTATATACATCGCAGTAACATCTCCGTACCCGTAGGATTGGGGCGTTACACATTCTGTTTCTTCTCCAATCTTATCTAAGGCTATAAATTTTGATTCCATTGTAGATCGAAAATACACGTTTATTTGGAAGATTTCTAAGATATTGCTGCTCCTCCAAAAGTAAATATGTATCCGCTAGTTGATTTTGAATCTTTAGAATCTGCAATCCAATTATCATTGTTGTATTCTTCAAGTATAGGTGAATACTATCTATATCTTAAGGCATATTACTTGATATGTGATACATAACCTAATACTCGTAATAAAGCAATCCAATGATCATCATTAGGGTTACTAGTGTATATACTTAATTTTCTTACAGCATAAGCAATATCGGGTCTAGTGCAATTCATTAATTACATTAGACTTCCGATATCTGAGAATACTCCAACTGTCGTACTCCAGTTCCTGCATTCTTGCGAAGGTTGATGTGTGGGAGAATAGGATTTGTATTTTATTTTATCCCATGCTCCTTGAATCTTTCATCATCTTTTCCACATAGTGAGATTGAGATAGACTGATTCCATATGGTATTCTTGTGATTTTAATTCCTAAAATTATATTAGCAACTCTCAGATCCTTAATATCAAAATTGTTGAATAACATTCTTTTAGTGGACTTAATAATTTCAATATTAGTATCAAGTATCAACATGTCATCTACATATAGACAAACAATGATACATGTATCTCTAACTGTTTTAGTGTATGCACACTTATCGTATTCATTGATAGTGAATTCATCTTTGATCATGACACTATCAAATTTCTCATGCTATTATTTTAGAGCATGCTTTAGACCATATAAGGATTTAACCAATTTACATACTTTATGTTCTGGCCCTTGACTATAAATCCTTCAGATTTCTCTATATATATTTCTTCATTTAATTCACCATTTAAGAATGCAGTCTTGTCATCTATTTGATGATATCTAAGTTGTGCAATTCTGCAATCACAATTAACATCCGAATGGAAGTTATTCTTGTTACTGGTGAATAAGTATCGAAGTAGTCAAGTCCTTCCTTTTGCGAAAGCCCTTGGCCACTATGTTGGCCCAAAGTTCTTCCACTCTAGTTTTGATGATGATCAACTCATGTAGTTATGTTTACTAATATTCTTGTGTTTCTAAGTTTCAGATCAATTAGCAGGATATTAGTTTTGGTGATTAGCTTCAACAAAGTGTTTGGAAGCTTATCATGGTGATTCCGGTGCCAAAGCTTAAAGATCATACCCTTTGCACTCGGTGGATCGCGTTTGGGAGCAAGTCTACTTGAAGATGGAGTTCCTCAAGGAAGACTTAGGTATCCTAGTTTAGATTATGAGTTTTAGATCCATTTGTAAAGCTTAGTATAGTTGATATGCTCAAGTGCACAAACACACATGTTTTATGTTTTGATATTTGGTTTTCATGAATAGTTTGATCAAAACAAGTTTTCATGATTTATATGTATAGTAGGTGTTTTCTATTTATACATACATGCTTAACTTATAGACAAACTTATTTTGACGTTTCTATTCATGTTTTGGAAAAATCAAAGTTTGATAAAAATACAGGTTTGTTTTTGATAAAATTTGCAAGACTCTAAAATGAATTGATATGTTGATATATTGTCTTGAAATTTTTATCACATGTTTATGTTTTAACATAAAATGATAAAACAAGTTTTAGAAAAACATATTTTTAGAAAAACAGTTTTTATTGTGATTAAAACTATTTTTTAGATTTACTGTGAATTTATGGGATTTTTATTGAGTGAAAAGACCTATTTTCAAATCCCGTATCTGTGCAGATCTGCACTGTGCCTGCCAGGCCAGTTCGGTCGACCGGACCGGTCGACCGCACCAAGTGGCCGGTCGACCGGGTCGGTCGACCGATGTGCACAAACGTGCACGCTGGCTACACATTGTAGTCGGTCGACCGGGCCGGTCGACCGAGATGAGAGTTCTGCTCTCAGGATGTTTCGGTCGACCGGGCCGGTCGACCGCTATTGTCCAACGGTCACATTTTTGACCGTTGGCGGTCGACCGGACCGGTCGACCGGCAGTCTGTCAGGCTGCCACATCAGCCTAACGGCTAGTTTTTCCTAGGGGCTATATATACCCCATTTCTCCATTGTTTTGGCTAAGATTTTAGAGCTAAAAATTCCAGACTTTCTCTAGTGTTTAAAAGAGTTTTTAAAAGGGTTTTAAGCCAAAAAGATTTCATCTTATTTGTTTTTGGGTTTTTGGAAAATCAAAGAAAACTAGGTTTTGGGATTTTGATTTGGTATTTCATTTTCTATCATATACAAGAGATTTCCCAAGTAGTTTTTCTTTGTTGCTTGTTTCTAAAAACACTTAGTTTCCACACTTGAGCCATATCTTCTATCCTAAACTATTAGGATCTTGTTTTTGTGGAAAAAGAGAAAAGAGAGTGTTTGAGGTTGTTGTTGTAAACCTCTAAGTTGTACACCCTTATTCTTGTTGTATCCCTCTTCGGTAGAGGTGATCGGGTGATTGGTTTGTGAGCCTCTTAGGTAGAGGTGTTTGTTGTAGTTGGCTACGGGCCGTATCCCTCTTCGGTAGAGGTGGATTGTGGTTGTATAGCCTCGGTGGCTTTGTAAGGTTGAGAGAGGAGTTTGGTACTCCTATAGTGGATTGGGAAATCCTACACGGTGGTGTAGGCGGGGATGTAGAGCAAGGTGCTCGAACCTCGAAACAAATCTTTGTGTTAGCGTTTGATCCATTGTCTCTCTAACCCTTACTCTCTTTACTTTGTGCAAGCATCATTCATTCATTGCATACATATCTTATACATTGCTTGTGTTGCCTTGCATCTTTTATATTGCAATTCGTTCTTATATGCTTGGCTTGATTGTGTGTGCACATATTTCATATTGCTTGGATTGCTTGTGTGTGTGGGCCTAATTTGTACTCATACAACAAGAGCTTCACATAGCACCTCAACCCATTTCAAGGGGAATCAAGAGAAGTTAGTCCAGAGCCTCGCAAGGGGAATTCGGCTACACTTGTTGTATTGTATCAAGTTTGTGCAACATTTGCATTAGCTTCCGCATTTAGCGCACTTAGTTTGCATTAAGTTTATTAGATTAGCACTTACACCTATTCACCCCCCCTCTAGGTGTTTTTCAATTGGTATCAGAGCTTGTGCTCCTGATACTTAGGCTTAACATCCTAGGAGTGAGATCCATTTGCTTGCTAATCTCATTTGCATTTGTTTGTTTGCACATTCATATATAGTTTACCATGGACTTCATGACCCCTCCTAGCTTTGACCCTTCCAACATTGATGTTTGGAAGTATAGAATGTCCATGTACCTAAAGACCCTAGGTTTGCATGTTTTCCTTGCAGCCACCAAGAGATGTTATCTTGGTGATTGCAATCATATAGGGGCCAATGCACAAGCCCTAGAGGCCATTAGAAGCACTTTACCTAAAGAATATCTTTTACGTGTTTCTAATATTGATTCCGCTTTTGCAGTGTGGAACAAGTTGACAACAACCACCAACACCTCCAAGCTTCAAGTCCAAATCCAACAAGAAGAGGAATCTAGTGGAGAATCCGAGCCACAACAATGCTATATGGTCCAAGGGAATGACTCCCTTGAGGTACATTCGGAACCCCACTTAGATAGTGATGATGATGCTAGTTCTTCTAGTAGTGATGTTGATCCCCATGCTCTAAATGAAGAACTTTCAATAGTATGTGAAAATGTAATTGAAAAATATAAGATTTTGAAAAAGAAAAGTCTAGAAATTGAAAAAGAAAATAAATGTTTGCATGCTAGACTTGACAATGTTTTGTAAGAGAAGGTTGAGGTCTATAATGAAAGGGATTCATTGAGATCTCAATTGGAACTTGCACTTAAAGAAAATGAATTTTTAAAGTCTAAAAATGACTGCCATGCTATTTTAAAGAAAAATGAAAACTTGTCTTCTAGAGTTGATTTTGTTTTAAAAGAGAATGTTGTTTTGAAAATAAAATCATTTCTATTTCCAATGATTTAAATGTTTGCTTAGAGAAAAATATTGTTTTGCAAAATAAGATTGATTCTCATGTTTGCCATGCTAGGGTAGTTTCACCTAAATCACCCATTGCATGTTCCACTTCTTCTATGCTCGAAATGATATAAATTTGTTAAAGAAGAAAATGGATTGTTTGGGCTCCACTATGAGCCAATGTGCCATGAATCACTCACGATTGGAAACCTTGGTTCGAAAGAAACAAGTTTCAATTTCTATACATGCACACCCTCCACGGCATACACATGCTCCTCACGGACACCATCAATACATGTATGCTCATGTGTACTCATGTACACATTGTGGACGTAAGGGCCACCTTGCTAAATTTTGTTTTGATAGATTACATACTACTAATTTAGCAAAGAAATTTGTTTGGGTTAGAGAAGGGACTAACCCCCATGGACCCAACAAGATGTGGGTACCAAAGACCACCTCCTATTGTTTTTGATGTAGGTGTGGGCTCTCACATGACGTGAGAGTGATAGCACCTTGGAGTAGATGCGTTCCGGACTTAAAGGAAATCAATTGGATGCATCACTTTCAAGGGAAGAGATGGTGGAGAGGACCACCAAGTTTTTGGAGACAAGGAGAGTTGCCTTGAGGTTTTGGTAACGATTCCTAAACTCCCATGCTTTCATATTCATTTGATTATGGCATGTTTTTGATGTCTATGGATTAGTATGTTCATTCCATGTTTATTAGATCCTTGACATACATATATAGTATTTGAGACACACATGCTTATATGAACCCATAATTAGTGTTCTCACTTTTGTTTAAGCTATAATGTACATCATGAATCTAATACATGTGAATTCACATAATAATCATGTTTTAGTTTTCCATGATGACTTTTATCATGATGATTTTTTATATGTGTTTTTGATGCGTCATGTTTTGAATATATGTTTAAGTGTTAGTTTTCATTAAGACTAGTTATATACTTGTACATAGAGTGGGCTACAAATAAATCTATATATAGTTGGAATTGAATGCTTATTTGAACCCATTAGATGTGCTAGTATAGTCTAGTTTTGATGATTCATACATATTAAACTTGTATTCTCATTTTTGAATTTGCTTTATGATTGTGTATCTCACTTCATGTATATGTTCGTATTGCCAAACTTTAAGATATACATGTATACCCCTTGAGTCATTTGCCTTCCATGCAAATCTATATATATGGACTCAATTGTGTTTAGGGATATGTATGTATACTTCATGTTTGACAAATCATACATATACCTTGAAATGAATATTGTTTTAATAAAAATTTAGTTATTCATGATTCATGTTTTTGTGTTTATATTTAACTTCATGTATATGTCCATCTAGTTCAAACTAATCTTATACATATACATCTTTTTGAGCCACGTGCCTTCATGAATATTCATTTAGTGGACTCGTTGAGTTTTGGATATGTATGTATATTTTAGCTTGTATTAGACATACATATGCCTTGAAGATTAAATAAGGAGTTTTATATGATTTTTCATGTTTTTGATGGAATTATGTTTTAAGGAATAATTGAGCTTAATGAAATATTTTTCATGATTATGATCTTCACATATTATTTGTACACTCATATCTATTGCTCATGTTTTGTTTCTCATGAGTTATGCTTTATTGGTTAGAGTGATGATTATCATGTGAATTTCAATTTTGTTTTATTCCTTGCTTGAAGGATTTCGTGCTAGTTAACAAGTTTTCCATTTAACTAGTTGCGGTGTTCTTCATTTTGGTAGTGATTTTCAAACAAAACTACATTTTCAAATCTATCTTTGAAAACTCCTACCTTCGAAGGGCGGTAGGATGGGAGATCATGTTCATGTATGCCCTAAATTGAAAATCTTTAAAACTTGAATTATGATTGGGTGGTAGATAATATGATGTATACACTTGAACTTATTGTTATGTCAATTGGTATCATTGAACTCTTTCAATTGGTATCATTTTGATCTTCTTGTATACTCATATATGTTTTGTATGTATGTATGCTTTAAATTCCAAGTATATCAATTTCTATTGGTATCTATCTTTCATACATATATATGTTTGTGTCTATGCTAGTGCTTGAGTTTCAATTTTGTTTAAATTGATTACTTTTAAATTGTTATCAAGACTATGCATGACTTTAGTTTGTATTTCATAAAGGGGGAGAAAATTTGATTTTGTATTTCAATTGGTATTTGTACTCCCACTCTTTATGATCAAAAGTTGTTATTTTGAACATATGATATCAATATCAAATTTGTTTATATATTTTCAAAATGAAAATATTCTACAATTGGTATCAAGATTCATGTTTAGATATTCAAGATTTATGTTTAATTTCAATTGGTATCGATTGTTTTCATGATGATGATTTTCAATTGATATCTCAAAATTTGTTTAAAGAGAATACACAAAAGTTTTGATTTGTATTTTCTATATGCAAGGAGAGCTTAACATCTCTCTTACATATAGATTCATGTTGAGTATATTATAAATTGAGGAGCTTGACAACTCTTCTTTATATGATATACGTGTGTAGGGGGAGCTTCACATCTCCTCTTATGCATTACATAATATGTGTTATGTGAGTTAGGGCTTGTCATCCCTTCTTCATGTAATGCATATGTGTAGGGAAGCTAACTTAGCGTCTTCCTCTTCATGAATGTATATAGCATATAACATATATTGATTCTTGTTTATTGGTATCAAGATGCTTCATTGACATATTTTTTAATTGATATCATGTTTGTAGTCACCCCTTATTGATTTTGTTTTTTGTTTTAGACAAAAAGGGGGAGAACATTGTTTGCATTGTTTTGATTGACAAAAAGGGGGAGAAAGATTTTTACCCCTCATT
The DNA here is from genome assembly GCA_038442645.1 of Agave tequilana. Lineage (NCBI taxonomy): Eukaryota > Viridiplantae > Streptophyta > Magnoliopsida > Asparagales > Asparagaceae > Agave > Agave tequilana. Next base: position 436,042 of record JAVJIF010029965.1, read on the forward strand.
TTATCTATGGTTTTGATTGTTTACCCCTTTGTTGATGATTGACAAAAAGGGGGAGAAGTATTTATGAAGTTTTATATGCATGCTTATGTTTATGCATATATTATGTTTTAATCTCAAGAATATTAAGTTTAATTGATTTATAGAGTTTGCTTTGTAATTGGTATCTAGAGCTTATGTTGTTTTGAATATCCATTTGATATCTAGAACCATTTTCATGTTTAATATTCATTGCATATATTTATTGTTTATCCCTATGCATGAGTTAAGGGGGAGCTTCCTTGAAGCTTAACTTTAATCCATGCATATATAACTCCATGAGTTTTGTCATCATCAAAAAGGGGGAGATTGTTGGCCCAAAGGCCTTCCACTCTAGTTTTGATGATGATCAACTCATGTAGTTATGTTTACTAATATTCTTGTGTTTCTAAGTTTCAGATCAATTAGCAGGATATTAGTTTTGGTGATTAGCTTCAACAAAGTGTTTGGAAGCTTATCATGGTGATTCCGGTGCCAAAGCTTAAAGATCATACCCTTTGCACTCGGTGGATCGCGTTTGGGAGCAAGTCTACTTGAAGATGGAGTTCCTCAAGGAAGACTTAGGTATCCTAGTTTAGATTATGAGTTTTAGATCCATTTGTAAAGCTTAGTATAGTTGATATGCTCAAGTGCACAAACACACACGTTTTATGTTTTGATATTTGGTTTTCATGAATAGTTTGATCAAAACAAGTTTTCATGATTTATATGTATAGTAGGTGTTTTCTATTTATATATACATGCTTAACTTATAGACAAACTTATTTTGACGTTTCTATTCATGTTTTGGAAAAATCAAAGTTTGATAAAAATACAGGTTTTGTTTTTGATAAAATTTGCAAGACTCTAAAATGAATTGATATGTTGATATATTGTCTTGAAATTTTTATCACATGTTTATGTTTTAACATAAAATGATAAAACAAGTTTTAGAAAAACATATTTTTAGAAAAACAGTTTTTATTGTGATTAAAACTATTTTTTAGATTTACTGTGAATTTATGGGATTTTTATTGAGTGAAAAGACCTATTTTCAAATCCCGTATCTGTGCAGATCTGCACTGTGCCTGCCAGGCCAGTTCGGTCGACCGGACCGGTCGACCGCACCAAGTGGCCGGTCGACCGGGTCGGTCGACCGATGTGCACAAACGTGCACGCTGGCTACACATTGTAGTCGATCGACCGGGCCGGTCGACCGAGATGAGAGTTCTGCTCTCAGGATGTTTCGGTCGACCGGGCCGGTCGACCGCTATTGCCCAACGGTCACATTTTTGACCGTTGGCGGTCGACCGGACCGGTCGACCGGCAGTCTGTCAGGCTGCCACATCAGCCTAACGGCTAGTTTTTCCTAGGGGCTATATATACCCCATTTCTCCATTGTTTTGGCTAAGATTTTTAGAGCTAAAAATTCCAGACTTTCTCTAGTGTTTAAAAGAGTTTTTAAAAGGGTTTTAAGCCAAAAAGATTTCATCTTATTTGTTTTTGGGTTTTTGGAAAATCAAAGAAAACTAGGTTTTGGGATTTTGATTTGGTATTTCATTTTCTATCATATACAAGAGATTTCCCAAGTAGTTTTTCTTTGTTGCTTGTTTCCAAAAACACTTAGTTTCCACACTTGAGCCATATCTTCTATCCTAAACTATTAGGATCTTGTTTTTGTGGAAAAAGAGAAAAGAGAGTGTTTGAGGTTGTTGTTGTAAACCTCTAAGTTGTACACCCTTATTCTTGTTGTATCCCTCTTCGGTAGAGGTGATCGGGTGATTGGTTTGTGAGCCTCTTAGGTAGAGGTGTTTGTTGTAGTTGGCTACGGGCCGTATCCCTCTTCGGTAGAGGTGGATTGTGGTTGTATAGCCTCGGTGGCTTTGTAAGGTTGAGAGAGGAGTTTGGTACTCCTATAGTGGATTGGGAAATCCTACACGGTGGTGTAGGCGGGGATGTAGAGCAAGGTGCTCGAACCTCGAAACAAATCTTTGTGTTAGCGTTGATCCATTGTCTCTCTAACCCTTACTCTCTTTACTTTGTGCAAGCATCATTCATTCATTGCATACATATCTTATACATTGCTTGTGTTGCCTTGCATCTTTTATATTGCAATTCGTTCTTATATGCTTGGCTTGATTGTGTGTGCACATATTTCATATTGCTTGGATTGCTTGTGTGTGTGGGCCTAATTTGTACTCATACAATAAGAGCTTCACATAGCACCTCAACCCATTTCAAGGGGAATCAAGAGGAGTTAGTCCAGAGCCTCGCAAGGGGAATTCGGCTACACTTGTTGTATTGTATCAAGTTTGTGCAACATTTGCATTAGCTTCCGCATTTAGCGCACTTAGTTTGCATTAAGTTTATTAGATTAGCACTTACACCTATTCACCCCCCCTCTAGGTGTTTTTCACACTAATCTAACCTTGTACTTATCGATAGATCTATTAAATTTTAATTTTCTTTTAAAAATTCACTTACTCTCAATTGGTTTACTGCCAAAAGACAAGTTGGTCAATTCTCAAGTATGATTGCTTAAGGTGGATTCTATTTCGCTATTTATAGCTTCTTTCTATATTTGTGCTTCTAGGGTTGACATAATCTCTTTAAATGTTTGAGACTCGCTTTAAATAATATATGTTATGAAATCCGGCCCAAAAGATTTTGAGATTCTTGATCTTTGACTTCTTCTTGGTTTAACTTCCGCATTATCAATTGTTTTCTTGGGCTTTCGTCCCTAAACACCATCTCGTGTGTTCTTTTCCCAGAAGTTTTATCTTCTTCCCATTTACATAGAAAGATGTCTTCAAACAACACAACATCTCTCGACTCAATAATCATTTTTACATGAATATCTGATATTTTTATTTATGTACCAGAAATCTATAAGCACTGCTATTCAAGGCATAGCTTATGATATGCAGTCCATTATTTTTCTCTCAACTTAGTCTTTTTAGGCAGCAGTATTAGTACCTTTGCAAGGCATCCCCATATTCTGACATAATGGTAGGAAGGTGTCGTTCCATGTCATAACTCAAATGGTATAAGACCAAGTTTCTGGTTGGGTACTCTATTTAGAATATAATTTCAGTTAACAGAGCTACCCCCCACAAGTTTTGTGGAGCTCCAGAAATTACGAGCATGGAATTGACCGTCTCCTTTAAAGTTCTGTTTTCGTTCAGCAATCCCATTTTGCTGAGGAGTATATGGTGTGGTAATTTGATAAATTATACCAAAATTAGCACCTAACATACTAAAATCATTTGATTCATATTCTCCGCCTCGATCAGATTATAGAATCTTTATATTTTTATTGAGTTGATTCTCAACTTCGACTTTACATATTAGAAACATATTCATTGCCTCATCCTTATTGTTTAGAAGATACACATAACAGTATCTTGTACAGTCATCAATAAAAATAATAAAATACTTTTTCCTGCCTCTTGTTGGCGCAAATTTTAAGTCACACAAGTCGCTATGAATTAACCCTAAAGGTTCTGTATTTTGATTAATTGAGTAAAATGAACTTTTTGCGAACTTGGCTTTAACATAAATTTCACACTTGCGAATTTCTTCCAAGTTGAGTTTAGAAATATATCCTAAATTAGACAAGTTCTGCAAGGACTTATAATTTACATGCCCTAATCTAACATGCCATAAAATAGGAGACTCAAGTAAATAAACAGAAGATTTTCCTTTATTTATGAGCTTTGGGTACAGATATGCAGACTTTTTGTCCACTACAGCAACATTGGTCTTAAATAGGCCATCAATAAGATAACTCTTACCCACATACATCTCACTCTTAGTAAGTATGAATTTATCTGATTTGAAAACCATTCTAAAACCTTTCTTACTAAGGATTGATCTAGAGATCAAGTTTTTGTGGAATTATGGAACATGTAGTACATCATTCAGAGTGAGCTCCTTCCCAGATGTCCACTTCAGAATGACCTTTCCTTTTCCCTCAACCTTACAGACGGCTGAGTTGCCCATGAAGAGTTGCTCATCATGCTCTAGTGTTTGATAATCAGAGTAATAATTTCTCAGAGCAGATGTGCCGAGTAGCCCCAGTGTCTACCCACCAATCCTTGTTGTTGGTTATCAGATTCACTTCTGACACCACTGCTGATAGGCTTAGTGATGCATGGTCGGTCAGGTTTGCATGTGGATGGAACTTCTTTTCTTTTTGAGACAATTGCGATATTCATTTGCCTTGTGTCTCTCTTTATTATAAATGTAGCAAGTTTCATTGAAGCATTTATTCTTACCTTCTTGGTCCTTACCTTTGTACCCCTGGTCTGTCTTCTTCTGCTTCAAGCCTTTGGAAGTAGATGCTTTTCCCTTTAAGTCTTCGATCATATTGGCCTTGGATTCATAGGAGTCCTTGTTGCTCCTTTTCTCGGATTTATGGTTGTCCTCTTCAATCCGTAGACTCACAATGAGATCTTCCAACTTCAGCTCCTTGCGTTTGTGTTTCCGGTAGTTCTTGAAATCTCTCCACACGGGTGGGAGTTTCTTCACGATAGTAGCAACCTGAAAATTTTCAGGTAGAATCATACCTTCAGTTTCTATCCGTGCAAGATAAGTTGGAATTCTTGTACTTGACTGATCACAGTCTTACTGTCCACCATTTAGTACTCTAGAAATTGTCCTATGATGAACTTCTTGACACCAGCATCTTCAGTCTTGTACTTCTTATTAAGACTTGCCCATAACTTCTTTGTCGTTGTGATAGGACTGTAGATATTGTAAAGAGAGTCATACAGTCAGTTTAATATATAGTTACGACAAAGGATGTCACCTTGCGTCCATGCATCAACTGCAAGGACTGAGTCCCAATCAGTTCCGGAATCCGGTAGATCCTATTGCAGGATTTGACCAAATGCAGAGTGGTCGAGTAGAAAAACATCTTCTGTTGCCACGTCTTGAATTCAGTGCCTTCAAATTTTCCTGGCTTCTCTGGCTTCGGGTCAGGAAGTGGAGCAGGCACCATCATCTGTTGAATTTGCATGTTTGATGCCTTACTGGTACTATCTAGATTAGTCTCAGATATCTTCTTAGGATTTCAAACAGAACAGAATTAAGTAACTTCAAGAACGGTAATTGTCTTAAGATTGTTAGGTGCAGGAATCAATCTGACACTAATCAATGTCACTGATCTAATTGGCCAGGTCGGTGAATATCAGGTGGGAGATTTTCATTCAGTAGAACGTTCCTTAATTACAGAACCACTTTTCAATTACCTTTCTTAGTTAAATACCAATTAGACTAGTATTAGTCAGTCTCAATATACTGTAATATTTATGAGCATAAATATTTTAGTATAACCCCTGTATAAAGAATGTTAGTTCACTTATACAGCAATTGAAGTGAGGTACGCATGTAGCGAATCTCCTTAAGACAATTACGTCCCCCGCTACTGGACGCTGGTCTCCCAAGATACAATACTTCTTCACGGTATTTGGATAGCACTACCAAATTACCGTACGGTCGAACCGTAGTTAATCAGTACCTTCACAGGATTTCAATGCAGTAGGACGAAGACAAATTTCAGGGAGATATTTGCCTTAAACTTTAGAGGATTATCCACTATAGAAAAAGGAGGGAGAAAAGAATTAATGTTCTTAGGAAGATAGAGATGCAGACAACAATTATATTTAAGAAAGACAGAGATTCAAACAACAATTATATTTAAGAATCTGTTGAATTTTCTAAGCCTTCTTTCAGAAGGAATTTTTTCTTCAGATTTTTCCACAAAAATTTGACTTTTAGACTGAAACTCTTTTCAGTTCTGATTTCTATAAGAGGAAAACAAGAAACTTTTGTTCGCTGTGCTTATAATCTACGGAGAGGAGCCCTGGGAACATGTTGGAGGGCAGAACTGTCTAAGGACATTTGCGCCAGTTCCTGTCTGAACTCACGCCCACGCCCGGACTCGTACCTGAGCCCCCCACGCCCACGCCCATGCACGGACCTGGACCCGGCGTGATCCCCGAGCTCCGGTGACGGCGCCGGTGCCGAGCCGCGCGGCGGGCGGTGCACTCGCAGGCATGGTTTCCTCCAATCGCGCGTGAAAACTCCAAGTACCCACATGGCACACTTTTTGTTCCCGTTTTCCTCTATTTATATACTTCAATTGTCCATCCCATGTCCAATATGGAACTAAATGTTTTAGCTACATTTAATCCCCTTTAGCGTTTGAGTTAAGCAACTTTAGATTTAAATATCTCATTCATTCTAAAACGGAATTAAACATGTAAATAGATCACGTTCATCCCCAATGGAAGAAGAACACACTCCAACCATTATCCGATTGATTCTATCAACGGATCATGCCTTAATTCAGCTCAAAGATTTGATTCTTCGTTTTTCGCCAACACTAGAACCATGGGTAGTTGATTAATGAAGGCTAGTCAACTAATGACATCTTAGGAGTCGACTGATGTGTTGCAAGAAAGAGTGGGTACATCTTAGTAGTGGCTATATAGTCGACTAATAACTAATTAGTCGACTAATAAGTTGGACCAGTCGACTAATCATCATGCTGTCAGTTTTCATTTACGGGTCTGATTGCTATTTGCGTACTACTCAAGTTTTCTATTATTCTGAGGCAGTGTTGTTCTTAATGATGGAGTTTATGTTAGAATAAGATGATCCTAGGAGTCTGTCTAAACCCACTAGGGTGGTCAAGTCAAGTGCAAATCTTATTTTCACCATTGAGAGTTGTTAGAGAGAGAATTCTTGTAATTTTTTAGTTTTTACTCTGTTTTCAATATAATTTCTTCTCTCCTCCTCGTGGACGTAGACTCACTTGTCGAACCACGTTAAATCTGGTATTCTTGTGTTTTATGGTGATTAGTCTTTTGGATGCTTGCTAGTGGAGATCGCTTCAACGCTTCCGTTACCGAGTCCCTTGATGTTTTCTTTTATTGTGTCGGCATTTCACAACAAGCGGTATCAAGGCAATTGCCTTTGAGGTTCACAACACGCTCTTCTACTACTTTGCTGAAGCTGCACAATCTAACAGTAGTTTGTCGAGCCGGTGGTGATCAACCAAATCACCGTTGGCGCATCCGAATGAATGTATTGGTATCTAAAATTTTTTTGTGTTTGGTTTCCTATAAGGGCCTGGTTGTTCATCTATTGGAGACGGTTTCACATAAGGCCCAGTTGTTCATCGATTGGAGACTTGCTGGTTGAGTTAGGACCCTTCAGCGTGATGAGTGACAGTAAAACACTGTATTGGAATCCATATGCGTGAATTGAAGGTAATAGCTACATGCATACACATTTGAGATACACGACATTGTTATATTCTAGAATTGGATTAACTTGTTGATGATTGCTCTTGGTTCCGCAGTGGCTAATCTGTTGTTCTTGGAGAGCGCAGTTGGTTTTGGATCTTCGTGCGCCAACAATACCGAGGACTACGACACATTTAAGGAAGCAAAGGCTGTTTAATCTCACATCATGGTGGCCCACTCAACCTTGATTAATATTGGATTCCTAATAAAAGATTAACTGATATGATGTTATGCCCATATTAATGTGACAATTGTGTATAGTTTTTAATAGTCACCTGGGGTATGAAAGAACCATGATGGGTGGTTTTATCGTGGGTGATTATTTGCAATTAAGAGACCCACTTCTCTCCTCCCGTAAAAGACACAGACACAGACTGTTTCCTTATTCTGAGGAATATCCATCACTAACAGAAAATTGGGGTTTTGTGGTGAAGAGGGAGATAGAGAGAGGATGATCAATTGCACTAGGGTTTGCAGGTTCAAAGCAAGAGGAAAGATCAAGTTTTCTTCTTCCATTAATCACAAGGATTCTCATCTTCCATTCAACCTTCAATGGCTTCAGGTATAGTGCATTTCTTCTTCCATTAATCACAAGGTTCTCATCTTCCATTCAACCTTCAATGGCTTCAGGTATAGTGCATATATAGATGTTTATTATTATGCATTCAATTGCTTGAGATGTATATGATTCTTTGATCCATGGTTTATTTAATCCGCATTATAGTTCTATTATTTCCAACATTTGGTATCAGAGCCAAGGTTAAAGAATCAATACATCTTGGATTTAGGAATTATGAAAAGTTAGGGTTTTGATTAACAATTCATAAAAATTGAATTTTTTGATCTTTTAATTGTAGAATTTGTAGAGGATTTAATAGCCCTAATTCATGTTCATATTCCTCTAATTATGCAATTAAATTGGGATCAAAATCAAAGGAATTGAAAACCCTAATTTTTGATAATTTTGGGATTAAAATCGACTAAGCAGAAACTGCCTTTGATAACTGCTTCGTCGTCTATTAGTCGACTAATCCCAATGTATAGTCGACTAATCTCCTTTCCAGAAAGTTTGCAAGTCGCTGTTTGCTGCAGGAGTCGACTTGATTTTTAGTTGAATTTATGACTAGTCGACTAATTAAGGTATAGTCGACTAATCATATTTTCAAGTCGACTAATTCGGTGACCCGAGAATTGAGAACTTTTGTTGGATTCAGGAGTCGACTAATTAATTGTAAAGTCGACTGATAAATTTAGTAGTCGACTTATAATATGGGTATAGTCGACTAATTTCTTTTGCCCTAGTCGACTAGACCAAATGTGTAGTCGACTTGACTTGACCCAAGTCGACTAATCTTTTCTTGTAGTCGACTAATGTTTGTGAATAATCAATCATTAAAGTATGTTACACATTTAAGTTATTGTGCTAATATTGATTGATGCTGGTCAAGTAATGTATTGAAGTATTAAGGGATTACTCAAATAAAAGGATTAGAGAATATTATTGGTTAGTTTTGTATTCATAAGGCTTATTGATTAGTAGTTGCCAAAGTGACCTATGTTAGTAAACCTTATGAATATACAACTACATAAAAGACTTGTCAATGAAGAAGACATAAAAGACAATAATATTCTCGATGGCGGTTTTAGTTAGGAGATTGGGACTGGCCCAAAGGAAAGTCTCTTTCAAATAATTATGAACCGGGGTAGGATAGTATAATTCATGTAACTTAGTGGTGTGGAATTGGATACCCAAAGGTAACATGACTTACTAACTAAGTGACATAAATTATATTAGACCTACATAGGTGATAAAAGTTCTCACCTAAAGAGTGAACACTAGATATGCTTAGGTTTCGCCCAAAGGAGAAATCAAAGTGATATCAATAGTTCATCTTAATTAAATTTAAAACTTGTATTGATTAGTGGCCTAATGTGAGCAATGTCCTATTATGTTTCAGTGAACGTCCCTACTTCCCCTTCACACTCATGCCACTAGCATTCCGGCATGGATGGTACCAACTTTTCAGAGTGGTTTGAACATGTACAGTTTACACTGGGTGTTTTGGACCTAGACATGGCTCTAACAGTTGATAAACCTGATGAAGTAACTGCTGAGAGTACAGCAGAACAGGTCAGCCATGCCAAAGCTTGGGAAAGGTCTAATAGGCTCAGTCTATGTTCATAAAGATGACCATAGCTAATAACATCAAGACTTCACTCCCTCCTACAACTAATGCATCTGAACTATTAAGTGCGGTTAAAGACCGATTTAAGTCTGCAGATAAGTCATTAGCTGCTGGCACCCTAATGGCTGAACTTACCACCATGAAATATGATGGTAATAGAGGAGTTCAGCAACACATTCTAAACATGACTGATAAGGCTGCTAAGCTAGGATCACTGGGAATGAAAGTGGATGAGTCCTTCTTGGTACAGTTTCATCTCAACTCGCTTCCTTCTCAGTTTGGGCCATTCAAGATCCATTACAATACTCATAAGGATAAGTGGAACTTGAATGAGCTAACTGGTATGTGTGTACAAGAGGAGGTGAGACTGAGGCAAGAAGGACAGCACTCAGTGTTGGCAGTAACTTCAGGAGGTATCCATAAGAAAAGTAAATATGGAAGAGGTAAGAGATTTCCATCAAAGAAAGGAAATGACCATGGGGAAAGTAACCAGGGTCATAGAAAAGCTTTCACTGTCAAATGCTACTTCTGTGGCAGAAAAGGACATGTGAAGAAGGACTGCAATAAGAGGAAAGCTTGGTTCGAAAAGAAAGGTACAAATCTTTCTTTTGTATGTTTTGAATCAAATCTTGCTGAAGTTCCTTCTAATACTTAGTGGATTGACTCTGGAGCCACAACTCACAAAACTAATTCAATGCAGGGATTCTTACAACCCGAAAAACGAAGGAAAGTGAGAGATTCGTCTTTATGGGGAACCGTCTCAAAGTGGAGGTCGAAATGTTGGTGTTTATCGACTACTCTTGGAGACGGGTCATCAGATGGATCTTGAGGATACTTTTTATGTACCTCGATTTCAAGAAACTTAATATCATTATCCAAATTAGATGTTTTTGGATATTCTGTTTTGTTTAGTTGTGGAAAACTCTCTTTAATGTATAATTCAATTCCGGTTGGACATGGAATTTATGTGATGGTTTATATAAAATTCATTGAATGATGAGTTGCACAATCTTTATTATCTCTGCATTCGAATGTTGGTATAAAACGTGGCTTAATAAATGAAAAATCCTCAATCTTGTGGCATAGACGACTGGGGCATATCTCCGGGATAGAATTATAAGATTAGTGAAGACTGGATTTTTGGATAACCTAGACTTCACTGATTTTGATGTGTGTGTGGATTGCTAAAAGGAAAGCAAACCAAACACACTAAGAAAGGTGCCACAAGAAGTAAAGAACTCCTGGAAATAATTCATACAGATATTTGCGGACCACTCTCCATTCCATGTTTTACTGGAGAGAGATATTTCATTACCTTTATAGATGATCTGTCACGTTATGGTTATGTTTATCTAATAAATGAAAAGTCTCAGGCTGTTGACATCCTTGAGGTGTTCATTACTGAAGTCGAGAGACAATTAGATAGAAAGGTTAAAATCATAAGATCAGATCGAGGTGGTGAATTTTATGGTAGATATGATGAGTCAGGACAACATCCTGGTCCATTTGCGAAATTTCTAGAAAAGCATGGCATTTGTGCTCAATACACAATGCCAGGTACGCCTCAGCAGAACGGTGTTGCTGAAAGGCGGAACCGAACACTTATGGATATGGTTAGGAGCATGATGAGCTTCTCAAATGTACCCAATTCATTGTGGAATGAAGCCTTAAAGACTGCTATGTATATCTTGAACAGGTTCCTAGTAAGGCTGTCCCAACAACTCCTTTCGAGTTGTGGACTGGTAGGAAACCCAGTTTAAGACACTTACATGTTTGGGGTTGTCCAGCAGAGGATAGAATTTATAATCCACAAGAAAAGAAATTAGACTTAAAAATAATATCTGGGTATTTCATTGGTTATCCAGATAAGTCTAAGGGATACAAATTTTATTGTCCTAACCATAGTACAAGAATAGTTGAAACTGGTAATGCCAGATTCCTAGAAAATGGTGAAATTAGTGGGAGTGCTGAACCAAGAAAGGTAGATCTTGAAGTGGTAAGGGTAAATATCCCAATACCCTTTCCTTCAAGAGAAATTGTTGTCCCTCAGCTTGATCATCAAGTTGAGATTCCAGAACAACAAGTTAATGTTGGTTCACCACTCCATGAAGATATTCCCATTGAAAATATTGTAGAACCACCACAACCGACAGCTTTGAGAAGATCTCAAAGGGAAAGAAGATCTGCCATTTCAGATGATTATGTGGTGTATCTACAGGAATCTGATTATGATATTGGGATAAATAAAGATCCAGTTTCATTTTCACAAGCCATAGAATGCAATGATTCTAGTAAATGGGTTGATGCTATGAAAGATGAGTTGAAATCTATGGACCAAAATCAAGTCTGGGATCTCGTTGAATTGCCTTATAATAGTAAGAAAGTCGGGTGTAAATGGGTCTTTAAGACCAAGCGCGACTCTAAAGGCAATGGCGAACGATTAAGGCTAGACTTGTGGCCAAAGGTTTCACTCAGAAAGAAGGCATTGACTATACAGAGACCTTCTCTCCAGTATCAAAGAAGGATTCTCTTAGAATCATTATGGCACTTGTAGCTCATTATGATTTGGAGTTACATCAAATGATGTAAAACTCTGCTTTTCTAAATGGAAATTTGGATGAGGATATCTACATGGAGCAACCTGAAGGGTTCGCAATAAAGAACAAGAACACTTGGCTTGCAAACTAAAGAAATTTATATATGGACTTAAACAAGCTTCCAGGCAATGGTATATAAAGTTTAACGATACCATTACCTCTTTTGGATTTACAGAACACTGTTGATCAGTGTATATATCTAAAGATCAGTGGGAGCAAGTTTATTTTTCTGGTTCTGTATGTAGATGACATCTTGTTAGCCAGTAGTGATCTTGGTTGCTGTATGAAACTAAAAGTTATCTTACCAAGAATTTTCAGATGGTTGATATGGTGAGGCAAATTATGTTATTGGCATAGAGATCTTCAGGGATAGATCTCAAGGATTGCTAGGATTGTCTCAGAAAGGGTATATCAATCGAGTCTTGGAAAGATTTCATATGGAAATGTGTTCAGTCAGTCCTGCACCATTCAGAAGGGTGACAGATTAAGTGGTAGCCAGTGTCCCAGAAATGACTTAGAAAAGGGTCAAATGCAGAAAGTTCCGTATGCATCAGCTTTGGGAGCTTGATGTATGCAAGCACTTGTACCAGGCCAGATATCACTTGGTCAGATTTTGCTGTTGGGATGTTGGGAAGATACCAAAGCAATCCAGGAATGGAGCACTGGAAGTTGGCTAAGAAGGTTATGTGGTATCTTCAAGGGACAAAGACTATATGCTCACATACAGGAGATCGATCAGTTGGAGGTGATCGGCTATTCAGACTCAGATTTTGGTGGTTGCCCAGATAGCAGGAAGTCTACATCAGGATTTATTTTCTTGCTAGCAGGTGGGGCAATCTCGTGGAAGAGTGTGAAGCAGTCCATTATTGCTTCATCCACGATGGAGGCTGAGTTCATAGCTTGTTTTGAGGCCACAAATCATGCATTATGGCTAAGGAATTTCATCTCAGCACTTGGTGTAGTTGACTCTATTTCCAAGCCGCTGACGATATATTGTGACAATACAGCAGCCGTATTCTTCTCTAAGAATGGTAAGTACTCTAATGGTTCTAAACATATAGAACTTAAGTACTTGGTGGTTAGAGAAAGAGTTGAGAAACAAAGGTGTCAATTGTAAGTTTAAGTACCACTTTAATGGTTGCTGATCCAATGACAAAGGGATTGCCTCCAAAGACATTCAAGGAACATGTTGTAAGAATGGGTCTTTTGGGGCAATCTGTAAATGTGTATTTTGGTACTTATGTAATTGACATTATTGTACAAATAAAAGTTTTTGTTTCTGTGTTTCCTGTTATCCAATTATGTGTGCACATATTATGTTTGGATGTATGTTAAACAGGAAATGTCTTTACAAGACAATTACAGGGGTCATTAAGGTTATGGACTCAATTAGTAAGGGTTATCAATGTTGTGGTACATAGAAGGGAGTATGACGTGGATGTTGTATAAACCGCTATGACTCGCATTGGTGGTCCAAGCTAATTGCGGTATTATAGTATTTCATATTTGGGCTTATCAGTTATTGTTTGTTTTTAAAAAATTCGTGATCACGTGTCAAAGTTTTTTCAGTATGGAATCCAATGGAGTCAAATGATTTTTAAATGAGTCTTTTTATTTATTTGTTTTCTAAAGTTTTAACCTAATCGGTTAATGGTCCAAGTGGGAGAATGTTAATCTCATATTAAAGGTGGACCAATAACCTTGGTTATTTGCATTGGATTCCTATTAAAGTTAACTGATATGATATTATGCCCATATTAAAGTCACATTTATATAGTTTATTAGTCTCTTGAAATATAAAGGTGCCATGATGGAAAGGCTTTATTTCAAGGGGTCTAATTGCAAATGTGCGACCCACTTTTCTCCTCCTGCAAAGAATACAAAACTTACGCTCATTATTTTTTTAGTCTCTCCATCAGAAAAGAACAAAGGGTTTTGGGAAAGGAAAGGAGATAGAGAAAAGAGGATCCTTTGCATTTAGGGTTTGCAGGAATCAAAGTGAAGGACAAGGGGCTTCTTCTTTCATTCATCACAAGGATCTTCAACCTTCATCTGAATCAATGGCTTCAGGTATGTATCATGTATCAAGTTATTTACATGAATTCAATTGCTTGAGATGTATATGATTCTTTGATCCATGGTTTAATTTAATCCGCATTACAGTTGTGTTATTTCCAACATCTTGTACCTGTCATTCTAAACTTGAATCACCAATCTTAGAAAGTCACATTCCATTGTGAAAAAATGAATGTGGACTTGAGTTTCAACTTCATGATTTGGACCCACAACCTGAACAAATTTTGACTCATGAACCTTTACTTGACTTCAGTCATTTTTCTGAGTCGATTGTAGTTCATGCTCTTCCTAATTTCAGATCAATCATTTTATCTTTTCATACTCCATTTTGAGACAGAGTTGTCGATAATAATGACTCTGAAATTAGATGGGATAAAATTCTTAATAAAAATCTTTCATATATACATCATTTTAGTGGGTTATATTATAGAGGTTTCTGTGTGGGTTCCTCCGAACGCCATGCAAATTAGATTGGGCCGCATTTTGTGGACCAATCAGAACACCACCGAACCACCACCTTAAGATAATATTTTTCTTCATTTTCTTCTTTTTCATGCATCAATGCATTAATTCATACATTAAGGACAATGCATGAGATAGGTGTGGGGGGTTTCCAACATAACTTAGATTTTCTTTTTATTATTAAAAAAATTATTATTAACATTTTCTTTACTTTTAAAAACTTTTTTGAAAATAGAAACAGTATTTTAACATATTTTTTTGTTAAAAATTAAGTCAATTTTAAGGAATAGGAGAATCATAATTAGGATTTCTTATTCTTGGTCAAAATAAGATTATTTGTTTGATTTCTAAGGTTAAAAAAAATTTGTGAAAGTAATTTAGTCTTAATCTTTACCTTAATAATATATGCATGTTTTATACACTTACACACTTAGGGTTCAAAAACAAAAGTCTTATGCCTTATTTTAAAAAAAGAAAAAAATACATACATACATACATACATACTATATATAATATATATATATATATATATATATATATATATATATAATATATATATATATATTCTCTAATTAAGCTGGGCATTTGTGCCTCATAAAGCATAAGTATTCACGCCTAAAAGCGATTCATATAATAAAATTCTTAGTTTTGTGACCTTTTTTGCTCGAGTCCTTAAGTCCTTGGGGAGTCTTCTCACCCGATGCCCTAAGATGGTTTGGTTTGGGAGTCACCGATTAAGGCTCGTTACATGGGCAGATTAGAAAGCTTAATAGAACTAAAGAATATTACCTCCAAAAATAAAATAAATAAATAAATAAGACATAAGAGTTAAAGTTAAAGAACCCGTCAAAATTTCACGATCACGAAGGTGCATATGACTTAGGGTAAAGTAATAGACTAAATGAGAAGTACAATTTGACTCCTTACTTTGATTAATAACAAATTTTTGAATAGAGACTAGTTTAGAAATGAAAATTTCAGTTTTCCTATATCTTATACATTACTTAATCTTACAATAATATTTCAAATATTTTTCTCTTTCAAAATGTGTTTTTAAAATACTAATATTTTCCTCTTCCTTTATGGATTTTGTGGGTACAAATCACTAAAAATCCTCACGAGACAAAACTCGTCCTCTAAGGAAAGTTAGAGGTTTAACGGCTTGTTGCACATGCTCAGTGCAATCGCTTGACTTGCGAAAGTGGCTCAATAATTTTTTGTTTAGTTTTGTTGTTTTGCTCGAGGACGAGCAAAAGATAGGTATAGGGGTGTGATCGGTCGCTGATATTGCACAATCATTGTCACATTCTCATACTTATTATATAATAAACTCTTCTTTTAATCCTAATTATTGTCTAATTTATATGTTGGCCCATTGCTAAAGGAAAGGAAAGAGAAACGAGCCCAAAAGCCCATCAAAATTCTGATTTAATTCAAAATTAATTCGAAATCAGAAAATTAGGGCAGATCATGGTAAATCAGAGATGTTTAAAACTGGTTAAGACACAATCTTCCCAAATCAATTGGTTAAAACCATGGATCAAAGGTCGTTTCATCAAATTCAGGAGCTGAAACGGGAAATTCAGAATCAGATAAGGGGATCATCAAACAAGGAGCTGTACCCCTCTTGGTGTGGCCAGGTGGCCACACCCATGCTGCCAAAGCCGCGTTTCACGGCTTTGTTTAGAGAGTTTGGGGAGCGTTTGCTCCCCCTATCTTCGTACGCTTCTCCCCGTTGAGTTTTGCCTATAATACTGGGTTTTTCAGAGCATACAGGAGCGACCAAGCAGAGATAGATTTTGGGCCATTTTTTCATTATTTTTAGTTTAGGTTTTTATTTTCTTTTTATGTAATTTTTTATTTCTTTGTAAGCATAGGTTAGACTGAGATTCATGTAAGTAGAGAGAGACTTATGTTGAGAGTGACACCGATGAATCTCCTCCTTTGTTCGTTTTCTACAAGCAATCAAAGATTTCATATCATTTCATTCTTGTTCCTCTTGATGATGTAATGTGAATGGGGACTGAGCTCGATCTTATGGGTAATGCGTTGATCGCCTCTGAAGTATGGTAAAACATGCAAGGGTTTCCAGGTAAGTCATCAATCAGAGGAGGTAAGTATTTCTTTTAGCTTTTCTTTCTTTTTTTTTTATTCTTTAGTTCAGATCACCACACCATCAAAACGCAACTCTTTTTTCATTCTTTTTAATTTCTTTATATATATTCATTTTCTATTTTCTCCATCTTATCAATCTACCACTTTCTTTTTAACTTAACTGTAACTCCATTCTCTCTCTTTCTTTTCAAGAACTAAAAGAAGATCTTTAACCATTATTTGTAACCTAAAAGAGAACTTGTTAAAAAAAGCTTCCATCGCTAGTCCCTCCTTATGGATCACGACCTGCATAGCCACTTGCTATAGCGGTAGTATTGAGTACCTTGTACTCTTTATTCTTAAGTTCTAAAAATCTGTATTTTTGTATGCAGGTAAAAACTCAATCAATGATATAAACATAATGATATGACTAATTTTTAAAAGGTAGGATATGAGTACGAGTGGATACAATAAAAATCATGTGCATTACTTGTACACACACACATGATACAATGCACTTGGAAGAATACAAGATACAAATATGGACATGATATGAGTACGGGAATACATCATGGGGCAAAAATAATAAAATTACATTAATGTTTATTGTCTTTATCATAAATTTGTAAGGCTATAACATGGAACATTAACAATCAATAATGACAAAGAAATTTTAATTTTAATTTGTATAAATTAATAATTATACTGACAATTATATTCTTTATTAAGAAACTAACCAAATGATATAAATGCAATAAATCTACAAATGGTAGAAGTGAAAATACATAATTCAAATATTAGATTAATTTTAACTTTCAAGTCTCAGACACATTTATTTTATTGTGATATGTCTAAGATACATTACAAACTTTAGGCTACGTTAAAAAATTTCTTGACATGTATCCATTAAGTATTAGAGTGTTCAAGTATCAGATAAATATCTAAAACGAGTACGCCTTCTTTCGTGCTACATACGCGTAACAGAGTACCAAGAGAAGAATGCATGTAGTCCATGGTGGACTTGGAATAACTTTGTCCATTTTCTTCTTGAACCTTCTTAGCCCATGTATTAGTTAGCCTTTACATCTTAAATGGAGGACCTAACCAATTTTTATTTTATTTTATTTATTTATACAGTATCTGACAGGTGACTTCCATTCAAGTCAAAATATTCTGTCGTAAACCCTTTGTTGATAGTCAAGGAAACCTCGGCCCTAATGGAAATCATATTATGTTTGATAGAATTGAAGAGGGAAGTGACGATGGAGGCATCAACTGGTGCATTCTAGATAGACGGAGTTTCTCAGTTTTTTGAGAAGAAGTTCCAACGCAATAACTTATAAAGTGGCCACAATGCGAAAGTCCAATGCATTCAGGTAAACAGATAAATATTATAACATCTACCTGATTTTAATTCTTTAATGCCCTCCTTTTAAAATTAATCATTCTTTCCATCTGCAGGTTCCATTTTCTCTCAGTTAGAGATCCTAAAACACAATCCAGGTTTCAGATAGGTAGCATCGACCACTATACAAAAGAGAACTAGTTTCTTGGCCAAAACTAACAGGAAACAATTCATTGCCTATATTGTTCAGCTGGTCCAAAATCTGGGACCTTAAAAAAACTGATATTTGGCTGAGGAGTTCGCTTGGTTATATGTACAATATATAGAAGATTTCCAAAGAAAGGGTAATCAAAATTGCTTTCTGATATTTGTATTGGAAAATTCTACAGGAAGTCTTCTTGTATTAATAATAATCATTTCAAAGTATGTTTGAAGATCTTGCTCATATATCTCAGTTCTCCACATCCCAATTACTGCAGTGTTTGAAATACTGGATATGATACAAGTAAAACGCGAGGGACCTATTTCACTAAAACCTGATTTCCCAAGGGAATTTTCTTCATTATCTCAGACAATAATATTTAGATATACTACAGTGTCGGAACAATCCTAAAACCCGCAAGCTGTTCTCCGGCGCCTGGCGGCTGCTGTGCTCCTCCCTTGTTTGGGTTCTATCTCCGCACAATCCCCCACAGTCCTTCCTCTTTGTCCCTCCTCTCTGAGCTCCTCCTCTCCCTCGTCTTTCCCTCCCTCTTCATTCGTTCCTTCCTCCTTGCCCTCCCTGCTAGCCTACCACATTATTGGAATATCAAATAAACATGTCTTTTATGACATTAATTTTGAAGCAGAAGAGACACTATAAGGTGAAGAAATGAAGAGTGATTATCATCAATTAGGAGAAATAAAGAGTCATCATCACAAAATGAAAAGTCATCATCATCAATTGAAACAATGAAGAGTCATCATCAATTTGAAGAAATGAAAGTCACTATGAATTGGAAAAATTAAAGAGTCATATATCCATTATTATCATTTGTTTATGACATTAAAGTAGATGGTTGGTATTCTTATAAGTTTTTTCTTTAAAACCTATAAAAAGCTAGTATACCTTTTGTTTTTTTTCAAGCAAGCAAGTAAGAAAAAAAAGTTGAATAAAATCCATTCTTCACTTAAAATTTTAGATTATAGTATATTAGTCCGTAGATAAGTATACAACTATTGGTATCAGAGCCAATTCAATTTTTTTCATTTCCTCTTCTCCTCATGGCCTCCACCAGCTATCTCATCAATCTGATAATTATGAGAGTTCGTCAATTTAGATGAACTCTATTTGATTCTCAAGAGTTGTGGGAGCCAATCTTTGATAGGTTAAAGGAGCTCACACCAGAGGTAGAAGCCGCCTACACCGCCGAAAAAAAAAGGCCCTTGAGAGCAAAGAAAGAAGGATAGTAAGACTCATTTTTTACTCTATCAAGGTTTGGATGAATCTACCTTCGAGAGAGTTGTCGAAGCAACGACCAGTAAGGAAGTATGGAAATCCTTACTACGATCTACAAAGGAGTCGAGCGGGTGAAGCGAATTCACCTCCAAACTTTGAGGGGCGATCTTGGAGCCGCTCAAATGAAAAATGAAGAAAAAATCTGTGATTATTATTCACGATTACTTTTAATTGTGAATAAAATGAGGAGAAATGGAGAGAAAATGGAGGACATCTGAGTGATGGAGAAATTGCTCTGATCTCTCACATTAAAGTTCAAGCACGTGGTGGCGGCAATTGAGGAGTCCAATAATTTAGAGGAGATCTTAGTAAAGGAGCTTTTAGGATCTTTCCAAGTTCATGAGCAATACATGCAAAAAAAGACTGGTTCCATAATTTTGGAATAAGCATTAGAGTTAAAGCTGACTCTAAATGATCGAGGCTCACATAGTAGAGGTCGTGATCGTGGTAGAGGTAGGGGACGTGGTCCCAAACAACGAATCACTCAAAATCAAATGGAATTCCAAAGCTTCAGAGGTCGAGGACGAAGCAATCGGGGAAGATTTACATCGAACATGGAAACATGAAGAACGTCCAATGCTACAAAACTATCAAAAATTTGGACACTATGTCTCAGATTGCTGGCACAGAGCTGAAGATCTTACCAATCTCACTGAAGCAATAAATGATGTGGGTAATAACTCTACTTCTTCTTGCTCATGATGATTCAAGTGTTTAGAATGATGTTTCGTTCCTTGACTCGGGTGCTAGCAACCACATGTGCGAGAAGAAAGAACTTTTCAAGGAACTCACAGAAGGAGTTCATGGAAGAGTGAGCTTGGGAGATTCTTCAAAACTCTCTGTTGAAAAGGGAAGATTAAAATCTACCAAAAAGACGATAAGCTCGAATATATTTTTGATGTTTATTATATTCCTAACATGAATAGTAATATTCTCAGCATCGGTTAATTCCTCGAAGAAGGATATAACATATA
The DNA here is from genome assembly GCA_038442645.1 of Agave tequilana. Classification (NCBI taxonomy): domain Eukaryota; kingdom Viridiplantae; phylum Streptophyta; class Magnoliopsida; order Asparagales; family Asparagaceae; genus Agave; species Agave tequilana. The sequence goes on from JAVJIF010029965.1 coordinate 456,602, forward strand.
TATGGAGAACAGCCATGTTTGGTTGAAAAATGCAAAATGAGGTCTTATATCTTGTGTTAAGATAACAAGAACCGCATATTTCCCTTGCATCTAAACATGAAAGTTGAGAAGTGTTTTCAAGGACTCGTGAAGAACAAGCCATGGAGGTGGAATCTTCGCTTTGGCCATCTAAACTTTAGCGACATGAAGCTACTATCTACAGCTGGCATGTTACGAGTTTTACCAATAATCACTCTACCAAGTCATACTTGTGAAGCTTGCATAATTGGCAAGCAAGCACGACTTTCTTTTTCCAGTGGAAAATCGTGCAGAGCGGAGGCCCATTGCAACTTATTCATACTGACATCTGCAGACCACTAGATCCCGTCTCTTTAGGAGGTAATAGATATTTTATTATCTTCATTGATAATTTCAGTAGAAAGTTATGGTGTATATTCTTAAGAAAAATCTGCTGCCTTTACTACCTTCAAGATTTTAAAGCCTTTGTTGAAGCGAAGAGTGGCCACAAGCTAATAACTCTCCTATCTGATCGAGGTAGTGAGTACACCTCAAATCTGTAAATACACCTAGAGGGGGTGAATAAATCTTTGGCTAATCTAATGACAAATGATGTGGAATTAAAAATTAATTGTAACATACTTAGTGTAATCAAAGAGTGTAGCTGAATTCCCGGTAACGGGTCTGGACTATCTCCTCTAAATTCCTCTAAATAAGAGTGAGGTGCTATATGAAGCTCTCTTGGTTTAACACAAGTAAGCACACAAATAATATCAAGCAAATATATGATATTAATATGGTGCAATGCAAGGTATAAAAGAGAGAGTTAGAGATAGTGGATCAATCACAAACACAAAGATATGTTTGAAGGTTCAATCACCCAGCTCTATATCCCCGCCTTCACACAGAAGGATTCCACTAATGCGTCCACACAAGACTTCCCACACAGGAGCCTCTACTGAGGATTTAAGTATACAAATTTGGAGTACACAACTCCTCTCTCAAATAACAATAACCTTTACACAAGAGGTAAGCACTAAGCCACACAAGATCAACCTCTCAATAGAGATAGGGCACTAAGCCAAACAATAATATCTCTCACTAGAGGGACAAGGCATAATGCCAAACAACACCTACCAACAATCACAATCACCTCTACACTTAGAAGGATACTCAAAGTAAAGAAAGATTACAACTCTTGGTGATCACAAACAACTTTGGTGATCACAAAAACCACAAATCAATTTTCCTCACAAAATAAGATCCTATAAATAGGATAGATATGATAGCTCAAGTGTGAGAAAATAAAGTGTTTGAATGAAAATAACAAAGAAAAACACTTGAGAAAATACAAGATAGATATTGAAATGAAGATCAAAAATCAATTCCAAAAGACTCTCTTTTTCTTTGAATTTTTCAAACCTATAAAACAAATAAAGATAAATCTTTTTGGCACAAAAACTCTTTTAAAAACTTGCTTATTAAACACTTGAAAGGTGGGAAAATTTTCTCTCTAAAAACTTGTGAAAACAACTCAAGAGAGAGCCTATTTAGAACCCCTCAAAAATCTACACGTTGGCAGTCTGAAAAGGTCAGAAATGACCTTCCAGTCGACCGCCTGGTCGACCGGTGCAATGGTTATATTTATGACCGTTGTGCCTCCAGTCGACCGCCCGGTCGACCGGCCTCCACCCGAGAGTGGTGGCTTTCAGTCGGTCAACCACGCGGTCGATCGGCCTTCATGGCTAGCCATGTGCACGTTCCCGTGCACATTGGTCAACCGCTCCGATCGACCGACCACTTGTCCGGTCGACCGGTCCGGTCGACCGCCAGTTAATCTGGCTGGGACTTCGAAGTATTAAAAACTTATCTTTTTAATTTCAATTAAATCCCATAAAATCAAATAAATTTCACAAAAATAAGTTCTTATAAGATCTTTGAAATAAAAATATGTGTGACTAAAATTCAACACATATTATAAATAATTTGAACCATTTTTTTGATTAGGCTTAGACACAAAATCCGTATTTCTAAAACTTAAATTTTTAAAATGAAAAATCATTTTCTCCAAAACTCATATGGATATAAAACATGATATTTAAACAACTTTGAAGCATATTGTATATGGATAGAATCCAATATACATATAAGGTATATATCTACCGGTTAAACTGAAAACCAAAACTAATAAACTTTAAACTTATGTGTGTGTGAACTTGAGCATATCAACACATCTATCTTTACACAAGATCTAATACAAACTCAACTAAACAAATCGAGGTCTTCTTATCTCCAAACCGACTCGATCCAACACGATCTAGATCCGAGCTTGACTCCAACTGAGTGTTAGATGCAATCTTGACGCGCGAGCACTTGAATCTACATGTGAAAGCTCCAAAACTCCTTTATTAAAGTTAAACACCTACTAATATCTTTGTCAATCACTGAAATTATTTAAATATAAGATTATTAGTAACAAAAGCTATATGAGTTAATCATTATCAAAACTAGAGTGATGGGCCTCTGGCCAACAATCTCCCCCCTTTTTGATGATAATAAAACTCATGAAGTCATATATACATGGATTAAAGTTAAGCTTCATAGAAGCTCCCTCTTAACTCATGCATAGCAATAAACAATAAAGATATGCAATGAAATGCATAAACCAAATAATATATATATATGCATAAATGAGGAAATAAACATAAATAAACTATCCAAATACTTCTCCCCTTTTTACATAAACAAAACATATATGCATTAAATAAGAAAATAAACATGCATATATAAAACTCTCAAAATTATTCTTCTCTCCCTTTTTGTATAAAATAAGGAATGAAATAAACATGCATAAACATGCATATATAAAACTCTAAAATACCTCTCCCTTTTTTTGTCTAATCATCACAAAGGGGCGAAAATAAATCAAACAATAAGATATGTATGTGATATACATTCATGAAGAGGAGAAACGTAAAGTTAACTCCCCCTGCATACATGCATTACATGAAAAAGAGATGACTAAATCCTAATCACATAACGTATAATATACAATGTATAAAAGGAGATGTGAAGCTCCCCCTACACACGTGTACTACCAAAGAGAGGTCAATCACTTCAATATGAAATACACTCAACATGAATCTATATATAGAGAAGATGTTAGCTTCCCTTACATATAAGCAATACATAACAAAACATTATGATACAAATTAAAAAATATACCAATTTATGATAAAGTTATATATCAAAACATTATGATACCAATTTATGATGCCAATTAAAATAAACAAAATTTTTAAGATACCAAAAGATACCAGTTGAAAATATCTTGTAAATTTTTTATACCAATAGAAAATGAAACATTGTATATTTTTTATACCAATTGAAATATATTATAAATTTTGATACCAATTGAAAGTAAAAACTAATTTAAAATACAAACCAAATTTTGAAAATACAGATCATTTTGCAATAAAGATACCAAATTGAGAATAATACCAATTAAGATTATTGATACCAATAATGAAAATGTTAGCATATACCAAAATAAAATATTTTACATCATAAAGAGTGGGAGTAAGATACCAATTGAAAATAAAACCGATTGAAAGGTAAAACAAGAGTTTTTCTCCCCCTTTATGAAATACCAATAAACGATGCATAAGCTTGTTAAGATACCAATTGAAAAATAATTGTCATTAAGGAGTAAATCAAGCTTAGCATAAACATAATTTGTACTTTAAGATGTAAAGATATTGTAAGCACAATCAAATTATATATATATATATGTGAAATATAAATACCAATCGAAATTGATACTGTTTGAAGTTTGAGCCATACATATATAGAAAACAAAAATATGAGTATACAAAAAAATATCAATTGTGATAGCAGTTGAAAATATAATGAGAATCAAATGTATAATTCATACTACCTCCTTATTCATGCACATGTTTAAATAGATTTTCAATAAGAGCATATAAGGTATGGTCGCCCATCCATCCGCCCTTGGAAGGAAGGAGTTTTTCAAAATTATGAATTTGAAAATAATTTTAGTATAATTGAAAACTCTTTAAAAATGAAGAAATACGCAACTAGCTTTATGATAATCTTGAAAACTAGTAGAAATCCTTCAAGTAATGAATAAAATATGAATGAATTCATGAAAACATGAAAATCACATGATCATCGACACTCAAATTGCAATAAAAGCTCATATAATCTCATGAAATAAAAAAATCATGAGTAAACATCAAATATAGAGTGTACAAGTCATGTACTCAATAAAATCATAGAATAAGGCATTTAAGCTCAAATGAAATTCTTTTATAAACATAAAAAATATGAAAATCATCAAAACTAAATATACTTCAAGGTATATGTATGTTTAGTTAAAACTAAAAGTATACATACATATCTCAAATACAAATGAGTTTACAATAGAATTTGCATGAAAAGCAAGTAACTCAAGAGCATACATGTATATCTAAAGTTTTAAATAAAATTAACATATATGTGAAGCTAAACACATTATTATGAAAAATAAGTACGAAATAGGGAATACAAGTCAAAATGCACGAATCATCAGAACTAGGTTATACTAGTACATCTAATGGGTATAAATGAGCAATTAAGAGTCTGTTTGTTTGTCGTAACTGGCCGTAATTTGTAGTTGTAATTGGTAAAGTCTTTTACAATTGTAAATGAGTTACATGTATGTAAATTTTACGGTGTTTGGTTGGTAATATAAAATTGTAAAGTGGAAAACTGTATTGTACTTTACGGTGTTTGGTTGTCGTAATGTATAAGTCGTAATTAAAAAAGTTGACCACAAAATTAACTGTTTGGTAATTTTAAAAGTTTTAATACTGCAAATAAATATTAAAAAGTTAAATATTAAAAAATTTTAATATTAATATAAAAAAATAATACAAATTTGTATGACCACAAAATTAACTGTAACTGGGCTGTAAGTGAGTGGTTACTGGGTTGCAAGTGAGTGTTAGTTGAGTTACGTAAGTCTTTTACGAATTACGGTCCAAACAAACGCCGCAGTTGTAACTAGGTAGTAAGTCATTTACGAATTAAGGAGTTTTACGCGAAACAAATGGCCCCTAAGTACAAACATATAATAATCAATTTGCAGACCACTAGTTGTACAAGTATATGCACAAGTTTTAATGAAAATTACATCTAAACATGTAATCAAAACCATGAAGTGCAAAATCATAAACAAACATGATTATTAAGGTATGTACGGTGTTTAGAGATATGATATACACAATAGCTAAACTAAAATGAGAACATAAAAATAATAATCCATATAAATACAGGTGTATCTTAAATACTACATATGCATATCAATAGTCTAATTATCATGGCATGTAACGTAATAATCATGAAAAACTAAAAACATGCTAAAAAATCAATGATATGAAAGCATGTAAACTAAATGGGAGTTAGACATAGTTACCAAAACTATTAGAGCTAATTTCTAAATCTCCAAACCATGGTGGTCCTCCCACCAAACATCCTTGAAAGTGATGCATCCAAAAGTGTCACTATTTAGCTCGGAACGCATCCACCATCAAGACACCATTACTCTCACGTCAACTGAGAGCCCACACCTACATCAGATAAAATGAGTGAATTTTTGGTACCCATACTCTCTTAAGTCTATGGGAGTTAGCACCTTTCCTAACCCAAACAAACTTATTTACAAAATTTGAATCATTTAATCTATCATAACAAAATTTTACAAGGTGGCTCTTACATCCACAATGTATACAAGTGTACACATGAGCATACATAGAATCATGTGTTGAGCATGATGAGTATGTATATACCGTGTATGGTGTGCATGCATGTGAAGAGCATGTTTCTTGTGAAACATGAATTCTAATCGTGTGTGGTTCATGGCACATTGACTCAAAGTGGAGCCCAAAACATTCAACACTCATGTTTAAAACACATACATATCATTCTCAATATTAGAAGAAAAAGTGGAGTATGCAATAGAAACACTAGATGGTGAAGCATGACAAACATGTGAGTTTAAATCATTTTTCAAAGATCTATTTTTATTAGAAATCAAATCCAATTCTTTTGAAATAGAAGCAATTTTATTTTTTAAAGCTTGGTTTTTTTAAAACAATTTTAAGTTTTGAAGATAAAATTTTATTTTTCTTCACAATATCATCACAATCAGTTTTATTCTTTAAAAATTCATTTTCCTTTAAGGCAAGGTCAAGTTGGGATTTCAATGACCCTTTCATTTGAAATCTCATCCCTCTCTTGCAAAATCAAGTCAAGTTTAGAAGACAAATTTTTATTTTCTTCTTTTAATTTAAAGCTTTTCTTTTTCAAACTTGGTATTTTTTCTAGCAAGTTTTCACACACAATAGATAGTTCTTCATTTAAAGCATCGACATTTATATAATCATCACTTGAAGAACTAGCACAATCATCTAGATGGGTGTTCGAGTTTACCTCAAGGGAGTCATTCTCTTAGACCATGTAGCAAGGTTGGTCGGACTTATCTCCACTAGATTCTTCTACCATATATTTCATTGTTTGTAGCGCGAGAGAGGTCAAAGTGTTCCACACTATAAAAACGAATCACAATGAGAAACCATAGACAAATATTCTTACTTAAGGCTTGCCTAAGTGCCTCTAGGGCTTGTGCATTGACCTCTATATGCTTGTTATTATCAAGATAGAATTTCTTGTAGTAGTAAGGTTCACATGCAATCCTAGGGCTTTCAAATAAGCACTCATCCTAATCTTTCATATATCGATGTTAGAAACATCAAACATAGGAGGGGTCATGAAATCCATGAGTGTATAAACATATGTGTGCAAATGCAATATTAGATTAGCTAACTAAGATCTCACTCCTAAGTGATTAAACCTAATATCGGGAGCGTAGGCTCTGATACCAATTGTAAATACTCCTAGAAGGGGTGAATAGTTGTATGACTAATCTAATGACAAATGATGTGAAATTAAAAAATAATTGCAACACACTTGTAACCAAAGAGTGTAGCAATTTTCAGTGACGGGCTCTGAACTATCTCCTCTAAATTCCTCTAAATAAAACTTGAGGTGCTATATAAAGCTCTCTTGGTTCAACACAAGTGAGGCATACAAACAATACCAAGCAAATATATGATATGAATATTGTAATACCCCGTTCCCGGAATACGTACTTAGTTGCGTATTCAGTTTTTCGATCGTATTTTTCGATTTACTTCCTGTATTTGACCGATTTCAGTTTTAAAAATCTTTTTCCAATGTTATATATTTTCTATGATTTTCTGGAATTTTTCTGAATTTAATTAAATATTTTCAAAACCGGTGTCGACCAGTGCCGCTGATCGATTCTCGGATTTTTAATTCACAAACAGTTAGGAATTTCTAGAAGGTCCTTTAGACTTTATTTCTTAGAATCATATTTTCTATCTAAATACTTTTTCTGAGAATTTTATGAATTTATGAAAATTCCAACGGAGTCGGTAGATAACTGATTCCGGGATTTTTAGTTTTAAAACTATAAATTATTTCTCCAAACGAACTTCACCATGAGTCTTAAAATAATATTCTTGATTTTTAGTAAATTTTGCGAGTCGTTCCGAGATACTTGAATTTCGGACGATTTCGGTATTTTCCGAAATGTTTTCCGCATCTTCGACTTAAACCTGGAAAATTGTCTTTTCAACATTTTTAAATTTTAAATTCAAGAGAAAATATCTTCATTTATAATTTCTTTTCCTTTTTCCTTTTTCTAAATTTCCTTCCTTCCTCCACAACCACAAGTTTTTCCATTTTCCAATTTTTCAATAATTCCACTTTCTCCAAAATTCCACCAACTCCCACCTACTTCCTCATTTAATGTATGTCTCTCTCTCTCTCCCCCATGGCCGGCCAAGTGGCCAAGAAGAGGGACACTCATCCCCTCCCCTATTTACACAAAACCCCCTCTCAATTACCTTATTTACACCTCCTTTACAAAATCAAAAACCTATTTAAACCTTCCTTTTACACTTCTTTCCCTTTTTACTTCCTTTCCTCAAGAGAAGCCTTCACCCTCACCAAACCCTCCTTCATCTCAACTCAAACCCTAACTCCAAAACATCACCTAGGTCATCTTCTCCATCTCAAGCAACCACCACTTCTTTGGATTGGGATCGTCCGCAACATCGCCAAGGATCAAGTTGGTGGTATTGTCGACAACAACCTTTTCGGAACTCGTAAAGCTTCGATTAACCAATCCTAGTGAGTATCTTTACTCACCAAGACTTGTGAACTTCCTAGTATACTTGTATTTCCACAACTTGTACACTTGTGCCTTCAAAATCACATTTTTGACCTTCAAATTCGACCCGCAAATTCTGTTCTGTACGCTGTTTTCAGGCCACGATTAGTCGACTGGACCTAGGGATTAGTCGACTAATCCATCTAGTTGAACCATACCCCTTTTCTGAAACTCAGTTTTAGTCGACTTACCCTGGTTATTAGTCGACTAACCTTTTCTGGAAATAAACCTCAACTCTCTGGAAATCACTGTTAGTCGACTACCCCTTTTACCCTAGTCGACTAACTTCTCCTGAATCAGAAACTCAACTCTCTGTATCACAGACTTAGTCGACTTAAGTATCTGTTGGTCGACTCATAATCATTGTTAGTCGACTAACCCTTCCACCTAGTCGACTAACTTTTCCTGAAACCAGAATCCAACTCTCTGAAACCCAGTTTTAGTCGACTAATCCTAACTGTTAGTCGACTTAAGACCCCTATTAGTCGACTAACCATTCCACCTAGTCGACTAATTCTGACTGTTTGTCTTAGTTGATTTCTTTTCTAAATTTGGATCTTATCATTGGTTCATGTGCTATGTATTATTGTTACTTGTGCTTCATGACTGATACCTCATGACATGTTACTTGATGGATCTTACTTCATATTACACCCATGACTTGTTATTATATATTTCCACTTCATGACTTATCATTGTGTAGTCTCATTCCATAACTTGTTAATAAATGGATATCACCACTTATCATGTCATCACTTGAACCAAGCATGATACACTTGACTTTTGTATAAAATGGACCAACTTATATTGGGTCGGGGGAAAACATGCGGATATCGATATGTGTTCGTGTTTACAGTGGTTTTAGGAATGTTGTGCAACTCATGTTCCGGTCTGACCTGTGGGCCACCAGGGGACCGAGGGGAGTGCTTGCTCCCTCTTCCTGAATACTATCATGATAAAGGGCATACATAAGTCCCTCCTGTTAGCCTAGCGGCTGGCTTCCGTCACCAAGCAACGGAACAATCCTGGACCGTTATCCCGGGCATGTACGGGATCCACTGTAAACATAGTTCGTCGATACAACCGCTGGTTTCCAATAACAACCTTGCTTTACTAGGATATGGATCTATGTGCGCTGGGACGCTGGTCACATAGCTAGATATCACAGTGAGACAAGTAATAATAATAATAGACTCTAACTGTGGATTTATTGTATTCTGACTTTTACTCTTTATGCTTCCATTACTTGTTGATTGGTATTCATTATACTGTTCTAACTCTCATATTCTTGTTCTCCTAGCCATTTGGCTGTAGCCTATTCATTGTTGGGAGGTCCTGACTCCCTTGGATTTGTATGTTCAGGTTCTAAAGCTTGGATCGAAGTGGAGCCATCCACAGAAGATCGAGCTTTCTTTAGTGAGCAGGCCGATTAGCTCCAGTCCTTGTGCCAGATCTCTCTTTTTGACTCACGGGATCTTCATCCTACTCGTGAGCATTTTGTGTTTATATTGTATCTGTTGCTTTTGAACTTGGTTGTGATAAAAGATACATGTAATGTGTAATATTTTATCATATTTTGTGATGACTTGTACTTGTACTTTTATGTTGGCATATGTATGGATATCACGCTTTGTCGTGTACTCTGTTTCTTGTTGTACTTATTGCTTAGCGTATATGCGTGGGGGCATTTTCTGACCTACGTATATACGTCGCAGTGACGTCTCCGTATCCGTGGGATCGGGGCGTTACAAATATGATGCAATGCAAGGTATAAAAGAGAGAGTTAGAGATAGTGGATTAATCACAAACACAAAGATATGTTTCGAGGTTTGAGCACCCAGCTCTATGTCCCCGCCTTCACACTGAAGGATTTCTACTAATGCGTTCACACAGAACTTCTCACACAGGAAACCTCCACTGAGGATTTGAATAATGCAAACTTGGAGTGCACAACTCCTCTCTCAAATAACAACAACCTCTACACAAGAGGAAAGACACTAAGCCACACAAGATCAACCTCTCAATAAAGGGATAGGGCACTAAGCCAAACAACAATCACCTCTCAGTAGAGGGATAAGGCATAAAGCCAAACAACACCTCTACACTTAGAGAGATACTAACAAGCACAATCACTTCTACACTTAGAGGGATATTCAAAGTAAAGAAAGATTACAACTCTTGGTGATCACAAAGATCACAAACAACTTTGGTGATTACAAAGACCACAAACTAATTTTCCTCACAAAATAAGATCCTATAGATAAGATAGATATGATAGCTTAAGTGTGAGAAAATAAAGTGTTTAGAATGAAAATAATAAAGAAAAACACTTGAGAAAATTACAAGATAGATATTGAAATGAAGATCAAAAACTAATTCCCAAATACTCTCTTTTTCTTTGAATTTTCCAAACCTATAAAACAATAAAGATAAATCTTTTTGGCATAAAAACTCTTTTAAAAACTTATTTGTTAGACACTTGTAAAGGTGAGAAAAATTGCTCTCTAAAAACTTATGAAAGCAACTCAAGAGGGGGCTATTTATAACCCCTTAAAAATTTGCCCATTGGCCATCTAGAAAGGTCAGAAATGACCTTCCGATCGACCGGGCGATCGACTGGCGCAACGGTCATATTTATGACCATTGTGCCTCCGATCGATCGCCCGGTCGACCGGCCACAGCCAACAGTCGACTGCCCGGTTGACCGAGCCCCACCCGAGAGTGGGGTGCTTTCAGTCATGAGTTAATCATTAAAACTATATAAACACCTACTAATATCTTGGTCAATCATTGAAACTATTTAAACACAAGATTATTAGTGAGCTATAACTACATGAGTTAATCATCATCAAAACTAGAGTGATGGGCCTCTGGGCCATCAAAATCTATTTCAAGAATATTGTAGGGAGCAAGGTATAGAGAGGCAGTTTACTATTGCTTACACATCACAGCAAAATGGCATCACAGAAAAAAGAACCGCACTATTCTTGTCATGACAAGAACCATGCACAAAGAAAAGGGGATGCCAAAGCAGTTTTAGGCGGAAGTTGTGGCGTGTTCAACTTACTTGCTCAACCGGTGCCCGACGAAGTAAGTGAAGGGCAAGACTCCTCAAAAGATATAAAGCTGTTACAGGCCTAATGTCGCACACCTACAAATTTTTGGGTGTGTTGCATATGCTCAAGTACCTGAAGTCAAAAGGAAGAAGCTTGAAAATCATAGTAAAAAATACATTTTCATCAGATATAGCAAGGAGTTAAAGGCATACAAACTCTACAATCTACTAACTAAGAAACTAGTGGTTAGTAGAGAAGTTGTCTTTATAGAAGCTGAAGCTTGGAGTTGGAGCAATGAAGAGACTGTCAAAGAGTAATCCGTGTTGAATGAACCTGACGAGCTCCTACAAGAGGTTCCACCACTGTCTATACCATCTCCTCAACATGCTACACTGTCTCCTGTAAGAGGTTCTTTATCTTCTGGGGAAGGCAGTAGTAGCGAATCCTCCGTACAATGGGGTCCCATCAAAATGAGAAGTCTCAAGGAGATCTATGAGCAAATAGAAAAGGATGGAGAGACTAATCTCTTCTACTTATATGTTGATCATGAGCCCTCTCACTTTCCAAAAGGCCAAAGAAGAAGATTGTTGGCGATTAGCAATGAAGGAGGAGATGCATGCCATCCAGAAGAACAATACATGGGAGTTGACAACACTTTCACAAAATCAAAAGGCAAAAGGTGTCAAATGGGTATACAACATCAAACGCACTGTAGATGGTGGAGTTGATCGATATAAGGTGAGGCCTGTAGCGAAAGGCTACTAATAAGAATATGGCATCGACTATGAAGAAGTCTTTGCACCAGTTGCTCGATTGGACACAATGAGACTATTAATTTCACTTGCAGCTCATCACAGGCGGAAGATATATCATCTAGATATCAAGTTAGCATTTCTCAATGGTATTCTTGAAGAAGAGATGTATGCAGAACAACCAGAAGGTTTTCTAGTAAAAGGACAAGAAGACAAAGTATATTGCCTAGAGAAAACCTTGTACGGCTTAAAGTAGGCACCACAAGCGTGAAATGCCTGAATTGATGGTTATCTTCATCAAAACGGCTTCACCAAATGTCCTTATGAGCATGCCATCTACATGAAGAGGAACCATCAAGGGAAATTTCTAATATTTTGTCTTTATGTTGATGACTTGTTATAACAGGAAGTAGCACCGAGATGCTTGCTGAATTCAAGGAGGCGATGTTCAATGAATTTGAGATGACGGACAATGGATTAATATCCCATTTTCTTGGTATCGAAGTGAAGCAACAACAAGATGGAATATTTATATCTCAAATGAAATACATGAAGAAGATCTTAGAAAAATTTAAGATGAGTAACTGCAACCCAGTGAATACCCTAATAGCCACAGGAATGAAGCTATCAAGAGAAGGAAATGATGATTTTGTAGACTCGACTTTTTTCAAAAATCTAGTTGGTAGTCTAAGGTACTTGACGATCACAATGTCCGATATTGTTTATGATATATAGAGACACTGAAGGAGTCTCATTGACTAGCTGCAAAGAGAATTCTAAGGTATATCAAGGGCACACTTAACATTGATCTATTTTATACTTATGGAAAAACTGCAGGGTTAGTAGGCTATTCAGATAGCAACTGGGGAGGTGACCAAGATGAGAGAAAAAGCACCACTGGTTAATGTCTTCTATCTTGGGTCAACTGCATTTTCATAGACCTCAAAAAAGTAAGGAATTATGGCCTTATCTTCATGCGAAGTAGAGTATGTGGTAGCTTCATCAACTGTATGCGAAGCTATTTGTTGCGAAACATTTTAAAAGAGTTGGATCATCCAAAAGAAGAAGCGACTGTAATATTTGTGGACAATAATTCAGCCACCCAACTTGCAAAGAACCCAGTGCATCATGGGAGGAGAAAACATATAGATACACGGTTTCATTTTCTCAGAGGCCATATAAAGCAGAAAATTGTGGAGTTGGAGCATTGTCATACCAAGGAGCAAGTAGAAGATATTTTCACCAAGCCATTACCAATTAAACCTTTCAGAAGGCTAAAAAAATGCTCGATATGAAAACATTTTTATTTGAGGAGGCGTGTTGAAATATCAAATAAAAATATCTTTTATGACATTAATTTTGGAAGCAGAAGAGGCACCATAAGGTAAAATATGAAGAGTCATCATCATTAATTAGGAAAAATGAAGAGTCATCATTAATTGAAAGAAATGAAGAGTCATCACCAATTAGAAAGAATGAAGAGTCAATAACAATTTGAAGAAACAACATGAATTGAAGAAATTAAAGAGTCATATATGTATTATTGTCATTTGTTCATGACATTAAAGTAGATGGTTGGTATTCTTATAAGTTTTTTTCTTTGAAGCCTATAAAAGGCTAGTGTACCTTTTATATTTTATCAAGCAAGCAAGAAAGAAATAAAAGTTGAATAAGATCCATTCTCCACTTAAAATTTTGGATCATAGTATATTAGTCAGTAGATTAGTATACAACATACGTGTTATGGTCTCTGCTTCCTCTTATTCTTTGTCTTCCTCCATTTTCATCCCATTCGAGCGGGGGTCTCTCTCCTTCCCAGGACCAGATGAAGCTTCTTCCTCCATCTGCCCCTCCCACCTCCTATGCTTCCGCCTTTCGGCGAATGTGCATCTCTAGTACAGTGCCTCCCCCTTCATTCGGTGTAGTGTTGGCTGAGCATTGACTCTTCATCCACTTAGGAGAGAATTTTAAGAGTGGGTCAATGGAGAGCTCTGGAACCCTCCACCGATAACCCCATACATGGTGAGGTAGCTAATGCGCATCTCGGCTCGATTGTGGTTCTCAACAGTCTCACTTTTTTGGGCATCATGGATGATCTAATAGCTTAACTGCCTACTCAATTTGGATGTCTTACTCGAAGACACTAATGTTATCATCTTTCATCTCCGATCTCTTAAGATGAGTCGGTCTCTTCATTGAAGTGGTGTGCGTCAAATTGGGTAGTCATCTCCTCATGATTATCTTGAATTGGAACATTCGGGGACTTGGAGATATTGATAAGAGGGCAAAGGTAAGAGATTTTATATATTTTTTTAGATTTGATGTGTTGGCCTTGTAAGAATTCAAGCTTTGCTCTCCAACTTTTTTTTATCCTCCGTTCTATTGGAGGTTCTCGAATTGATGAATGGGCGGTCCTTGGCCCTTGTGGATCCTCGAGAGGGCAACTTATAGGGTGGAATGGGAAGATTTTTTAGCACGTTAGTCAATTTCCAACTCAATTATTGATTTCAGTGAAACTTAAGGAAAAGGAAGCACAACTATTTTTTTTGTGTCTCATCTGTGTAATAGCCAAATGATCGCACTCTTAAGCCCCTTTTCCTTTATGAAGTCCGCATAATTCACTCTCGGTCATCATCAGAGCCTCGGGTATTGATGGGAGATTTAAAATGACAAGATTTATAGATGAGCGCCATGGTTATGAGGGTAACATGATCGGTCACTGATATTGCATATTCGTTATCATATTTCTTATATTTATGTTATAATAAACTCTACTTTTATTCTTATTTTTTGTGTATATAATGTGCAGGCTTTACCAAGGGAGAAGGAAGAGCAAATAAGCCCAAGAGCCTATCTAAATACTGATTTAATTCAGAATTAAATCAAATCAAGAATCAGGGCAAATCAGAGCAAATCAAAGAGATGAAACCAATTGAAAACCAGTTAAATCAGATTTTTACAGATCAATTTGGTTAAAGATGAAGATCAATGGAGGTTTCGTCAAATTCAGAACTCAAGCGAAAATCCAATTAGATAAATGGGAAAAGGACAAAATCAGATAACTCCTGCCCCAGGGTTGGCCACATCTAGGTGACGAATCCGCGACCAAAGCTGCGAATCTGCTGCCAGGTAATTGAGATAGGGGAGCATTTGCTCCCCCTATCTGCGCACTTTCCCTCCCTCTGGTTTCTCCCTATATATGCCAAAAAAATCGTGAAGAAAAGGGATGAAGATTAGGATCTAAAATTTTCATTCTTAAGGGTAGGATTTATGTTAGATAGTTGCAATTGGTTTTGTAATTTTTTTTTGTTCTTTTTCTAGTCTAGTTCAGCCACAAGTGAGAGAAAGAAAGAGTGATTATAATTCGACGTTGAAGTGACATAAATAAAGATTCAGAGCTTCTCTTTTTCAACTCACGGGTATGTTACATTTCAATTGTATGTTGTAAAACATCGATTATGAGTAGCTAAACTTGTTTTCCTGGACTCACTATCGTCTCTCTTTAATCCTTCTTTGTTTTAAATGATTTTTGTGCAAAGAACCTAATAGAATCATATGAATATCTTAAATTAAGCCTTGCTTCCGAAATCACCTAAAGGGGGGTGAATAGGTGATAAGGCTAATCTATGAACTAAATGCTGAATTACAAAACAATGCAACAACACTTAGTGCAACCAATGAGTGTAGCCGAATTCCCCGTGAAGGGCTCTGGACTAACTCCTCTTGATTCCTCTGAATAAGAGTTGAGGCGCTATATGAAGCTCTCGTGATTAAGCACAACTGAGGCGCACACACAAGCCAAGCATATAATATGAATGAGCAATATGAATAGATGCAAGGCACAACACTAGCATATAAGATATGACAATATGAATGATGTAATGCACAAATAAAAGAGAGAGGGTTGAGAGTCAATTGATCAAACGCAAACAAGAAGATGTGTTTCGAGGTTCGAGCACCGAGCTCTACGTCCCCGCCTTCACCGAGAAGGATTTCCAATCCACTAGGAGCACCGAACTCCTCTCTCAACCAATACAACCTCCACCGAGCAATACAAATGGTCTACCGAATACTGGAGTACCAAACTCCACCAAATTCACCTCTACCGAAGAGGGATACAAGCACAATCCACCTCTACCGAAGAGGGATACAAACACCAACCAACTCCACCTCACCAAGAGGGAGTAAACCACAATCTCAACCTCTACCAAAGAGGGAGCAACCAACAAAGAAATGTTTACAACAAGGTGGTATCATTCAACCACAAACAATCTCTTTTCCCACAAATAAAAGATCTTAATAGAATAGGATAGGAGATATAGCTCAAGTGTGAAAAAATAAGTGTTTTGATCAAAGAAAATCTCTTGGGAAAATACCAAATAGATATAGAATTTTAGACCAAGAAACTAATTCCCAAAAACCTATTTTCTTTGAAATAAACAAAACACTTAAAACAAATAAGATAGATCTTTTGGCTCTAAAACACTTTTGAAAATCTTGTAAAAATACTTAGGAATAGGAGAAATTTTTGCTTTAAAAATCTTAACCAAAAACTCAAAATAATGGGGTATATATAGTCCCCAATCCAAAACTAGCCATTGGGGCTGATCTGTCAGCCTGGACGGCTGGCGGTCGACCGCCAGCGGTCAAAAAAATGACCGTTGAAAGCCAGCGGTCGACCGATCGGTCGACCATCAAAAAACAGAGAGCAAGGCTCTCTTGCCCGGTCGACCGCCCGATCGACCGGCCCAAGTGCCTGTCCAACGTGCATAGCTTGTGCACGTCGGTCGACCACCCAGTCGATCGACTCTGGGGTCCAGTCGACCGCCAGAGCCTGTCAGGCAGAAATCTGGGTCAGAAAAACATGTTAAAAAAATATTCTAATAAATCCCATAAATCTTCTAAAATTCCACAAAAATAGTTTTATCATTCTATATTGAAATATAAACTTGTGTGATAAATTTCAACACAAAATTCAAACATTTTGAACCATTTTTTGACTAATAAATTTTGCCGAAAACCAAAACCTGTATTTTTCTAAACATAGATTTTCCAATCGGAAATCTGATTGTTCCAAAACTCATTCAAATACAAAAACATGATATTTAAATACTTTGAAGCAAGATGCATATGGATAGAAATCCAATATATATGAAATATATACATATCATAGTTTTTGACTTTATTTCAAAAAATATGTTTTTTTAAAACACAAAACCTAAAACACATGAATAGGTATATCAAATTAAGTTTGTCTAGGATATGAAGCATACATGTATATAGAACATATCTAATGTACATAAACACATGTAAACTTATTTTGATACTTATCTATTCATGAAAACCAAGATCAGTTAAACCAATCAAACCGAAAACCAAAATCAAAACATGAAACGTGTGTGTATTGTGAACTTTAGCATATCACACTATCTAATCTTTACACATGGATCTAAAACGCAAACTAAACTAGGATACCTAAGTCTTCTTGACGAACTCCGTCTTCAAGTCGACTCGATCCAAAACTCCATGATCCACCGAGCTAGACTCCAACGAGTGCTATGATGATCTTGATGCTCGGGCTCTGGAATCACCATATGAAAGGCTTCAAAACTCCTTTATTGAAGCAATCACCAACTAATATCTTGATTAATGATCTAAAACTAAACATCACAAGGTAATTAGTAAACATAACTATATGAGTTAGTCATAATCCAAACTAGAGTGGAAGGCCTCTGGGCCAACAGCTTCTCCCCCTTTTTGATGATGACAAAACTCATAGAGTTATATATGCATGGATTAAAGTTAAGCTTCAAAGAAGCTCCCCCTTAACTCATGCATAGGAAATAAGCAATAAGATATGGCAATGAAACACATGCATAAATAAACATGTATGTAAATATAAGGAGATAAACATGCAAGCATGAACCACATGAAACACATCAAATCCTTTTTCTCCAAATTGCAAAACATATAAAACATATATGCATAAATATAAATCCTTTTTCTAAAACATGCATATATCCTAAAATACTATACCAAATACTTCTCCCCCTTTTTGTCAATCATCAACAAAGAGGTTAAAGTAAAAAAAAAGTGTTCTCCCCCTTTTTGTCAAAAGCAAAAATCGATAAAGGGGTGACATTAAACAAATCAATAAAAGAGAATATATGCGATATACATTCATGAAGAGGAAGACGCTAAGTTAACTTCTCTACATATATGCATTACATGAAGAAAGGATGAGAAGCCCTAATTCACATAACACAAAATATGCAATGCATAAGAAGAGATGTGAAACTCCCCCTATACACGTGTATCGCATAAAGAAGAGTTGTCAAGTTCCTCAATATAAGATACACTCAACATGAATCTATATATAGAAGAGATGTTAAGCTCCCCTTGCATATATGCAATCATATTAAAACATTTTTAACATTTCTTATTAAACACAATTCTGAATTTTCTCAATAAAATAAATTTTGAGATATCTTAGTAAATCAAATTTTAAGATACCAATAAAAAATCTTCATGGATACCAATTGAAAGAAATAGATCAATAGATATCAATTGAAAGTAAATAAAATCTTGATACCAATTGTGAATATTTGTCATTTAGAACATATGATACCAAAATAAAATCAATTTTCAACATAAAGTGTAGGAGTAGAAATCAACGGTAAACAAAATACCAATTGAAAGATAAATATACGAATTTTCTCCCCCTTTATGCAATACCAAATAAAACAATGCATAAGCTTGTTTAAGATACCAATTGAAAACTCATTAATAGAAACATGATAGTCATTAAACATTCAAGCTTTGCATAATCAAAATTTTGTGCTTAAAGATATAGGGATATAATAAGCACAAATAAAACACGTATAGGTGTATGAAAAATGAGTATCAATTAAAATAGATGATACCAAATGAAAGCTTACATACACAAAAATAATATATGAGTATACAAAAATGTCAATATTGATACCAATTGAAAAGATCCAATGATACCAATTGAAACAATAATAATATTAAGTGTATATCTCATATTTTCTACCACCCAATCATGCTCAAGTTTAAAATGATTTTCACTATAAAGCATACAAGGCATGGTCTCCCAACCAATCGCCCTTGGAAGATAGGGATTTTTAAAGATAAGTTTGAAAATATTGTATGTTTGAAAAACTCTACCAAAACGAAGAATATCATAACTAGTTAAATAGAAAAACTTATAAACTAGTACGAAATCCTTCAAGTAAGGAATAAAAACAAAATAATTTTCATGAATCATGAAATTCACATGATAACCAACACTCAAAGTCAATGAAGCATAAATATGACTCATGAAAACAAAGCATGAGTAAACATGAAAGGTGAGTGTACAAGTAAAATGTGAAGAACATAATCATGAAAATATGCAATTAATCTCAATAGAGATTCCTTTGTACATGAAAACATGAAACTTCAAGGCATATAATGTCTTTTACAAACTAAAGTATACATACATATCCAAACACAACGAGTCCACAAAATATATGCATGACGGCACGTGGCTCAAAGGACGTATATGTATAATCAATAGTTTGGACAAGATGGACATATACATGAAGTTAAACATAAACACATGAACGTGAAAACATGGATAAAATAGGAATACAAGTCAAATGCATGAATCATCAAACTAGACTATACTAGCACATCTAATGGGTACAAATAAGCGTTCAAGTACAAACATATAATGATCTATTTGCGGCCCACTATATGTACAAGTATAAATCCTTGTTTTAATGAAAAACTAACATTTAAACATATATTCAAATCATGAAGTATAAAACAAGACATAAATCAACATGATAATATAAATATGATCATTATGTAAATCCACATGCTATTAGAGTTATGATATACACAATAGCTAAATATATGTGAGAACACAAAGAATGATCCATATGAATATGGGTGATCTCAAAAGCTATACATGTATGTCAATGGTCTAATAATCATGGTATTTAACATACTAATCAAAATATAAAGCATCAAAACAAAACATCACAAACATCCATATGATCATTATGTATATGCATGTGCATTAGATTTAGGACATACATATTAGTTAAAAATAAAGTGAGAACACATAGATATAGATCCATATTAAACATGGGTGTCTCAAATAACTAAACATATATATCACTAATCTAATGAGCATGGCATAGGCATAGTGAACAATAAACAAGACATGCTATAAATCGATGAATATGAAAAGCATGCAAATATAAAAGGGAGTTAGAGATCGATACCAAAACCGTTGAGGGCACCTCTCTAGTTCTCCAAACTAAGGTGGTCTTCCCACCAAACTTTCCTTGAAAGTGATGCGTTCAAATAATCTTCTTTAAACTTGGAACGCATCCACCTCAAGGTACGGATACTCTCACGTCATGCGAGAGCCCACACCTACATTAAATATAAGAGGGGTGGTCTTTAGTACCCATATCCTTTTGGGTCTGGGGGTTAGTACCTTTCTTAACCCAAACAAATTTATTTGCTAAATTACAATCATTTATACGATCAAAATAAAATTTAGCAAGGTGGCCCTTTTGTCCACAATATGTACAAGTGTACACATGAGCATACAATGTGTGATGGTGGTGACCGTAAGTAGCATGTGTATGCGGTGGAGGGTGTGCATGCAAAGATGGAACTTGTTTCTTTCGAAACAAAGATTCCAAATGTGTATGGTTAGAAACACAATGGCTCAAAGTGGAGCCCAAACAATCTACACCCTTCTTAAGTATGGATATATCATTTTCAATTAAAGAAGAAGTGTGGCATGCAATAGGTGAACTAGGTGAAACTACCCTAGTATGGCAAACATGTGAATCGATATTATTTTTTAAAGATTCATTTTTCTTTAAACAAAATTCTAAATCCTTAGAAATAGAAGCAATTTTCATTTTTAAAGAATCATTTTCTTTTAAAACAAAATTAACTTTTGAAGACAAGTTTTCATTTTTCTTCAAAATATCGTTACAATCATTTTTATTTTTCAAAAATTTATTTCTTTTAAGGCAAGGTCTAGTTGAGATTTCAATGAATCTCTCTCATTAGAAATCTCCACCTTTTCTTGCAAAATCAAGTTAAGTCTAGAAAGCAAATCTTTATTTTCTTTATTAAGTTCAAAACTCTTCTTTTTCAAAAGATTATATTTTTCTATCAATTTTTCACAAACAATAGAAAGTTCTTCATTTAAAGCATTTGGATCAACATAATCATCACATGAAGAACTAGCATCATCACAATCTAATTGAGATTCTGATTGTACCTCAAGGGAGTCATTCCCTTGGACCATAAAGCATTGTGACTCGGATTCTCCGCTAGATTCCTCCTCCGGTTGAATTGGCAATTGAAGCTTGAAGGTGGTTAACTTGTTCCACACTACAAAGGCGGAATCATAGTTAGAAACAAGCATAAGATAATCTTTGTTAAGCGTGCTTCTAATAGTCTCAAGGGCTTGTGTATTGGCCCCTAAATGATTGCGGTTACCAAGATAGCATTTCTTGGTAGCGGCAAGGAAAACATACAAACCTAGGGTTTTCAAATACAAGAACGTCCTAAATTTCCACATGTCAATGTTGGAAACATCAAACATGGGAGGTGACAAGCAATCTATGAGTATGTGCAAACAAATATACGTGCAAATGCAAATGAAGATTAGCAAACCAAGATCTCAGTCCTAGGTGGTTAAACCAAATATCAGGAGCGTAGGCTCTGATACCAATTGAAATCACCTAGAGGGGGTTGAATAGGTGATAAGGCTAATCTAAGAACTAAATGCGGAATTACAAAACTAATTTGCAATAACACTTAGTGCAACCAACGAGTGTACCCGAATTCCCCGTGAAGGGCTCTGGACTAACTCCTCTTGATTCCTCTGAATAAGAGTTGAGGCGCTATATGAAGCTCTCGTGGTTAAGCACAAGTGAGGCACACACACACAAGCCAAGCATATAATATGAATAAGCAATATGAATAGATGCAAGGTACAACACAAGCATATAAGATATGACAATATGAATGATGTAATACACAAATAAAAGAGAGGGTTGATGGTCAATTGATCAAACGCAAACAAGAAGATGTGTTTCGAGGTTCGAGCACCGAGCTCTACGTCCCCGCCTTCACCGAGAAGGATTTCCAATCCACTAGGAGTACCGAACTCCTCTCTCAACCAATACAACCTCCACCGAGGCAATACAAATGGTCTACCGAAGACCGGAGTACCGAACTCCACCAAATCCATCTCTACCGAAGAGGGATACCAGCACAATCTACCTCTACCGAAGAGGGATACAACACCAACCAACTCCACCTCACCAAGAGGGAGTAAACTACAACCTCAACCTCTACTAAAGAGGGAGCAACCAACAAAGAAAGGTTTACAACAAGGTGGTATCTTTCAACCACAAACAATCTCTTTTCCCACAAATAAAAGATCCTAATAGAATAAGATAGGAGATATAGCTCAAGTGTGGAAAAACAAGTGTTTTGATCAAAGAAAATCTCTTGGAAAAATACCAAATAGATATAGAATTTTAGACCAAGAAAATAATTCCCAAAAACCTATTTTCTTTGAAATAAACAAAACACTTTAAACAAATAAGATGGATCTTTTGGCTCTAAAACACTTTTGAAAACCTTGTAAAAACACTTAGGAATAAGAAAAATTTTTGCTCTAAAAATCTTAACCAATAACTCAAAACAATGGGGTATATATAGCCCCCAATCCAAAACTAGCCGTTAGGGCTGATCTGTCAGCCTGGACGGCTGGCGGTCGACGCCCGGTCGACCGCCAATGGTCAAAAAAATGACCGTTGGAAGCCAGTGGTCGACCGGTCGGTCAACTGTCAAAAAACAGAGAGCAAGGCTCTCTTGCCCGGTCGACCGCCCGGTCGACCGGCCCAAGTGCCGTCCAACGTGCACAGCTTGTGCACGTCTGTCGACCGCCCGGTCGACCGACTCTGGGGTCCGGTCGACCGGTCGATCGACCGCCAGAGCCTGTCAGGCAGAAATCTGGGTCAGAAAAACTTGTTAAAAAATATTCTAATAAATCTCATAAATCTTCTAAAATTTCACAAAATAGTTTTATCATTCTATATTGAAATATAAACTTGTGTGAAAATTTTCAACACAAAATTCAAACATTTTGAACCATCTTTGTGACTAATAAATTTTGTCGAAAATCAAAACCTATATTTTTCTAAACATAGATTTTCAAATCGGAAATCTGATTTTTTCAAAACTCATTCAAATACAAAAACATGATATTTAAATACTTTGAAGTAAGATGCATATGGATAGAAATCCAATATACATGAAATATATACATATCATAGTTTTTGACTTTATTTTCAAAAATATGTTTTGTTAAAACACAAAACCTAAAACACATAAGTAGGTATATCAAATTAAGTTTGTCTAGGATATGAAGCATACATGTATATAGAACATATCTAATATACATAAACACATGTAAACTTGTTTTGATACTTATCTATTCATGAAAACCAAGATCGGCTAAACCAATCAAACCGAAACCAAAATCAAAACATGAAACGTGTGTGCATTGTGAACTTGAGCATATCACACTATCTAATCTTTACACATGGATCTAAAACACAAACTAAACTAGTATACCTAAGTCTTCTTGACGAACTCCATCCTCAAGTCGACTCGATCTAAAACTCCATGATCCACCGAGCTAGACTCCAACGAGTGCTATGATGATCTTGATGCTCGGGCTCTGGAATCACCATGTGAAAGGCTTCAAAACTCTTTTGTTGAAGCAATCACCAACTAATATCTTGATTAATGATCTGAAACTAAACATCACAAGATAATTAGTAAACATAACTACATGAGTTAATCATCATCAAAACTAGAGTGAAAGGCCTCTGGGCCAACAGCTTCTTTATAAGTTTTTTGAAGGCATATGAGGATGGGTTTGAATTTCTGAACTTTCATTTTAAAAATAATACTTGAACTTATTTTACTTCATACTTAAAAAATAAACTTGATGATTTAACATTCAGTTCAAGTTGGATTTTTAAGGAGTTAACTTTTTCAGACAAACATCTTATTTGTTTTACTTAAACTTTCAAAATTCAAGTTTAAGTTTTTACTTATGATTAACTTGAGGCACTGAGATTTTCAAGAGAAGAATATATCATTAAGTAGTAAAATAGTAAGCATGGGTCTCTTTTTATTAAATATAAACAAATATCATTCTCAAAGTCTTTATCAAAATCACTTTTCCTAAAACTTATCTAAATCTTCAAAAAAATTTGAATCATTTTTTTTTTTACTTTCCATCTTTTTTTCATCTTAAAAACACAAACACTAAACTTGTTTTTTCAAAATAGCAAAATACTTGCATCACATATCTCCTCGTGCACATGACCCGTTAGCCTTAAGCTACATGGTATTATAATTTACAATCATAACATTGTTGACTTGGACTCTTTCAATGATCTCATCCGGAACCTTGGTTTAATTGATATTCTGCTTGGGGAGATCCTTTACTTACCAATAAGCTTGCCGTACCCGCCTTTGCGAAGCTAGATCGGTTCTTCATCTCAAATTCTTGGGATGATGCATTCCCCCTTACCACTTGCAAGGCTCTCCCTAAGTACTTTGCCAATCACATACCCATCTCTCTTCATACCTCTTCCACTCTGTGAGGTGCAAATAGATTCCATTTTGTGAGTATGTGGTTGGAACATCGGGACACTCTTGCTATTGTGCCTAGTGCTTGGTTTTCCATCTTCCATGATAATGCCATCTATATACTAGCCCATAAGCTTCGTACAACAAGGATTGCCCTTATGTCTTGAAGTAAATCTAAATTTGGGAGTGTTAAAAGGCAAAATTTTCACCTTCTTGAGGCGCTAAACAAGATTGATGATCTCTAAGAATCTCGAACACTCTCCTGTGATGAATCCTCTTTAAAAGTGTCCACTTTTAATAAGCTTGATAGAATCCAACATCTTGAAGAAAATATGTGATGGCAAATAGCCCGATCTCTTTGGCTCAAGTAAGAGAGCAAAATTCTAAATTCTTCCATCGGGTAGCCAACACAAGGTATCGATACAATCTCATACATACACTTCACTCCCAAGGGGATATACTCACTACACATGTTGATATTTCACATGCTTTTACCTCTCATTTTTTACAAATTTTTGGAGCACCTCACCATCCTCTTTTACATGCTAATCGGGATATCCTTTATTCAAATTATGTTTGGTCATCTCGTGACATTGAACATCCATTTGCTGAGGAAGAGATTAAAGAAACTGATTTTGGTCTTGGGTCAAAAAATCACCAAGTTCGGATGGATTCCCAGTTCTTTTCTTTCAAAAGTTTTGGGACATCGACAAGCCGAATATTCTTCTTTTATTTGATCAATTTTTACAATGGTAACATAGATCTTCGGTGCCATAGTTATGCGTTGGTTGCCCTCATCTCGAAAAAAGAAGGTGCTTCTTTGGTGAATAATTTTGGCCTATTAGCCTTCTCAATGCCGCCTTCAAGTTTATCACTAAAGTCCTCACCAACCGACTTCGTTCCCATATCCACTTCCTTGTTAATCAAGTTCAATCAGCCTTCACAAAGGATAGATGCATCTTTGATAGTGTGTGTCACGCCCCGCTTCCCAAAATATGCTGGAGCGGAGACGCGACACGAGTCGGCGACACGTATACGCAAAGAAAATACCTCACGTATATGCACTAAGCCTTAAGTAACCCAAGACTAGCTATAAATTTATATTATAATGAGTCAACGACCATTGCAATAATACATATAAGCATCCACGCATGATATAATATGAATAAAGAACTGGAATAACAAATGAATCTGATATAACGAGAATCAGGAAATAATATGAAGACAAGAAAGATAAGAATACTGGAATCGTATAGGGAGAAGCTCCAGCTCTTCGCGAAGCGTACTGTCTCCTCGAACACCTACACAATAGAAACAAAGCGTTCAATATCTGGATGTGCAACAAGGGTCGTCAGAAAGCGACCTGGTGAGTGTGTATGTAAAGGGGAGAGCTCGTGCATATAAACAATGTGCACAGAATAATAACCAGATAAACTACAGACAAAAGATAACTAAATAAAGTAATTAACAGATAACTGAAGGATAACTGAATAACAACATGAATGAAGATAAAAAGTAACTATCACAACTGTAAACAAGTAACTGATGTCAAGATGTGTAATCTAACATATGTCACTAGTCTGGTATATAATCTGGTCATGTGTATGGTCATATGTCATAAGGCAGGGTATCAATTCAGGGCATAACACAATATATTTCATTCAAATTATTCAATAATAATCATTAGTGTCCTTTTTATTTTGTCCCTTTCCCACCGACGTCCCATAACACTGACAGTTCACACTGGAGCCCGCACTTCTAATAGAACTCTTCCGAACTCTGATATGCGGGTATCATTATTCGAATAGGGAAGAGACCAAATAACATATGCTCATGGCGTTATCATCATACAGGTACGTGTGGATGTTAATATGCACTGAAAATGCTTATCACGCTAACACCAGGCGGTACAGGCAGGAGGGAGCCCTACAGATTCAAGAGGTGGCCCCCACAGATTCAAGAGGTGGCCTCCACCACGTGTGTGGTGTGGCACTTTGCTCCGTGTGGCACTTTGCTCTGAGGGAAATAGATTCTAGAGGTGACCCCCACAGATTCAAGAGATGGCCCCCACCACGTGTGTGGTGTGGCACTTTGCTCCGTGTGGCACTTAGTTCCATTCAGGATCCGCCGGACGCTAGCACAATTGTGGGATACATCCTCGTCATCCCGACACCAGGCGGCATGCTCCGCCGGACGCTGGTATGATTGTGCTATTAACAGGGTAACAGTGCATGGGATATGAGTATAGGGGATTCAGGAGTTTAGGGTACAGGAATACTAGATGTCAGATAGCAGTATTATAGTCATGCCAAGTCCCCGTAAAAGTGATAATCATGAATGTCAAATCTGATAACTAATACGCATAAAATCTACTATTAATCTCAAACACAACCTATATCAACCTTAAGATCCAAGCCGAATCAAGTCACAGTCTAAAGTGTATCAAAACTAGGCCTAAGCTAACAACGACAACTACCAACACATGAAATAACGCTAATACATGCTCATATCAACTACGTAATTAAAGTGAGCAATCATGGGTGTCTCATGAAGTAGTACAAGTAGCCAAACTGATAACATATAACAGAAAGTCATATGAAATGATAAGTGTAACATGTAAATGCATACCGGTAACGGTAAATAAGAAAACGTACAACAACGAACACTCACAACAAAATTAATAAAGAAGTGAAACACTCACATGAAATAATACTGAAACACTCAATGAAATAATATTAATTAAAATTACACAAGAAAAGAAATACTCACAACACAATTAAATAAAATTAAATCAAGAAGTAAACACTCACATGAGATCCATTCCAAGTCAAGAGCACTGAAATCACAAGGTCTCGATAATCTACATGGTTTATTCCAATAGAAATTGTTAGTATCTTTTATTTTATTTTACTTTATTTTATTTATTTATTTATTTATTTTAAAGCTTGATCAATTAGCTTAAGGTTGGGAATATGATCCTCTGAATTACATGAAATTAATAGGTTTAATTTGTCAAATTTTAAGTTTTCTTTTATTGGGTTTTTAATAGGCTTTAAACCATAAAAATAATTAACGGTGAATTTTTTATTAAGGAAATATGATTTTAAAGTACGTGGTTTGGTTAATTTAATGTTGGTATTTATCCAAAATTTTATCTTAGAAAGTAGAAGTGCTGTAGAATATTATTTATATTTTTCTCTATTTTTTTTTGATATTTTTAATAAATTATTTTGATTGCAATTCTTCTTTCTTTCTTTCTTCTTTTCTCTTCATTTTTTTATATGTCCAAAGGCTAGGCCCAGCCCAGCCTGGACCAGGCCTGGTCTAGATTTCCCCCTTTTTTTCTTTTTTCTTTTTTTATTTATAGGACAGGCCAGGCCTGTGTTGCCGGCCCAGGCCCGGCCAGGGCTGCCCAGGCCCGACAGCCAGGCCAAGCCTGGTTCGGCTGGCCTGGAAAGGGTTTTTTTTTTAAAGAGAAAGAGTGTGCATAGTGGGCCGGCCCAGCCCACTGTGCACCCAACAGAGCACAGACCGATCTGGGTCTGTGCGCAGACAGGTCTTCGTTTTTTTTTTTGAAAATCTCTTCTTTAAAAATTTTGAAAAATATATAAATTGGAATTATGAGTTGGTATATTTTTTACATATATTTTTAGTGGAACTGAGTTTTAATGTATAAAATATTTATAGAGATCAAGGTGTATACATGATTTTAATAAACTATTTATACCAACTAAATTTTGAGAAAATAAATTATTTGTATCATATAATAATTTATTCTTATGTATCTAATTTAATATATATATTTAAAGAAAACAACTGAAATTAAATTCACAAGTTGGATCTACTTACATTAGTTGTTCTTCTTTGTTTGCTCCTCAATACTTGCCTTGAAAAAACCCCTTTTCGTTCACGATCCCTTGAGGAGGAGAAGGAAGAGATGGAAAAGTGGGGAGATTTTAGATTAGAGTTTTCTCTTGAGGAAGAAGAGAGTTCACGATCTAATTGAGGAGAAGGGAAAAATAGAAGTGGAGAGATTTTAGATTAGGATTTCTCTTGAGGAAGAAGAGAAAAAGGAGTTTGGTCTTTATATTGGTTATAAGATATTTTTGAAACCTGAATTCCAATTAGGTTAGATTACTTAATTTAGCAATTTAGAATTCCAATTAGGTTAGATTACTTAATTTAGCAATTTAGATAAGAATGAAAGGTTGCAGAAAAATCTCAAAGAGATTTGATTTAAATATGATTTTTATTAGGATTTAAATTAGGATTAGGATTGGGATTGGGATTGGGTTTTAGGTTAATGGGTGAGAATCTTAATGGTAATAGGTTATAAATTATTGGGGTTTAGTTAAAAGAAATAAGTAATATGAAGAATAAAAAATAGATAGTGAGCTTATGGGCTTAGTATTTGAGCTTAAAGAAAAATAGAAAAAGGAGAAGAAAATGAATGAAAATAAGGAGGAGGGCTTGACGCATGTGGGCTTAGTATAAAAAAAACAAAATAAAATGAAAAGGATAATGGGCTGAGCTTATTGAGCTTGAATGAAAATAATAATACTACTAATAGTGATTAACAATATCATAATAATAATTAACAATAATAATTATAATAATAATAATAACAGTAATAATAATAAAATTATTAACATTAAAAATCTTATCTAATAATACTTGATAAAAATACTACCATTAATACTAATGACTAAAACAATACAATACGAACAAGAAAAATAACAACATCAATATTAACAATAATAGCAACTACAATAATAATACTAGTAACATAGTAATGGAAAAAATACTACTTAGTAATTAAAATGATAATACTTAATAATGTTAAATATAATTATAAGGCCAAAATGCCATTTACTATCTTAAAATAATTTGTACTGCAACTCACGTTAATAAATAATAATAATATCACCAGTAAAATAAAATAAATATTTTAGAAAATTAAAAATGCCGTATTTTAGATTAGGGATATTACAGTGTAGCTTGTGCACATGAGGTTCTTGTAGCCATGCAGAGCTATAACATTGAGACGGTATTTCTAAATCTTGACTTTAAAAAAGCTTTTGATTTTGTTAGCTAGGATTTCCTCTTTGAGCTACTCTTGACAAGAGGGTTTGGACAACATTAGATCACTTGGATTAAAACTTATTTGCTTTCTGAGATATCATCAATTCTTTTTAATGAAAAGCCAAAAAACTACATCCATTGTCGTAAGGGTCTTAGGCAAGAAGACCCACTCTCCCCCTACCTCTTCATCCTTGTGGCATACACTCTTACACACATCCTCTCCCTCGCCGGTAATAATGGTTGCATCCAAAAGGTGAGCTCCTTCTCTTGGCCGAATGATATTGTTAGCCTCTACTATGCTGATGACACTCTCCTCCTTGTGCCGGGAGATGTATGATTTCTCATCAACCTTAAGCTTCTACTTATGAATTTGAGATGATGACCGGTCTCAAAATCAACTTTCACAAATCCTTTGCTTACAACTTGAGTAAACATGAAGAGATGTGAATGAGAGCCGCCATCATCCTTAATTACAATCGTGGCTCCTTCCCATTCATTTATCTTGGGTTAGCGATCAAGCCGACCACTCTTACAAAGGAAGATTGGCTACCACTCATTGAGAGGATTGAAAAAAGACTTGCTATTTGGAAAGGCAATGCCTTTTCTAGAGGAGCTAGACTCATTTTGTGAACTACGTCTTGTCATCCATGCCACTTTCCAGAATAGGTGATCAAAACAATCGACTGCATTAGACACGCTTTCTTTTGGAAGGGCACTAGAAGCATACACGGAGAACTTCGCTTAATTAATTGGCAGCTTGTTTACTCTCATAAAAACCAAGGTGGCTTGGGTGTATGCAATCTTCGGGTTTTCAATCTTTCTCTCCTATTCAAATGGTGGTGGAGATTCTTTAATGATTTGCATGCTCCATGGTTGGGCCTTGTTATCCACAGTTATTATAGACGGCAAAGGGCTCATAACTTTCATGTTGGTCTCTATGGCCATATTTCCCCTTTTTTAGCGAGGAGTCCTAAAGTCGGCCACGATTTTTGCTTCTGGTATATAAATTATTGTTAGGGATGGATAAACAACTAGATTTTGTTTTGATTATTGGATGGGTTATGATTCTCTTGCCGCCAAATACTCTAACTTATTTGTGCTTGTAAGGGATCCCTCTTCAACGGTCAACTCTCAATCTTTCCATCTTGATGGTATTTTAATTTGGGCCCCTACTTTAAGAGATAGCCTAACCAATTTATGGGAGCAAAATCTACAATGATCTCAGCTCTATTTTTACCCTCCTCCAACCCATATATCTCTCCACTTCACCGGATGTGCGGCAATGGAAATTGAAACAAGACGGTCTCTTCACTGTCAACTTTCTCTACCGCAAGCTTACCGAGTACCGTGAAGAAAATAATTGCTTTCGGTAGATCTGAACTACACAAGCTCCATTAAATGTCAGAGTGCATATGTGGCTTACCATTTCATGACCGTCTTCTAATGGCGGATAATCTCTCCAAGAGGGGTCTTCTTATTTCATCGCTTTACTTGCTTTGCGGGGCTAATTCAGAGATCGCCGAACAAATTTTTTCTTCATTGCCCCTTCATCTTAGAGCTTTGGGAGCTGGAAAAGATCTGTTTATCAATATCCTCTTGGCCTTCCACCATTGCTAATTTTTGGGGTGACTGGAGACGCTTTTCTATCCCACATATTGAAACTAACCATTGGGATTGTCATTAATCCAATCATTTGGGTAGTTTTGTACGAACGGAATTCAAAGCTAAATCGTCTTCCATCTTGGAGCTTGGGGGTCATATATCTTATTTGGTGTTCCTTTGGCAAACTCAATTCCCTCTTCACAAGTGCCTCAAGCTGTCATAATGTGTAACATTTTTGACCCTTCGGTTGTGTTTTTAACTTCATTGTAACCTTATCCCCTATCTCTCTCTTGTAGCTCACTATTTTTTACTATTTTAATAATACGAGGCCAGGCCCCACTCTTCCCTTCCATCAAAATAAGTTCTTTATCATTGAGTTAGGCCTTATTGGCTAATGGCCCTTTTATTATTCGACAAAACTCATCAATGGAAAGATTTTCAAGATGGAAAAAAGAAAAATTAAAAATAAAAAAAAATAACATCAAATGCAAAGAGAAGAAGCTAGCAAGACAAATTTACTGCATCATTGGGTTCCTCTTACAGATCCAGTTGACTCACTAATGTCCTAACACCTCAAGGCCTTTTCAGCTAGCAGGATCACCAGTCTTAGCTCTAAGACATTTCAACGTCATAAATCAATTTCTAACACATAGAACAAATCTTAAAATTTTCTATAGACACTAGCTTAAAGATGTTTAACCTAAATCAGTACTGAGAGTATATTTTATTTATATTATCTTTTCTGTGATTTCATGCATGTGTTTTAATTCTTGACATTTCAACATCAAAAATCAATTTCTAACGCATAGAACAAATCTTAAAATTTTCTATAGACACTATGACTAGCTTAAAGAAGTTTAACCTAAATCAATACTGAAAATATATTATATCTATTTTATCTTTTCTGTGGTTTCATGCATGTTTCCTGTAGTAGTAAGTGATACTTTCCCACAACCCACTCATGCTTGGGCTAGTAAGTTGCTTGCATTGGTAGAACTTTCCCAAAAAAAAATCTGTTAGGTACATGGTTTCACTCACAAGATGATATCCATGCCTACAATTTTCTAGTGGCATTGTAGATTAAAAACTCCAATAAAAGTTTGAGCATGCACTTCACATTTTCTCCTCTCTCTTCTTGCTCTTGAAGCTTGCTCACCAGGTCCTATCTCAAGAAAGCATTACAAATTTGCATTTAACTGATCATTTTTAGAGTCAATATACACAGCTTGCTGTATGAGGGCGAAGTTTAGCAAAGGTATCCTTTCCTCACCAATAAGAAGTTGAAAGAACATTTCCTGATAAAAACTTGTGAAATTAAGTCTAGTACTGCATTTTTAATAGTGCATTATTCTTTGAGTGTTGAATCCAATTTGCATTAGCTCCTTGGGCTAAGATTAATGGCTGTATCCCTCTTAGTCACTATTAAGCTTTCAGTAAATCAAATAAAGTGCCAATTCTTATTTATTAAACAATAATTCAACTATTTTGGTGCAAGAGAAAATTAATAACCAAAGCACAAACAAATCAAGTACACCTATCTCCATCCAAAGCAAATTGATTACAGATTTGATCCTGTAATCTCAAAATGGTTCAGCCAAGTTCCAATTAGGTGTGCCCCACACCCAAACCCTTGACCTACTATGCTAGTGACTGATCAAGGGTAGAATGATCCTAAACAAATAGAGAAATTATCAAGGGGGGGCAGGGCTTGCTTTCGGGCGTTTGTTACTGTGACCCCCCTTGACCTACTATGCTAGTGACTGATCGATCAATTCTCTTCGTCAAGCAAAGATCGGCATATTATAAGAGGGTCAATACACGTGTCAACGTATGATTAGTCCTCTTATTGTATGTGTGTGTGGCTCACACACATGAACCGAACCCCTTTGCATGGGCTATCGGATGGGATTTTAATATTATTCGCTTTTCTTATGAGCTAATAGGGGGGATGGGAACGGTCACAACCATCGAGATTTCAACTCCTTGATTGATCGGGCCGATCTCTTGGACTTGCCTATTTCCAATCGATCAGTCAATTGGTCTAACGTCCAAGAGAGGCCCATCCTTGCTAGACTGGACAGGTTTCTGGTGTCGTCGGATTGAGAAACTAACTTCTCCTTAGCTTCTTTGTGCACTCTGTCAAGACCAACATCAGACCATACCCTGTTTGCCTGGATACTGAAGAACATCTATCGCAAAACGAAAACATTTTTGTTTTGAGAAGATGTGGCTGGAGCAACCAAACTGTCAGACAATTGTTTAAGATAGCTTGGACATCCCCGTTAACTGTCTGGACGCTCCCGAAGTATAATCCACTAAGCTAAGATGCCTTCGGAGAGCCCTACGGGGGTGGGAACTAGAGTCTTTCAGGTCTGTCCTCAAAACAAAGAAACAGGTCGCACGTGACATTGATAGCTTGGAGAAATGTCAAGAAGTTAGGGATCTTACCCAGGATGAGCTTCATAGCCTGCATAATCTGAGAATCCTGATCCAACAATTATACAAAAAGGAGGAAATCATGTGGAGGCCGCGGACTAGAGTGAATTGGGTTAAACAAGGAGACCTCAATACCGCATTTTTCCATAAATATGCTACGATGCAGAATAGGAAGAATAAGATCCTGAGCCTGGAAGTGGAGGCGAAATAGTAGAGGACGAAGATCCGATTAGGGTTAATATAAACAACCGTTTCAAGAAATTTTTTGGTTGTAGCTCTGATCATAGATGGTCGGGGTTCATCCCGAGCATTTCTCATCCGGAAAGGAGGCCTGCAGAAGCTCTTCAGATATTACCAAGCCTAGGTCTAAGGCAAATAAATCTCTGTTGCGGGTGGCGCAACAACCAATAAGGAATCCACCAATTACAGATAGATGCGGCCGGAGATGTAACCACACGACAAGAACAGTGAAACAATAGAGAAAACATATCAACACAGTATTTAACGAGGTTCGACAATTTGCCTACGTCTTCGGCGGAAGGGGGAGAGAGATTTTATTGATTCAATAATCAATACAAGCAAATACAAGAGGGATATTCTAGAGATACAATACATGAGGGCTCTAGCCCATATTTATAATCACAGAGTCCCAGGGATTTAGGAAACCCTGATTGAATTCGACCCCAAAATAGAAAATGAGTCTGAATCCAGAAAGGAGAACAAAACGCGTCTATCATCAACCGGGACCAACCGAGAGCTGGCTCATGTCAGTCGGTTGACCGTTCGGTCGACCGTTCCTTTACCACGGTCGATCGGGCGGTCGACCGGGCCATACCTATGCACGTCGTGCACACTGGTCGACTGGGCGGTCAACCGGCCACACCTCCGGTCGACCGAGCGGTCGACCGGGCTCTGTCTTGGCCTGCTGCAAGCGCCGTTCTTACTCTCTTTGACTTCCGATCTCTACGCTATATCTTCTATCTCTTTTATCTCCTCTCTCCCTATAATTCTCCACCTCGGTGAAGATTTTCTAAATCTGAGCCGAACTCCAATGAACATCAGGCGAAATCGACAGACGATCTCGGTTTGAGCGCTCCAAACGAAATCGACACACGATCTTAGCGAAATCGACACACGATCTCGACTTGGCCAACAGATGAAACCTGTTCCTTCAAATGAATCGCCAGTATATGTACAATTGATTTCCACTAATCTCACCAGATCTAAATTGAGTTTTTCGTTGCCGCCTGCAACTCTCACCAAACTCCAATATCAATTGTAAGCTTCCAACCTCAGCTCAGCTGTCCAAACGGAATGCAGCATACATGCATTCCTATCACATCACCTTAAGAGAAATACCAGACGAGCCGACCAACGAACGTGTCTCCCACTCAGCAAATTCATTGAACTCTATTCCAAATGACCTCAAGAAGAACCCATCATGTGCCAACACTGACTCTCCAAATGACTAGCTCTCTCTAGTCTAGATGTCTTCGAGACGGTCCAGCCAAATCTGAGTAGAGCACACCAAATACCATCATCGGTTTCAACAAACTGGATGCACACCCCCTTATGCAAGTTTAACCATCTTCTCACCAGAAGATCAACTGTTCATCGAGATCACAATACTTCACCTCTACGTGAAGTCCAACTCTTTACCTCTATGTGAAGTCCCAATTAGCTTCTCGAGAATCCAAATACACCCAATAGCTTCATACAAGTTGCATCACCACTGCACCTTTACGGCTGCCTACGTACTTTGCCCAAGGGATCAAGCCAACCGTAGTTCATTTAAATGAGCTCCATTAAGCTCAAGCCCTTGTGACTGAATCTTCAGTAGCAAACCGATCTGGCTGAGTCATATGAATCTCCTCACTATTGTCATGAACAACAACGGCCTTCAACTTGAGCTTGTCACAGTCACAAGCTTGAGATTCATGCTTCTTCACTCACTTTCGTGGTTTTATCTTGATTCCAATTGCTGCAAATAATTCGACATTCTCATCAATGACATCAACCTATTCAGTATTAAAACTGGCCACATGATTTTCACCGGTGCCATATCTGGTGAAGTCCTCACTGATACCGAACCAACTGGAGATGGTGAAGTAGCATCAACCTCCACCTGCTGCAATACTTTCTTGGTCTTCGTCCTCTCCACCTGCTGAGAGACGGTAGACTTCAACACTAAAGTCTCATCAAACATGACATGCTGACTCGACACGATCTTCTTATTTTCGGGGTTCCATAACCTGTAGCCTTTCATATTTCTTTTGACACCCTAAAATACAAACTTCTTTGCTCGCAGATTCACCATGCCATCTTTGACACTAAAGTAGGTCGGACTTCTAAATTTCTGTAGCAAACCATGATCTTAAGTAGCTTTCTCAGACCAAACTTCTAGTGGAGTTTTACCTCCTATCGCAGTCGATGACAATACATTTATGAGATGCCTAGCATATACAATCGCCTCAGCCTAAAGCGATTTGTCTAATTGTGCATTAGACAACAAACACCGAGCCCTCTCTAGTAAGGAACTGTTTATCTTATTAGTCAACTCATGTATTTCATCTGTGAAGTGAGCACTAATACTAGTGTTCTGGCCAAATTGTAGGGATTGTTTCTTGTATCTTTCAATATTACCAATTTATAGCTCCTTGATCTTCCCATTAATCTGCTTCTCCATCATATCCTTCCACTTCACCAACATATTTAGGGCTCACACCTTTGTCTCATGGAATATATCTAACAATATCTAGATAAATTATCAATAAAAGAGACAGAGTATTTATGACCTCCAAGCGATGCAGTCTTAGCAGGTCCCTGTTGACACTTAAAAAAGACAAGATTCTTATTGGTCTGAACAATGTCTAAACTTGTCGACATTTACAAAAGACAAGTGACAGACGAGCTGAAGACCAGTTTTCACCCATCTCCAAGGGACAAGGAAGCAACTTGGACTCCACTGATCCAGCAAGCAGACAGTGAACCCGGATTGTTTCTAAACAGACCTCAGCAGGTCTAAGGTGCTAGCACTTAGCATTGCATGAGCCCAAAGGGATAGCCTCGTTTGAGAGGCTAATATCACTCGACTTCGCCTCGAAGCCATCCAAAGCCTCGCCAAGAAGCCAACTGACAGCTTCGCCAAAAAGCCTTTTTTGGGACTTCGCCAAGAATTGCCTCTAGCTCCGCCACGAGCTCAATGCGGGCAGCGCTGCTATGAATCTGTCACGGTCAACCTTTGACCAATCAGATCTCCGGATGAGGTCGGATCCAATCAGATCAAATCCAATTAAGATCAAATCAGAGATCAAATTTGGCAGTTGATTGCCACAATCTCTTGACTCTTCTAAAACGAGTAAGAAGATCAGGGGAAATCTTTCAACGATATGGAAAGGATCAAAACAGATCAAGAGGATCAACCGACCTGCCAATTCTAGCCTCGCAGAAGCTATCTTAGCCTCGCAGCAAGGCTACTTTCCAGATTTAAACAGATTTGATTCAATCTGTTTCCATATCCTCAAGGGACGATTATACCCTGGCTCTCCCTATAAATAGCCCATCAAGGGTACAAGGAGACAGACACATGCATACGGGAGGACTCCACAAGCAGAGGCTTCTTCATAACGCACCGTGCGCTCTCGAATTCAGAGACCTTTTAGAGAATTGCTTTCTCTAACCAGGGTGTTGATACCCTAACATCGTCCTTCTTCTCAAGGAATCTCCGGAACCAGGCGAGAAGGAATTCCTTATTGAAGGCGATTTTGAGAAGCAGCAAGAGGGTTCTACCAACCTTCTGTTCTCTGATTCCCCGAACCAGGCGAGAAGGGAATCTCATCGCTCGCATCGTCAAAGGGACAAAGTGGTCGCGCGCTGACCAGACTCCTATCGGCACACTTCTCCAGAATCTCTGAGGAGATCTACTTGTAATTTAGCTCCTCAACCTTTTTGTAAGTTTTCCTCCTTTGCAAACATAATGGAAAACAAGATGGCGACTCCGCTGGGGAAGAAATTCTCCACTACCGAGAATCAAGTGTCGCAATGCGAAGAACAGACCTTCGGGTCTAACTCTGAATTCAGAAAAGCCGGTGCAGCCAGAGCCCCTCTGGCTAAATCTTTAAGGAAAGTCTCTGCGGAGACTGAAAAGGTTCCCTGCGAACCTACTGCGGTTATTTGGCACAACAAGGAAGCACGTCCGCAGTCTGATTCCTTTACTTGCGAGAACTTGGTGGTTCAGTTCGATCAAGGAAGATTTGAAGAAGTCCTCTCTGGGGGTGGCCCAATGCTTCGAGCACGGAAGCATAGGAAGGTCTCCACGACCAAGGTTTCAAATCAGAAACCGGAAGCAGAATTCTGCCAACACCCCTCAGCCTCGTGTGTGGCTAATCAGGTTCTTTGCGAACCTAAGTCTCCTCTGCCAAGGCGGGTATGGAAGCCTAAACAGAAGTCTTCAGCCGAAGCTTCAGGCGTAGCAACGCCTAAACCGTGCCTCTCCCGTGAAGAGAAAGGCAAGATGCCTGTCTGCTCCAATCATAAAGTTACGACGGCAATCATACCGTCGTCCAATTCAAGGGCAGCGATGCCTCGCGCCGGCCTCATTCTCATGAGCGAAGCTACTGTACCACAGAGTACGCGCAGGGTTCATGACCGCAAAGCCGAAGCCAAAGTACCATCTAAGGCTAATTGCCTTCGCAGCAGCATAGCGGGTAAAGCACCGCAGCGTGCTCCGCTTTCCAGTGCGTCAAGCACTAAGTTCGCGTCTAATGGCGAAGCTAGAACCAAAGCACTATTCAGTGCTAATCCCATCTACAGGGATAAAGGAGGCAGGACATCGCCCTATGTGCGACCTAAAAGAGCCTTCGCGCTCGATTACAGGGACCCAACCGGGTTCAATTTGAGGAAATTGTTGACAGATAGACAAACCTCTTCCCCCTGTTGTCAACAAGTGGGATGTCAGCTGGTGACACTCCACTCGGTCCATTGCCGGCTGGGACCAACTTCCACCACGCCTCCAAGACGACGGTCAGCTTTTGATCGACTATCGGTACAAATCCCGGTGAAACATCGCAAAAGGAGCATCTCGCGAGATCTACCCTCGGCATCCGTCAACATGACCGGAAGAGGACAAGAGTCCCCAGATCCAGACTACAGCCCAGGCTTAGGCGAAGTCTTGGTGCATGAGGAAGGTGTTTTCTGAAATACCAGATCCAGGGTGGCGATACCCCACACTTATGAACAGCTTCTTCCTCTACGGCCCTAGCCCCGCCAGAGCCCAGGAGATCACTCCAATCATCGGACGAAGAAGATGAAGATAGTGGGTACGCCTCTTCGGCGACAGTCAGTTCGGTGCGAACAGACAGAGCATCAGTCGATATGGCTGATAACGTCAACGACGATCTTCGTCGGCGCCTGGAAGCTCAGGAGCAAACTTCCAGAACTCAGCAAGAGGCCCTGGATAATATTCAGCAGATGCTCGCTCGACTCCTCAATAACCGGAATAATAATGATGCCGGGAGCAATCACGATGAGGAGGAATACTTCAGCAATGAGCAACCAAAGCCGGAGAAATCCAAGGAGGGTTCTTCTTTAGACACCGAAGTCCTTAAGGGCCTCCAAGCTCAAATCGCATCCCTAGCTCAGAGGGATGAATTAAAGAAGGTAGGGGCAGTCCGTCCTTATCCGCTGGAGTGGGATTCGGTGCCATATCCACCGAAGTTCAAACCGCCAACGCTGCATACCTATGATGGAAAGAGCTCGCCAAATCAACACATCTACTATTTCCGTCTCAGACTGGTAATGTTATAAGCAATGACGCCGTCATGGCTAGGCTGTTCATTGGCACCTTAAAGGGGGTGGCATTTGACTGGTTTCGCAGTCTTCCCCGGGCTCTATCAACTCCTGGATCGACCTGGAAACTCGGTTTCTCTCTCGTTTCTATGAGGACGATACCGAAGTGACCATGACAAGCTCCTCTCCACTGTGCAGAGAAAGGGCGAATCTGTCCGTGACTACATTGAACGGTTCAGAAACTTATCCTTGATGTGCCCAGCAGGGATGCCATTACCCATGCTCTTGCAGACATGCAGACACAACTTCCTAGACCAAGTAGAAGTTCGCATGGGGGCTGTCAAAGCCCACACCTGGAAAGAATTGGTCGAACAAGCTGAGATAGCCGAGAAGTCGGCCAAAAAGTTTGAACCATCCGCCCCTAGAGGCAAGTGGGGGATGAACAGCAAAGGGCGTAGCGACCTACCGCAATCTTCTCAAGCTAAAGGCAAAGAGACTATGTCTGTGGAACTATCCGGAGATGTGCAGTCGAAGGCCAAGAAGAGCGGCTTCGACAATCAGGAACCTAAGTTCCCTCCAAAGCAGTACTCGTTCAAAGACGATCAGGTGGTCACCATATTCCATCTGCTCCACAAAGGGAACAAAATGAAGCTGCCGGATGCTCGGCGTCCCAATGAGATAGGGCGCACAAACGACCCTAAATACTGCCTCTACCACAGGATGATCCACCATCCTACTGACAAATGCTATGTCCTCAAGGACAGAATACAAGCCCTGGTCGATGCCGGAGTTCTGACGTTGAAGACGGAGCAAAAGAAAGTCACTGCCAATATGGTAACTCTTGAGTTCGGCAAAGCTCCAAAGATCACAGTTCCTGACGGGACTTATGCAGCCCCTGCGTCACGGTTGGAAGTCAAGCATCCTCCAGCTATAGCTCAACATAATAAGGGTCTTGTTCCCTTAACATTGGAGACAGGGAAAGTCATGTGGATACATCCGGACCTCGTCCAAGACGTACAGCGGGATCCAAAGCAGCCCAACTCAAAGGGCAAGTCTTGCAATGTCATCTCCATCCTACCAGACGATGGCAATCTTACATCGGCTTCCCTCAGTGATTCAGAAGGAGAAAAGCTTGCTTGCACAGCGCAAGCCGATACGCCTCAACAAACGGGCACCCGATCCGGAAAACCATACTTGAGGCAGTATGAAAAGTCTACTGACGAAATACAATAGCAAACGACGTCAGTACAAGTACCAGCATCCACTCCAATCCCAGCCAAAGGGAAAGAAAAGCCTAAGGAGGTACGATTCGACCATGTGTTGAAGAAACCACCAGGCCAAGGGTTTGATACGCCCTTTCGGTTTGACATATTGGCTCAGCTGGCCAATATCCCAGCTCGTATCACTATACACGAGCTCCTTCGCCTCTCAAAAGAGACAAGAGAAGCACTCAGGGATGCGCTAGCCGATTCAGAATCCTTTCTGACATGCATGCCTGAAATCCCTAATGATGACGCTCAGTCTTCCTGCCCAGAATGTCATCATGCACAATCAAAGGTGCCCGTTATTACCTTCACAGCGGAAGATATGCTTCTCAAAGATAACAAGCACGATCGACCTCTGTACTACACCGGATATATCGGTTCAACATGCATTGAAAGAATACAAGTCGATCTGGGGTCCGCACTCAGCATCATCCCCAAAAGGCTTCTCTACTTCCTCGGCATACCATTGTACAGGTTGTCCGCAACCACTACTACAATATACGGTTTCAACGCCGGGAGCAGTCATCCACTGGGGAAAATCCGACTCCGTTGCAAAATCGGGAGTCTGAAGTCAGAAGTGACATGCTATGTCATTGATGCTGATACATCATATAACCTGCTGCTAGGGCGACCATGGATCCATGCCAACTGGATCGTCCCTTCCACCCTCCATCAATGCTTCAAATATGTTGAAGATGATGCGACAGTACGAACTGTCTTTGCTGAGAGGCAACCATTCAAAGGGGTGGAAAATTACTTCACTGACGCTCTCCTATATCAAGAGGCCGGTGGAGCACTCAAAGAATCGCTGCCAGACGATGATGAAAGTGGCAACGAGGCAGATTCAGAATCCGAAACAGGCATGCCAGCTATTCTGATTGGTGAACCAATTATAGCATGTCTCAATAATCCCCTATGTGATACTCCTTCAGAGGATGAAGGAGAATGGGTAATTAATGATAATATTTCTTTTGATTATCTGCGAGTATTGGGTCGATTAAATCCATTACGGATGGCTCTCTGCATGTGCCCGTACATGAGCCAAGTGTGGCCAGCACATCTGTGGAAGCTATAGAGGGGGCCACACTGGTGATCCCTCCGTCCAAACAAGGTCAGTCGCCGATAATCTTCAGTAGAACCTGGCCACGGGGATCCACAACTGCAGATCCAAGCTCAGATTCAGACGCCCCACAGTTCTTCCATTATGCGCGGCCAGCGCGCCATATTATGAAGAAAATGGGGTACAACTTGAAGCATGGAGCAGGCCTGAATTTCGAAAAAAGGACGGCGCGGTTGATGCGGAACTTTGTGCCTAAAGGGAAGCCTGCAAATTACTATGATAGTACACGCAGGGGTTGGGTTACGTCACGCCCACATCGCTAGCAACGGTTCAAGCCAAGGACGATGGATCAGCTCCATCACATTCGGCTTCATCCTCCGAATGGGACTCCGATATCAGCATAGGAGGAATGTTCAAGGACCTCACTGCTAATATGACCTCAAGCAGTCAATTGGAGCCGCAGAAGCCACTGATGAGGAACCATGGGCCCAGCAATTAGACCTTCAATGGAAAAATGATTCGAACTGCGCGAGCCACCTACTGAAGATAAGGTGATGCAGGTCAATTTGGGTAGTCAAGACCACCCTAAGCCCATCTTTATAAGTGAAAGCCTATCACTTACAGAAAGGAAAAAATTGATAATACTCGTAAGAGAGTATATAGACGTCTTCGCATGGAGCTACGAAGACATGCCCGGACTTGATCCACAGGTCGCTATGCACCGTCTGAACATCAAGACCGACGTCAAGCCAGTCAAGCAGCAACAACGTCGGTTTCGCCCGAACATTATGGAAGCTATTAAAGCCGAAGTTCACAATCTCATTGCATGTGGCTTCATCCGGGAAGAACAACATCCTGATTGGGTAGCTAACATCGTCCCCGTCCTCAAAAAGAACGGGAAAATACGGATCTGCATCGACTACCGTGATCTCAATACGGCCTGTCCCAAAGACGAATTCCCACTGCCCATCACCGACGTCATGATCGACAACACATGTGGATTCGAAAGAATGTCTTTCATGGACGGCTTTTCAGGGTACAACCAGATTAAGATGTATCCCGACGACGAGAAGCATACTTCGTTCCGAACACCATTAGGGGTATACTGCTACACGGTAATGCCCTTCGGACTGAAGAACGTCGGAGCAACCTATCAGCGGGCAATGAGTATGATCTTCCGCGATCATCTCCGAAAAACGGTGGAGTGCTATGTTGACGACATCGCCGTCAAAAGCCGCAACAAGAATGAACATCTTCGCGACCTGAGAACGATGTTCGACATAATGCGGGCTCATCAACTGAAA
The DNA here is from genome assembly GCA_038442645.1 of Agave tequilana. Classification (NCBI taxonomy): domain Eukaryota; kingdom Viridiplantae; phylum Streptophyta; class Magnoliopsida; order Asparagales; family Asparagaceae; genus Agave; species Agave tequilana. Next base: position 499,977 of record JAVJIF010029965.1, read on the forward strand.
ATGAACCCGACAAAATCCTTCTTGGGAGTGTCAAGCGGCAAATTCCTTGGGTTTATTGTCACATCAAAAGGAATTCATCTTGACCCAGACAAGGTCAAAGCTATTCAGAGCATGCCTCCGCCAAGGAACCTCAAAGAGCTCAGAGGCTTGCAAGGCAGGCTGGCCTATATCAGAAGATTCATCGCAAATCTCTCAGGCCGCTGTCAGCCGTTCACCCAGCTCATGAAAAAGGGTACTTCCTTCGTATGGGATCAAGCTTGTCAGGAAGCTTATGAAGACATCAAGAGGTACCTCACAAAGCATCCAGTCTTAGTGGCCCCTACATCAGGGAAGCCATTCCTGCTTTATGTAAAGGCTATGGACTACTCCCTCGGTGCCCTCCTCGCTCAAAAGGACGACAATGGCCACGAGCAGGCCATTTATTATCTGAGCAGAACTCTCATAGGAGCGGAATCTCGCTACAACCCTATCGAGAAAGAGTGTTTAGCTCTCGTCTTCGCTGTCCAGAAGACACGACATTATTTGGTCGGCCAGACCATACATGTCATCTCCAGAGTAAATCCATTGCGTCTTCTTATGACGAAGCCAGGATCATTGAATTCAAGATTGGCTAAGTGGGCACTTTTATTGTCTCAATACGACATGATCTTCACGCCTCAGAAGGCGGTTAAAGGCCAGGCCCTTGCAGAGTTCTTAGCTGCTCATCCAGTTCTGGAGCATTCAAAACTTCACGAAGACATCCCTGATGAGGTCTTCGAGTCTAATGCAACCTCAGAAGAGGAAGTATGGCAGATGTTCTTTAATGGAGCATCGCGAATGGGCCCTAAAGGCAAGATTATTGTCGGAGTGGGGGTTGTGTTTATCTCCCCACAGAATCATGTCCTGCCCAGAGCATTTTCTCTGACAGAATCGTGCTCCAACAATGTAGCAGAATATAATGCTCTGCTCATTGGTCTTCAGCTCGCCCATGGAATGGGGGTACGCTACCTCGAAGCTTATGGCGATTCAAAACTGATCATCAATCAGGTTAAAGGCGAATACGAAGTCCGCCATGAGGACTTGGTGCCCTATTACCATACAGCCATCGAATTGGCTAACCTATTTGAAGGTTTCTACATCGGGCACGTGTCTCGATCTCAAAATACCAAGGCGGACGCTCTTGCTGCGTTAGCAACAACGCTAGCCTTGCCAGCCGACACCGAGTATCACCTCACAGTCGCAACTCGACATCTTGTATGCTTCAAGCACATGCTAAGAACTTGAGAAGTCTATAATGTCTCCACGGATCTTGAACCAAGAGACTGGCGCTTCCCTCTCATCGATTACGCTTTGCACGGTCTGCTTCCAGACAATCCTAAAGAAGCGGCATCTATCAGACGAAGGTCTCTCCGTTTCTACTACGATCCGACTCTGAAGACACTTTACCGTCGTTCATATGACGGTGTCCTCCTCCGTTGCCTTTCTCATTCAGAGGCACAGGAAGCGCTTAAAGAAGCGCACGACGGCACTTGTGGAGCTCATCAGCCAGGTCCAAAGCTTAAAGACAGGTTGCATAGGCTAGGATATTATTGGCCAACTATGATAGCCGACGCCATCCAATATGCACGAAGGTGTAAAGCATGTCAGATTCATGCAGACTTCATACACCAGCCCTCGGAGTTGCTCCACCCGACTGCCGCTTCATGGCCATTTGAAGCATGGGGAATAGACGTCGTAGGGCCAATTAGCCTTCTTCGACAAAAGGTCACCGGTTTATCCTAGCAATAACCGACTACTTTTCAAAATGGGCGGAGGTTATACCACTGGTTGAAGTCAAACCTCCAATGTGGTTCACTTTATCAAGCACCACGTCATCCATCGATTTGGTGTCCCTAGGCGGATCATCCACGACAACGGTCCCCAATTCATAAGCCAAGTATTCTATCGGTTCTGCGATAAATACCGAATTCAGAATGTGGCTTCAACTGCCTATAATCCTGTTGCCAATGGCTTGGCGGAAGCATTCAAAAAACAATCATCAAGTTGCTCAAGAAATTCGTCTCCTCGAATAAGCGAGATTGGGACGAAAAGCTCGGTGAATGTCTTTGGGCCTACCGAACCACGGTTCGGACACCGACAGGCAATACGCCTTTTTTTCTGGTATATGGGTGCGAAGCAGTCATCCCGTTAGAAATCCAGATGCCGTCATTGGAGTGGCTCTGACCACCAAGTGCACATTAGAAGACAATGATCGATTGCGCCTTCAAGAGCTCGAAGCCCTGGACGAGAAGCGGCTCCAAGCGCAGCAACATATTGAGCTATATCAAGCTCGAATCTCAAAAGCCTTCAATAAGAAGGTCAAACAAAGAGTCTTCCAGAAAGGAGACCTGGTCTTAGCCGTCAGACGACCGATGATTATGACGCACAAGACAAAGGCAAATTTCAGCCTAAATGGGAAGGACTGTTTGTAATAGAAACAGTCTATTCGAATGGAGCATACCGCCTCACAACTGCAGAGGGCGACCTACTCATGATGCCGATCAATGGCAAGTTCTTAAAGAAGTATTATCCTTAATCAAGGATCATTCTCTTGATCAAGTTAACACTACACCTCTGATTAAGATCTCCGTGTCTGGAGCACACACAAAGAGAGCCTTTCTCTTCCTCCAAGTGAGGTCATACAGCCGAAAACCAACAGGAACCTGGCCGCGCACCGGTTATCCTAAAGGGGAATCAAGGTTATGCAGACATTAACCTAATAATCCAATATCCTTTAACGATTAAGGATAGAGGAAAATATTGGCCTATAAGCCCAACATAAGTCCTCGACAACTCATCATGCTGAGGGGAAAAGCATGGCTAGCCCAATTCAAACGGTAGTTGGTAAAGGCATATCAAACCCGTTGACAGCTGGAAATTTGCTAAAAATCCTAAGGGACCAGTTCCCATTTGATTCCCTCTCCAAAATCACTTACCAATTCTCATCCATAGGATGGTAAGGCCACATATATCCCGCTGTTATGTTAACATTAAACCTATGACAGCAGTCCCCTCATTTCTCCTCGTGAGAACGAGACCTCCAAAGTCACTTACCAATTCTCTTCCATAGAATGGTAAGACCACAAATACATTTTGCTGTTACGTTAACACTAAACCTATGACAGTGATTCCTCGTTCTCCCCGTGAAAACGAGACTTTTCCCAAAACTCCATTGCAACCTTGAGCATGGTGGCGTCTCATCCGGTTATGTCATTGCGACCTCTGAACCAGCAGACAGCTAAGTCTCAATCCCGAACCCTGTTGACATTTACAAAAGACAGGTCTCGATACTCGTTGACATTTACAAAAGACGGGTATCATCTATTTTGAGCTTGTCGACATTTACAAAAGACAAGTCTCAATTCCGAGCCCTGTTGACATTTACAAAAGACAGGTCTCGATACTTATGGACATTTACAAAAGATAAGTATCACCAACCTTGAGCTTGGTGGCGTCTCATTCGGTTATGTCATTGCGACCTCTGAACCAGCAGACAGCTAAGTCTCAATTTTGAGCTTGTTGACATTTACAAAAGACAAGTCTCAATTCCGAGCCCTGTTGACATTTACAAAAGACAGGTCTCGATACTCGTTGACATTTACAAAAGACGAGTATCACCAATTTTTGAAGCTTGGTGGCGTCTCATCCGGTTATGTCATTGCGACCTCTGAACCAGCAGACAGCTAAGTCTCAATTCCGAGCCCTGTTGACATTTACAACAGACAGGTCTCGATACTCGTTGACATTTACAAAAGACGAGTATCACCAATTTTTGAAGCTTGGTGGCGTCTCATCCGATTATGTCATTGCGACTCTGAACCAGCAGACAGCTAAGTCTCAATTCCGAGCCCTGTTGACATTTACAAAAGACGGGTATCATCTATTTTGAGCTTATTGACATTTACAAAAGACAAGTCTCAATTCCGAGCCCTGTTGACATTTACAAAAGACAGGTCTCGATACTCGTTGACATTTACAAAAGACGAGTATCACCAATTTTTGAGCTTGGTGGCGTCTCATCCGGTTATGTCATTGCGACCTCTGAACCAGCAGACAGCTAAGTCTCAATTCCGAGCCCTGTTGACATTTACAAAAGACAGGTCTCGATACTCGTTGACATTTACAAAAGACGAGTATCACCAATTTTTGAGCTTGGTGGCGTCTCATCCGGTTATGTCATTGCGACCTCTGAACCAGCAGACAGCTAAGTCTCAACTCCGAGCCCTGTTGACATTTACAAAAGACAGGTCTCGATACTCGTTGACATTTACAAAAAACGGGTATCATCTATTTTGAGCTTGTTGACATTTACAAAAGACAAGTCTCAATTCCGAGCCCTGTTGACATTTACAAAAGACAAGTCTCGATACTCGTTGACATTTACAAAAGACGAGTATCACCAATTTTTGAAGCTTGGTGGCGTCTCATCCGGTTATGTCATTGCGACCTCTGAACCAGCAGACAGCTAAGTCTCAATTCTGAGCCCTGTTGACATTTACAAAAGACAGGTCTCGATACTCGTTGACAATTACAAAAGACGAGTATCACCAATTTTGAAGCTTAGTGGCGTCTCATCCGGTTATGTCATTGCGACCTCTGAACCAGCAGACAGCTAAGTCTCAATTCCGAGCCCTGTTGACATTTACAAAAGACAGGTCTCGATACTCGTTGACATTTACAAAAGACGGGTATCATCTATTTTGAGCTTGTTGACATTTACAAAAGACAAGTCTCAATTCCGAGCCCTGTTGACATTTACAAAAGACAGGTCTCGATACTCGTTGACATTTACAAAAGACGAGTATCACCAATTTTTGAAGCTTGGTGGCGTCTCATCCGGTTATGTCATTGCGACCTCTGAACCAGCAGACAGCTAAGTCTCAATTCCGAGCCCTGTTGACATTTACAAAAGATAGGTCTCGATACTCGTTGACATTTACAAAAGACGAGTATCACCCTCTCTGAAGCTTGGTGGCTTCTCAACCAGTTATGTCATTGCGACCTCTGAACTGGTAGATAGCCAAGTTTCACCAATTTCTGAAGCTTGGTGGCTTCTCAACCAGTTATGTCATTACGACCTCTGAACTGGCAGGAAGCCAAGTTTCATCTACCATTGAGCTTGGTGGCTTCTCACCAGTTTTGTCATTACGACCTCTGAACCAGCAGACAGCTAAGTCTCAACTTTGGGCCTGTTGACACTTACAAAAGACAGGACTCACCGATGCTTGCTGACATTACAAAAGGCAAGTATCTCCCCTTCAGCCCTGCAAAGGGCTAACCTCAAGATTGCTGACGTCTTAATCGGTTATGTCATTGCGACCTCTGAACCGACGGATAGCCACGTCTCAAAGATTACGTCCTCAAGCAAGAACAAGATTGGAGATTCGACAGAAGCCAAACAAAAGAAAGAATTTCCATTAATTCCAAAAGATAGGGGACACATGGAGGCACGTATACAACGACCTACAAACGTACAATGTACGATCTGAGCCGCTCTCCGAGGGCATTCAGCCTCGTCTTCCTGTCATCAGCAGCCTGGGCAAGCGCTTGTAACCTCAGCTCAGCCTCATCAAAGTCCACCGCCTGGGCCAGACGAGCTTCAACTTCCGCCAAAATTGCCCTCTGTGACAACTCCTGCCGCGCAAACTCCTCACTCTGAGCTCTGAGCTCTTCGAGCCGCGCAGTTTCCTCAAGACGCACCGGTATGGCCTTGGATAAGAGGAGATTTGCTTTCCTGATCATTTCCTCAGCCTTCGCAATCTTATCCTCAGCGCCGAGAAGAGCACTAGTGGAGGCGTCAATTGCACTTCCAACCTCCGCTTGCCTTGTTTCCAAGGATTTCAAATCAGAAGAGACGGCCTTAGCAGCCTCTTGAGCGGCAAGCCGGGCCTCGTGCTTTCGGGCAACAAGACAAGCGAGCTGCTCGTCAGCTAAGGACGCCGGGTCTGAGCGATAGAGATGGTGCCACTCCTCTACAGCCTTCTCAAGGTCATCCACCAGGAGTTTTAAAGCAGCAGCCTGATGATACCCCTCAAAGTCCCGAATACTCTCAACGTCACGGGAGAGGACCACCTTCAGCTTTGAGAATGGTACAGGCGAGCCCTTCAAAACTAGGACGATGGTTCGCTCCAAGCTTTTATAAAAGCTATCGACCAGGTCGCCTATGTAATCATTCTCGGCCTCAGCCATTTCGGGCAGGGAGGCAACCTCAGAATAGTCCACCAACCTGATCGACGCCGTCGCAGAAGAAGCAGCGGGAACACTGACAGTAGCAGGACTAGCCGAAGGCGATCTCGGCGGAGTCCTCATCGAAACCAGCACGCCAGCCACCGCGGAGGTAGGACTGGCAACCACCTCTTGAGCAGCAGGCTCAACCACCAGGGTTGGAGAGGTAGGGTTTGCAATCACCCTCAGTGCCGCACTCGACAAAACAGTCCGCACCTCACTCGTTGATGTGATTGGGAGTGAGGATACCTCCGGGACTGCCGTCCCTTCAACCCCTGGTCTTTCAGCTAATTTAGGCTGATAAGAAGGAAGGTCGCCATACAGCGCGTCCAACACAGCAGCATCCGCCGTGGCCGAAGTGCTTGTGTCACCCCTCGATCCCTCAGGAAGATCTACCGGCTCCCTTGAAGCTGATGCATCTTGAGGCCGAACACCTGTAACAAGACTGTAGTTAGTCGGACACTACATACAGAAGAAGCCAAGAGGGTACGATAATACCAAAGGATGATGTTGCCTCGAACATCTCGTCGGCCGCACCGGTCTCCAGGGGCTCCATCGGAAAATTTTTGCCTGAATCAGCACGAACAACGGCTCGCTTTCACTTGCCGAATATCCTGTAGACCACCTGATAGAGCTCGACGCCTCAGGACTTCTTTAGAAGTCCCAACGCCTGAAGGACCAACATCAGCCGCGCCACTCCAGACTCTTCGAGTGAGCAGGGGAACCGGCTGCAGCCCCATAAGTGAATAGGGGATCATAATGTTCCTCTTGTTCTCCAGCTGCCTCAGCTCCTACAATCAAAAAGGATTGATGATAAGTCAATGGGAACGCACAAAAAGGCGTATTATATGAACAAGGTTAACCTTACCCAGACCTGGAGCGAATTCACCACTAGTCGGTTCAGCGACCGACGGTTCAGCTGCTAGTGCGGCAGCAGGAGGAATCGCTGTAGAGGGGTAACCCTCTACGACAATCGTAGGAGCTTGGCGACGGGGCTTCTTCGCCAATGACTTCCTACGAGATCCGCTACCTGCCCGCTTTCTCTTGAAGTGGACGTCAGAATCCTCTTCTTCCACTCCTCCCGCACACCAGAGCCAGCCGCAGGAGTATCAGCTCCAGCCCCCATCTCGAAGCGAGGACTCCCCGCATCAGAAGCCTCGCTGTCATCCACAGCGATGAATTCTTCCAAGCCGGGGACACGAACCTGTTTGCCTTCTCTTTATCAGAGGCTTTCCACCTCAGTCGCTGAGAGATTAACTTCACACCCGAACTGTTGGCGTTAAATCCAGGAGGTGTGGAGTTGGAAGCCGCGTACCACTGGCAAAAGCACAGGGTCGTCGAGAGGCCGGGATCCTGCAGCGGCGTGCGTAGCCACGCCCCAGTGCCATCCGCAGTGAAGAACCGCCTGAAATAACACCTAGAGGGGGGTGAATAGGTGTTGGCTAATCTTATGGTCACTTAATGCCAAATGATGCGGAATTAAATCTATTATGACCAAATTAATCTTCTTTTAATTAAACACTTATGTATAACACAAGAGTGTTGCCGAATTCCCTTTGCAGGGCTCTGGACAAGCTCCTCTAGATTCCCCTTGAATGGGTTGAGGTGCCGCATTGGCTCTCTTGGTTGAATACTAGTGTTAACAACAATCCCAATCAAGTATAGCAATTATGAGCACAAGGGAATATATCAAGCATGTAAATGTAAAGACAATGAAAGTAATGCAAGATATAAGAGACAAAGAGAGAGAGAGATAGAGTAGCAATCGCAAACACAAAGGGTTTGTTTCGAGGTTCGAGCACACTTGCTCTACATCCCCGCCTTCGACACACGAAGGTTTTCACTATGCAAGATCCCAATGGATCTCTCCTCGGTGCTGCAACACCTACAATCCCTCGGACTCCCAAGTCCCGTACACACGCAAGCTTCACAAGCTCGCCGAGGCCGCACCTCAAACCAAAGAGTTCACAACCGAACTCCAACCACCAACGAGCACACTTGCCCGTCTCCTCAAAGAACAAAGAAAGATCTTTGGTGATCACAACACTTTGATCACCTTACAAAAGCTCTCACTACAACTCTCCTATAGGATAGATATAACTATGGATGCTCAAGTGTAGTGTGAGAAAGGCAAGGAAAGAACAATGGTGAAAAACTCAAAAGATCACTTTTACACTCTTAATAAAATCTTCCCTTTAGATAGGAAATATTTGCTCACTATTTTGTGGAGAAAACTCTTCTAAAAGTATCAGAAAAACAGGCTCAAGAAGTCTCCAAAATCTTGGCTTCAAACAATGACAAGAATCCCCAATTTATAGGCTGCCAGAATATAGCCGTTGGGATCTGTCAGAGCTGCCGGTCGACCGGCCGGTCGACTGGCCAACGGTCATTTTTCCGACCGTTGAAGCCTCCGGTCGACCGCCGGTCGACCCAGAAATCCAGAGAGCAGAACTCTCTGCAGCGGTCGACCGTACGGTCGACCGGACCACTGTGCTGACAACGTGCACAAGGCTGTGCACGTCGGTCGACTGTACGGTCGACCCGACCTAGCTGCGGTCGACCGCCCGGTCGACCGATTTGGCCTGTCAGTCAGTCCTCATACTGCACAGTTAAGGGATTTGGAAAAAGGTCTTTTAACTTAATAAAAATCCCATAAATTCTCAGTAAATCTAAAAAATAGTTTCAATCAAAATAAAAACTGTTTTTCTAAAAACATATTTTTCTAAAACTTGTTTTTCCATAACTTCACAAAATACAAAGACAAGATATTTTGAACTTATTAAAGCATAGTGTGTATGGATATGATCCACTACACAATCATATTGAAATATCTATGTTTTGACATTAGGCTCTAAACTTGGTTATGGTTGAAAAGATATACATGATAGAAATACCAAAAACTAAGGTATATATATTTTGTCACAAAGAAAATCTTTTACTAAATAAAAATTCTTTTCTAAACATAAAAATCTTTTATGAAAGCAATTCTATCAAGAGTTCTATCAAGAGTGTGTGTGTGATATAGACTTGAGCAATCCACCAACTATCTATCCTTTACATTTTAACTAAAACAAAACAAAATCTTATACCTAGACACAAGTCTTCATCTTCTTGAAGTCTTCACTTGAAGGCTTCTCATCTTCTTGACTTGGTCCAAATGCAATCCACCGAGCTCATCTCTAGATGTGTTCTTGATGCATAGGCTCGTGAATCAACCGGTGCTAGCTTCCAACTTGACTTTAAATCCTTTGTTGAAGCTCCACACCTACTAAGATCTTGATAATGAATCTGTCACTAATTAAACATAAGATCATTAGTAATCATAACTTCATGAGTTGATCATCATCAAAACTAGAGTGATAGGCCTTTGGCCAACAATCTCCCCCTTTTTGATGATGACAAAACTCATGGAGTTATATATGCATGGATTAAAGTAAAACTTCAAAGAAGCTCCCCCTTAACTCATTGCATCACATTCAATAATAGATATGGCAATCAAAGCACATGAATATGTATGCAATGTATGGCATGTATGTAAATATAACATCATAAATCTTATCTCCATACATTATAATTCTTATCTCCATACATTTAACAAATCACAAAACACATATGCATCAACACAAATCTTACTCCCCCTTAAGCAAGGAAAACATGCATATAAAATCTATAAATACTTCTCCCCCTTTTTGTCAATCATCAACAAAGGGTTCAAAGTAAAATACATCAAACAAATCTTCTCCCCCTTTTTGTCAAAAACAAAGTCATCAAAGAGGGGTGCAATTAAATCAATAAGAGGTTATATGCGATATACATTCATGAAGAGGAAGACGCTAAGTTAGCTTCCCTACACATATGCATTACATGAAGAAGGGATGATAAGCCCCAATTCACGTAACACATATTATGTAATGCATAAGAGGAGATGTGAAGCTCCCCTACACACGTGTACCATATAAAGAAGAGATGTTAAGCTCCTCAATACACAATACACTCAACATGAATCTATATGTAGAAGAGATGTTAAGCTCTCCTTGCATATAGGCAATACAAAAAATTTTGAATTTTTCTTATAACATAAATTTTGAATTTTGATATCAAAGTTGAAAATGATCAATTGTAAAGTAATGATCAACCATATAGATACCAATTTGAAAAACTAATGCATAAGCTTTTAAAAATAAGATTTGAATTTAGCTTAGTATTAACAATCTTTGTGCTTTAAAATGTAAATCAATTTTAGCTTAAGCACACAACAAATCATATATATGTATGAAGGAATTATATCAATGGAAAGTGATACATACATATATATAGGAAAGCAAAATATGAGTATATACAACAAGAATCATATGATACCAAATGAAAATATCCAATGATACCAATTGAAAAATTAAGCTTAAGTGTATACATCATATAATCTACCATATGAAGAATTCGAACTAGTTAAATGAAAATGTTTAACAACTAGTACGGAATCCTTCAATCAAGGAATAAATCAAAAGTTTTTCATAAAACACAAGTAAATCACATGGTACTAAAAACACTCTAGTATCCATAAAGTCCATATTGAAAAGATGAGTGTACTAGTGTTATGTGGAACATGGCATTATGAAAAATAGCAACAAAGCTCAATATTCCTTTTTTTTTTAAATAGTCACAAATTATCATAAATTTTGAAAACATGAAAATCATTAAAAAAAATTTATTATTACACCAAAATTTATATTTCAAGGTATATGTATATTTTGATAACACAATAAGCATACATACATATCCCTAAAACATAATTGAGTCCATATAAGTAGATTTGCAATAAAGGCAAACGACTCAAAAGGTATACATGTATATCTTAAAGTTTGACAAAATACACATATACATGAAATGATAACACATGATCATAAATCAAATCCAATAAGTGAGAATACAAGTTTAAAGATGTATGTATCATCAAACTAAGCAATACAAGCATATTTCATGGGTTCAAATAAGCATTCAAGCACAAATATAAATAGATTTATTTGTGACCATGATATGTACAAGTATAAATCCTAGTGTTGATAAAAACTAACATTTAAACTAATATTCAATTCATGAAGCATCAAATTTTGAGAATACAAAAGAATTTATCCATAAAGATAGAATCATGTGCATCAATTGAAGAATTAGATAACTAGTTAAATGGATTTTTGAATAACTAGTTAAGATCCTTCAAGTAACATCAAATCATATGTTTTTCATAAACATAACTAGATACACAAAATTTAAGCACTCATGGTCTATAAAGCTCAAATATTTTTAACAAAAGTGTGAGTGTTAAACGATCATGTAATAGCATTTTTATGAAAATAGTCAATGGAGCTCATAAGTCACATAAAAAAAATGTTTATCAAATAAATACGAAACTTCATTTTTCATCAAAACACTAATCTTCATGGTATATGTATGATTAATTCAATCCTAACAATACACATACATATCCCAAATCTAAAAGAGTCTATTAAAGATGTTTGCATGAAGGCAAGAGACTCACGGGTATACATGTATATTTATTAGATTTGAATTAAGAATATATATACATGAAGTAAAGCATATAAATAAGGCAAAAACATGTATAAAAAGAGATCATCAAAACTAGCCTATACATATGCATATAGTGGATACAAATGAGCATGAAGTTCAATAATATATGAATCAATTGTAATTCACTATTTGTACATGTATACATGCAAGTTTGATAAAAATCTACAATTAAACTAGTTCATACCACATGAAGCACAAATAATCTTAAAATATGAACATGCTATGAATATTATGGATGAACAAGTATGAACATAAAAAATAGGAGTTTAGAAATTGTTACCAACTCCAAATCTCCAAATATGGTGGTCTTTCCCACCAAAATCTCCTTGATAGCAATGCATCCAAAAGTTTGTCCATCATGTCCATTGCATCCGCTATCAAGGCACCAATCCTCTCACGTTTTGTGAGAGCCTCACCTACATCAAAATCAAGGGTGGGGGTTTTGGTACCCATACTTTCTTGGGTCCTTTGGGGTTAGCTTTATTGCAAGGATCCCAAATCTTTTATACTTAGCAAATATAAAATGAGGTTTCTTATCAAAACAATATTTTGCTAAATGGCCTTTGCGGCCACAATGTGTACATGTGTACACCTTAGTATGATGCTTATGAGTGTGATTGTGATCGTGATGTGCAACATAAGCATGAGCATGATGAGTATGTGCATGAGCATGTGGAGTTTGTTTCTTTGAAAACAAAGACTCCAATTAGTATGATTAAATGCACATGTGCTCAAATTAGAGCTCAAACTATCTATTTTATTTTTCAACATATTTATCTCATTAGTGGTGGCATGTAAAGCATGATGAGATAAAGAATCATTTTTCTTTTTCTTTTTAGAAACAAATTCTTTTCTTTTTCAACAAATTTCTTTTCAAAGAAATATTTTCTTGAAAAACAACTTCCTTTTGTTTTTCACCAAATCAATTTATTTTTCAAAGTATTGTTTCCTTCACACAAATCATTCAATTTTGAAATAAGGAAACATTTTCATTTTTCAAATCTTTATTTTCCTTTTCTAAGCATGCAATCTTAGATTTAAAAGAATCATTTTCTTTAAGCATGCAATCAAATTTCTTTTTTCAACTTTGTTATCTTTTTCTAAGCATGCAATGTTATCTCTAAATGATCATGTTCTTTATGCATGCAAGTAATGTCCTTTTTCAAATTTTTATTTTCTTTCTTTTTCATGTCATATTTCTCAAGCAATAATTGGCAAAATAAATTGAGCTCAATCATATGACATAATATCATCTTCCTCGGATTCGGAAGTTACCTCAGGGGGTTATCCCCTTGGACCATAAAGCATGCGTTGGAGGTGTCACTTCCAACGTCCGAATCACTCCCGGCATAGTATAGATCCTTTTCGCCAAGGGAGGTGATGATGTTCCAAGCTACAAAAGCCGAATCAATGTTAGAAACCCTAGATAAATAATCATCATTTAGGGTTGACTTGATAGCATGAAGGGCTTTTGCATTAGCCTCAAAATTCTTACCATCTAAAGAATATGCATTATTAGTGGTGGTAAGATAGACATGAAATCCTAAGGCTTTGAGGTACAAAGACATCTTAACCTTCCAAATTTGATGTTAAGGATGTCAAAGGTGGGTGGTGACATGAAGTCCATGGTGAGGTGTGTGTGTAAAAATATTGTGATTAGCCTAAAATGAGGATCTTTTACTCTAGGCTGTTAGACCCAAATCAGAGTACCAAGCTCTGATACCAATTGAAATAACACCTAGAGGGGGGGTGAATAGGTGTTGGCTAATCTTATGGTCACTTATGCCAAATGATCGGAATTAAATCTATTATGACCAAATTAATCTTCTTTTAATTAAATACTTATGTATAACACAAGAGTGTTGTCGAATTCCCTTTGCAGGCTCTGGACAAGCTCCTCTAGATTCCCCTTGAATGGGTTGAGGTGCCGCGTTGGCTCTCTTGGTTGAATACTAGTGTTAACAACAATCCCAATCAAGTATAGCAATTATGAGCACAGGGAATATATCAAGCATGTAAATGTAAAGACAATGAAAGTAATGCAAGATATAAATGAGACAAAGAGAGAGAGAGAGAGAGAGAGAGATAGAGTAAGCAATCGCAAACACAAAGGGTTTGTTTCGAGGTTCGAGCACACTGCTCTACATCCCCGCCTTCGACACACGAAGATTTTCCACTATGCAAGATCCAATGGATCTCTCCTCGGTGCCGCAACACCTACAATCCCTCGGACTCCAAGTCCCGTACACACGCAAGCTTCACAAGCTCGCCGAGGCCGCACCTCAAACCAAAGAGTTCACAACCGAACTCCAACCACCAACGAGCACACTTGCCCGTCTCCTCAAAGAACAAAGAAAGATCTTTGGTGATCACAACCTTTGATCACCTTACAAAAGCTCCTCACTACAACTCTCCTATAGGATAGATATAACTATGGATGCTCAAGTGTAGTGTGAGAAAGATAAGGAAAGAACAATGGTGAAAAACTCAAAAGATCACTTTTACACTCTTAATAAAATCTTCCTTTAGATAGGAAATATTTGCTCACTATTTTGTGGAGAAAACTCTTCTAAAAGTATCAGAAAAAACAGGCTCAAGAAGTCTCCAAATCTTGGCTTCAACAATGACAAGAATCCCCAATTTATAGGCTGCCAGAATATAGCCGTTGGGGATCTGTCAGAGCTGCCGGTCGACCGGCCGGTCGACTGCCAACGGTCATTTTTTCGACCGTTGAAGCCTCCGGTCGACCGCACCGGTCGACCCAGAAATCCAGAGAGCAGAACTCTCTGCAGCGGTCGACCGTACGGTCGACCGGACCACTGTGCTGACAACGTGCACAAGGCTGTGCACGTCGGTCGACCGTACGGTCGACCCGACCTAGCTGCGGTCGACCGCCCAGTCGACCGATTTGGCCTGTCAGTCAGTCCTCAGACTGCACATTAAGGGATTTGGAAAAAGGTCTTTTAACTTAATAAAAATCCCATAAATTCTCAGTAAATCTAAAAAATAGTTTCAATCAAAATAAAACTGTTTTTCTAAAAACATGTTTTTCTAAAACTGTTTTTCCATAACTTCACAAAATACAAAGACAAGATATTTTGAACTTATTAAAGCATAGTGTGTATGGATATGATCCCTACACAATCATAATGAAATATCTATGTTTTTGACATTAGGCTCTAAACTTGGTTATGGTTGAAAAGATATACATGATAGAAATACCAAAACCAAGGTATAATATATTTTGTCACAAAGAAATCTTTTACTAAATAAAAATTCTTTTCTAAACATAAAATCTTTTATGAAAGCAATTCTATCAAGAGTTCTATCAAGAGTGTGTGTGTGATATAGACTTGAGCATCCACCAACTATCTATCCTTTACATTTTAACTAAAACAAAACAAAATCTTATACCTAGACACAAGTCTTCATCTTCTTGAAGTCTTCACTTGAAGGCTTCTCATCTTCTTGACTTGGTCCAAATACAATCAACCGAGCTCATCTCTAGATGTGTTCTTGATGCATAGGCTCGTGAATCAACCGGTGCTAGCTTCCAACTTGACTTTAAAATCCTTTGTTGAAGCTCCACACCTACTAAGATCTTGATAATGAATCTGTCACTAATTAAACACAAGATCATTAGTAATCATAACTTCATGAGTTGATCATCATCAAAACTAGAGTGATAGGCCTTTTGGGCAACACCGCCATGCACGGGGCCCCCATCAATAAGACTTCCCATGAAAGCCAGGTCCGAATTGGGGTTGCCCACATAGATGGTCGTACCCGAATTGCGGGCAAATCGACTCGGGACGTAGGGTTCCAGGTAGCAGATATCCCCACTCCTGTACAGCAAGTGCGAGGGCCGGATGCGGACCAGCCACTCGAAAACGCCTCGACTCATGGGAGATCGCCCTGACTCCGCATCTCGGAATTCCTCGTTGTATCCTGCACCC